>OX104063.1:182321550-182363637 GCA_944474145.2 Dicrocoelium dendriticum
AATACTCCATTCTCCGTTCAGCTTTGAGCATAACTGTTGCGTTTCGAAGCCGGCAGATAGAAGTGGACTGGAGACTGAAACTTAATCTGTCTCTGGGTGCTTAGCAATAGCCTTCTGGATGCAGAGCACTAGGCTGTTGACTTCCCGTAATATATCGTTTCGTGCCTTTACAGCCGGATAGGGGCATACACCTTACCGATGAGTCTCGAGAAAAAGAACTAACGGCCTGGCTTTTTGCATGGTTCGCATCTGGCTGGCCGGCTGTTATATGGTGAATATCCTCCAGTAAAAGAGGCTAGTATGGGCAACAGACCTGGGAATCTGAATAACAAATAAAGCTACATTGGCCAGACAATAGGCCAGGCAGGGTTTGCTGAGGATTAAACCCCGCGTTAACTTCAATAACGCGTGTCCGTCTCATACAGCCGAGCAATCAGTTGAGAAATGGTATAGGCGCCGTGACCATGTTACTCACCGCAACGTACCCTACACCAACCCCTAAAAGGGAATCATGAAAGTTTTGAGGGAGATACACGATGCTTATGCGCTACAATGAAATGAGTTGGCTTCTGGAAATTTTCCGTATGGTAGCTGTCTAACTGGGTGTGGCCAAGACCATATTCAATGAAATACTACAAAATGCCACTGCTACACCCTAACAAACGACCTAAAGAAAATGCGTGGATTTTATCAGCTGGATTATGTTAACTCCTTAAATACCTTGGCAACAGTAGGCAGCCGACTACGTAATAAGACGATAAACTTGTAAGTGATGGGCGCAGTGTGTGATATTATAACCAGATTAAGACACGTTCATGTGTGCAAACGAGTAATGAAGATAATAGCACTAGAGAAACACCTAACTTCCGGATGTCTTGTGCGAAATCAACCCATCTCTCAAACAATTGTAATACACGCGATACAAACTCCAGGTGGTTACCCAAAACGACCACTAAATTTCAACTTACGTGGCGACACTAATTGCAATAATTAATTTGCCAGGTTCAGCTGGGGTTTAAAAGTAGCTCTATGCTCCTGATTAACCCGCGGTACTCCATGTGTCCTCAAGTTATTTCACTCTCCTTCCCTCACTGAATAATTGCGGTCCGTAAACTTGCCTTCGGTGCAACATGGTGGATACCGATTCACACAATTGCATGATGAAGTTCAGTACACGCATTGAGCCTAACTAAACTGGACACGTCCTTTTACAACTGCTTAAGGAGAGTAGCAGTTAAATTTGCAGGCATATAAATTATAATTCCTTGAAACGCAGAACAAGGAAGCTAGCAAACCGAAGACAAATCAAGTAAACTGCGTCACAACTTTGTTACCGAATGTGTACCGATTAAAATAGTTTAAGCGAATTTGTCGAACTCCACCAAAAGTTCCATAGTGAGACTCCGTGGCTATAACTCACAGACACAGAGTTATACTTGGGAGCCTTCTGTGCCCTAAATCAAAAATAGTATTCCCTGGATTTACTTGTCGAATTCGACGGATTGAGTTGGCCATGTGTCATAGAGTACTGGTTGTTTGTAGGAAAGCTCCACCCGTCGTCAGTTCTATTCCGCCACAGTTATTAACATCCACGGGGAAAACGGACGTCTTTACTTGAGTTCAGATGCTCAATTTCATTCTGTTATCTGTAAACGCGTCTCCCTATGACACTCGTCCGTACCCTTAATCTGTTGGTATTTGCTGACACGCAAAGAAGACATAGATTCGCCACAAACAAAAACACTGACAGCGCCTCTCACTCAAACGTTGTGTAACGTATTTGAAACCTGTAGGATCGACTTACTTTTCATGTGTTCTGTTAGCGCAATGAGGCCATGTGGGAGACCGCATAACAGTTGGAAGAATTCAAGCTGTATTGCACGCTCCAATGCTTGCTGGTGAAGCGCGTCCAATAAATTTGTCAAATTTTTGGGATCGTTTGAGTGCTGAGTCCCTGTTCTCAAACTGTCCGGTGCGGTGTGTCTAAGATATTCTGCCAGCGGCGATAAGATCGCATACTTATTCTATGAAGAAAAGGCCACATATCAGAATGCATATATGAAAGTTTATTTAGTGTATATAGATTAGTACTGAGAATACAGAGTACCCCGCGAATCAAAAACTCGACGAGTGCACTGACACAACCAACGGACTTGAGAATATCCTCCTTCCTCTGGAAAATAACCAAGAAATGAAGCTACCAGATTGTTTTACAGCCAGCTGCAAAGTTAGTGGCGTAAGGTAAAACAAGTAGATGGAAGACGAGGCTAGTAGTGTTTAATTTGCATCCGTTGGCAGTATGCCAATAAAAGAAGCTAAATTTATTTAGTTCATGTTAACCATTCATTTTTAACTGAAATCAAGGTACATTGGGCTTGCACCAGTTAATCCCGGTAACATGCGCGACCGGGAACATCCAACTCCCTGAAGACTTGGATGAAGTCCTTCAGAGGACGGGACTGGTAGCATCTTCTCATACACGTAAAAGTATGGATTGCGTTACTGCGCAAATGTGTCACTGTTCTTCCCTAGTGTTTAACGATTATGACCAGAAACATTGGGAACTGGATTCATCTAGCATGGAGTATAGCCACATGCTCAGCTATGTGTCGTAGGAACTAAAGAGAATATTTCAAATGTCGCTCAGAAAGCTAGTGCTGTTTCGCTAAAAGCGATCTGTGGTAGTCAGGAACATTACAAAATTTTAAGTAGCGTGAAGCCTACAGATCAATCTATACCACACTGAAAATCCAGAACGAGTAATGAGCAGAAAACGTAAATGGTATTTTCCAGTGGGATGGTAAGTGGTTTAGTGTGTGAATAAGTTAGTATAACCACTTTGAAGGAAGTGTTAGAGAAACATCGTATTAAAAGATAGGGACTGCACTCGCGTTGCAATAGCACAGGAGAAAAAGGAAATTGGGTTGAAAAGCGACGAATAGTAGTTTTGTTGTGGAATACGAATGATACGGAATAAAGAAGCATACATTTAACCAATGCAACTTTGACTGCTAATCGGTCCTTATCGAGGTACATTTCAATCTCTAACGCGATGAGTTTATCCGCATTGGACAACTCTGCCAGCTACAACATTTAATCGAGTCCCATCGTAGGCACCCAGTTGCTTCCATTTTGCTTGCACTATGTAAGACGCATTCTAGTGCACTTACCTTACTCGAGAGAAGCCAGCATCAAAGGAACGCAGAGAGAATTATTAGCACAGAAATGTAACATGGTCTGGTGCACCAGTAACCTAATACATGGGAATAATTTTGTTCAGGCTAATTGATAGACAAATGCCTTTCGTACAACTTCGGATGTCAGTTGATATCTTGGGATTGTTCGCTGACCGATCGGGAACTCATCGTTTCGGAGTGCTGGTTGGACGAGCGGTTAATATAGTTAAGGGGCTTAAGACACTTCGCTTTTGACATAAAAGCTTCTGTGTCAAAAGCGAAAAGTTGTAAGCCCGTCAAGTAAATGGGATGTCTGTATTTTCAACCGTTGCGCGAAAACTTGAGCGCCAATTAAGCACACTAGTTTCTGTAAGCCATCATTAGGTTTCTTCCAAGTAACCCGCGGTGGATGGAGCAGTTTCTATAACTGAGCAAATGGTCCATAAAAACTTTTCGGTAACATACACTGGGTTGACAAGTCCTCTGAGAATGCTTGCAAACGCAGTTTGATTGGCGGACAACCTGCTGAAGGATATTCCACAGATCGATTAGTAGAATGGTAACTTGTTACTATTTATGCGTTGAAACCCTATCACTTTGTGCGATCCCACTGTTAAGATGTTGGGTATTTAGGTAAAAAAATGTATGTACTTAAATATCAGATTTGAAGCATTCAGTGAGAAGCTGGAAACCAACCTTAAGAAACCGCGCGTTTTGTCGCCAATTTTCAAGTTCTTCACTTTGCCAATGTGTTAGTACGTTGACATTCCATTTCACGGGAAGATAACTGTCCCACTGTCGAACTGGGAGCCAAGGGTCCAAAAGGTATTGTTCTAGATAACAAGCTTCCACAGCAAAACGGGCGGCTAGGACAGTTGCGACATCGATAGAAGGATAGTTTGGATGCTGATCCTGGGGAGAATAAAATGTAGTTTCCAATCACTGGTTGTGAACTGCAGCCAAGAGCGGTTTATCGGAGGTATGTACTAGTTTATATTGAAAGTGAATTCTTGCTTATTTAGAAGAGAAATTGTACTGGATAGTAATGAGGTGTACTACATTGCCCACAGCTTCAGTGATCCATCTCAAACGTAAACCAGACATGTTTGCGATGAAAACACTTCCAGTTAGCTATAACTTGTGGGAATGATAACGGTGAAATATACTGAGTGAACTGCTGTAGTGAACAGTAACTTTCCCCCACTTACAAACAGTAATGGGTTTACTCACAAATACAGATCAATCTTCTCTGGAAGTCCTTAGGGAAATTTCGCTCAACTATTTGAATATCAAATTGAAAAGGATCCGAGCAACTCTATGTAAATGACTAAGTAGTACACGTATCAGCACATTTTAGACAAGTATGCGTGGCAAAAATGAAAGCCGTGCTTGTTTTGCGACACAATTGTGCCAAAAGTGAGTATTGTCAAAGTCAGATGTGTGAACTATCCATTTAACCTATCTTCGTCTGTTCACTGGCTATTTCGCATAGGCATCTACTTGAGGTGATACACTGAATACATATGCCTTTCATACCGTCAGTCGGGAAGGACACATCTTAGACCATGGAACAGTGTTGAGCATATGAGACAGTTAGGAGACGATTGGCTTACGACAGTTACTACAAGTTAGTAAGGTAATATTGGTTTAGCAGATAGAAAGTATGTTAGTAAATCCAATTGATCAGGGCGCAGTAGGTAGAAAAATTCATGCGATCTGACTACCTCATGCTGGACTAGTTGGTCAGTTGAAATTGGTGGAACTGCGGATAACATATGTGATATTAATATCATATAGTAGGCCATCATCTTGCATACGATCGGCTGCAAATAAACGATAAACTCACCTCTCTTTGTAGCCGGTACCCACTAGGTTTGGAGGACCCAACGTTTGAGTGGTCAAACTATAGGAGGTAATGGACGTAAAAAATGATTACGGATTACTGATTACTGGTTGGAAGCAGCGAGTAGAGCTTGCTCAGTGTTGCTGCATCAATCGTCACTCACTCATGGACAAGTACCCGTTATGCTGTGTTCCGCTCTATATATTTTACGCCGGCAAAGTGTTTATCAAGGAACTTCTTAAATTCCGACGCTTCCAGTTTACAAAAGAATATCAATGCATCAAACCAGAGAGCAACTTCAGAATAGAGGTGTGAACCATTTGGATGAAATAATCTCTGTACGTTTTAGTGCAGCTGTTCCGATTAACTGGCATTGATTAAAAAATAAGCCAGTAACCAAAGTCAAAAAGGCACTTAATGTGCTCTCGTTTTTGCTCGCCCAAAAAGTATAAGACACAAACTGTATATAATTGAATGGACGTCTCTACATAAATCATGCACTTGACTACAGAGTGGAGTTGATAGCTACAAACTCAGATGTTATCACATAATGATATCGTTAGTTGAGAGAAATTGGAAAAATGTGCATTTTGCGATGGATAAAAAGCTCAAAAAGGAAAGTTGATATCATCTCATTTAACACATATTACACAGACGTACCGGAAAATTCTACCTCCAGTAAACCATCCAAAAACCTGGGTCTAATTAACCAATCAGCAAATTTCATCGGGCCTAACTTATGCAGGCAGAATGTAACTGTTGCGACCGAATTAGCAGTAGATCAACATTTGATGTTACGCTGATGTCCATTACAGCCACGGAAAAGGAGTTACATGAGTGAAAAAGCAAGTTCACACCTGGGGAATTAATGAGACACATGGTGTCCACGAATCGATCGAAATGGGGCAGTTCGATCGAACTACTGTGTTAGTTACAGGGTAAGGTTGGTGATCGTGTGCGATAAACTGATTTTGGGTCTGTGGACAGGATAACTGCCAGCTATAAGTTTTACTCTTCAGTTGTCTTTACAGATAAAAGTGTAAAAGTATGCCCAGAAAAAGTTTGTCATCTCTTATATCCTAACCAGGGTGTCGGTATAAGAAGGAGTACGGAAATCACAATTCCAGCACTTGGTTATAAATTCAAGTAGGGACTTTTTAGACTAGAATACTGAGCGTTTAAATTATCAAAAGAATTTGTTAAAATAACTGGACCTGTTAACATGACTTACTGACGGATTGAATAGATAGCACCCACTGGGGAACGAGCAGTAACTATCAGCAGTATAAAGGAGAGTATCTTAGTACATGCTTACAAACACCGAATCGATAGCTTGACTCCAGAACGTTCAACAAAATGAACACACGAAATGGTTAAGTCTCGATACCCGAAAACTAAATGATATGCAGCGTTTCTTCGCTGACTTGATCAAACATTAGGTAAACCAGTAAAACGCGCTCAGCGCCAGTAATCTGGTAATTATGTCTGGCAAAAATCGATTTTATGTCTGGAGGCCAGATAGGCACATTATAGGTTTAAAATAATGAAATACTGATTCAGTTTGTATGGAGACAACAGCATTAGCATTAGACCGCGGAAGAATGGAGAAGTTCTGTACGAGATTCACTGGAACAACACTGATAACATACCTCAGTGAAGAAAACTCGTCTGTTCCTCGCAGATGACAGCTGATTTGCAATACGCTGAAGAGTGCAACAGGGAAAAAATGTATCTTAACAACTGAGCACGCAATCTCCATGTCAGTAGGATTAGTGCAGCCATTCAACTACCATACCAGCATTGAAAGCGCTAGCTAATCAGCTGTTGAATGCTGTTCCGCCATGAAAACAAATTTCAAAATATGAAGACACAAGCGAAGATCAGGTGTCAAATTCGAAAGTATCAAAGCCGTTTACGTTAAAAAATTGGCATCCGAACGTAAGAATAGTGTAACTAGGGATTATTGAGGTTGTTACCGCATCAACTCTGGTCTATTTGTAATCTGCCAATCTGGCGCATTTCAGGGTACACGCTTAGGAACATAGCAAGTAGCATCCGAGTAAACTTATTTAATTCCAGATAATAATATTGAAGGAAGATTCATCGTTGCCAATACGCTGTGTAGTAAGCTGACCGGCATGAGACCTCATTTATGCGCGCGCAACGTTGGCAACAATGAACACCGAAACTTTTGATCGAAGTGCAAAGGAACAGTTTCATGTACCTACGTACCCATATAATATTATTATATTAATTCCTAAAACTGCAAACACACAAATACACAGTCAAAAAATGGCTGTGGTAGATGGAAGACATATTGTTGCACAAATAAAGGAAAACCGCATTACCAAATGGAGCGGTTCATCATTGATCTTTCGCACACACGGTTTTGAGCATTTTCTGCTGTTTTTAAATTGCACATTTGCTATCAAGGGAAATGCAGAGGACTCTTGAAGCCACAAATTTCCATTTGCGAAGTATACTATTTCACTTCCAGCCACTGTGACTCAGCGTCACGTGATTCACAGACGGACAGCTTCGGCTAAGGCTAGACGTGAAGTAACCTTATTCAGGTTCTTTTCCTCCGTCATCCGTCGTCCACCGCAACATTTTCCATGCGAATCCAAAATGTTCAAATTATGTGCAAAGATGGCGTTGATGAAATGGCATGCGCAGTACGTAGCCCAGCCGACGCAAGCGATAGTAAATAATGATATTCTAGAGGGAGGGACTGTTCCCCCCGAGTGCTGAGCTTTACCTCTGTACTGTTTACATTAGGATGCCACCACACGCGAGCAATCGTTCGCTAACAGCGGTTGCCTAGAACTGGCACCTGAATCGAATCTCTCGAGCGAACAGACCAGTTCTCACAGTATCGCATTTCACATTTTTCCATTTTCTTGTGATTGCGGTTATCATGACATCACAAGTGCCCGTGGCTAATGTATGCAATTGGAGCTTTAGCAGTTTGCTTTGAAATTGCATCGCCAACATTGTCACGAGGCGTGTCGCGGCTTTTATTAAGTTTCACCAGGATGTTGCCTGCATTAGCACTGGTACCACTAGAAAAATGCGTACTGGACATATACTTTTTGTGACAATCCTAAGTTGTTTGCTTTCGTTTTGCCACCGTCTGTTTTTTGACAGTTGTTTAAACGCACCTTTTCTTTAACTTGGTTGGCCAGCAGATGTCATTCGCAATGGATGTCTTTTCGAAGTCCCATTCCTGCTAACACCGTTTTCACGGACACAGTGTTTGGCACTTACTTTTATCGCTTCTAATTCGCTTGCCCCATTCGGAGTCACCTGCATTTGTGGTTTGCCCTGATGTGTTTTAGTAGCTTCACCCACTATTGGACCCTAGTTAAGGAAGCATCGTACTACTCGGTCCTGACTCATCTTCATGTTCTCTCTGCGGTCATGGGGTGCGAACGGTCGGCGGGGATACATTAGGCACTTGCCAATACTGAAGCAAAGCTTTGCAGTTGGATGTGGCAAAGCACATATTAAAATAAAATTCCTCCATCCTTGGGGGCCTCAAAATGTTTTGGAGGGTGTGGATCGTCCCTCAGCAAATCAACGTCATCTGCGTCATACAAGTCCAAGACCCCCTGACCGTGAGGAAGCGCGACGCGGTAGTTCTTGACTCCTTCCAATGATCGATGGGAACATCTTCATCTATAAATTTTAACAGGAATGGCGGGATAGGATAACCTTGTCATACTTCGTTGCTTACAGCAACGTAGAAGGAGCTTACAATAACGCCAAACTTAGCCCGCTGTGCGACAATGCAGTTATTTGACGTATACGACAAACTCGTTGCGTACAATGTTCCTTAACAAAAAGCCACGTAGAGATAATCAAGCTATTGCTGCAAAAGTGGATGGAAAATCAAATACAGTGTCAATGCTAATATTCGGTGGACGTGAAGTTGCTCAAAAACTTAATGCAACTTAAAGGCAAGGCCGATAAAACCTCGGCCCTTACGAAAACCAGTCTGTTTTCGCAAGAAACTATCGAATTGGTAAACGTTTACGAAGCAAGATGGACTTCAAACCTCGGACACGACGGAGACATGTGAGTTTCCTCGGTGGCTGAGGCGCTCGTTGCGATAGCATTTCAGTTACATCAGGAGAACACGTGCTTCGCCCCACGACCTGGGAACTTTCTCACAAGCACATACCCTCGTGAACAATGAGATTTCATTCACAATTAAACAACCGCCATCCTTGAATGTGGCCGGAGGAAGGCTGTCAAGGTCAAGAAATTTGTGGAGTCCACGTCAGGATTTCTTTCCGAATTCTAGCTTCAGTGGGAGAATCTGTGCAGACAGAACAATCACCACAACGCAATGAATATGTAGCAGAAGGTTGTGTTAGAGTATTAGATTGTAAAGTGCTTTGCTCAGCGATTCAGGTCATTGTGTAGTTTGGTAAGCAGTGTACCTTCTTGCTCGTAAAGTGTCTGTATGATGGTATGTGATTTGTATCCGGTGGATTTGGTTGAACAAAACAGCCTGAGGTTCTTTACGGTTGATGTGGTGGCTCCGATTTCCGTGTCACCTTTAGGGCACCAGGGTTCAGGGTCACAGTGAAGACTTGTTTTTAGTTGCCGGGAAATCGACTGGTTGAACCCATTGTGTTCCAACCGCAAATACAGTCCGTCGACGGTTAAGCAGCTCGCAGGATGTTATCGAGATCCAACTTGTGGTTGTGCAACGAACAACGCTGCAGTTGGATAAACCCGCAGAAAACTTGGTCTGTTGCAAGCATGGCCAAAGTTGGTCAACGTCCCGAGCAGACGATAAAGTGAGATTTTCACGCCGTTATCTCAAATTACCAGTGTTCAATTGAGTTTGTTTACTGTTAGGTGAGCTATAGAAAAGAATCCAAACGGTCGCAATAACGCGCAAGCAGATTCGATACAAATTGATCAATAGGATTCGCAGTCCTGAATGCTGCCACGCCACTGGTGACTTATGCCTATGTGTTCAATCTGCGGACAATGCCGGGTGGATGACGGAGGAAGTGTAACGAATGAGTGACGAATGTCCTTGTTGATGAGGTAAAGTTGATAGTCTGTACGCAGACTGAGCAGTCTTTTTGCACTATGAGAACGAACGTTATCGTAGCCGTGGATTTCGCGTAACTTCAATGGGCCAACAAGAAAGTTGAAATTCCATATTTTAGAACCTTTGGAGACGGTTCAGGATGACCTCGATATAACTGGTCCTTGACTGTCCCTTGGAGCACAGCAATTACAATCTCTGAGCGCTGTAAGCTGCCATAGTTGGAGCCACTGTGGCTAAGACGCATGAAGTTAGAATTAACATTGCAATTTGTCTTAATGCATAAGCGTGTGTTCGCACCAAATACGATTATTCACTCCAAGCAAGGAGGTAGATACGCAATTAGGAATACCAAGAACAAATTTCTGGTGTTCAAAACGAAAAGTGCTTTTGGAAAGAAAATCTTGCCTAAACAGATACACTGGAATCTGGAACCGCTTCCCTATTGAAATAAGAGCATGCGAATCGTGACCAGGGTTGGAAAGAGCAGTTTCTAACTAGGTGACAGTGCAATATGTGATAACAATATTGCAACCAAATTGTAATGCAAAAATGCCATTTGTTGACGGGGTCGAGACATAGGAAAGCCGATTCCAAATACACCTAATATGCGCTACGTATAATGTATGTTATGGGCACGCTCTCCTGAACTTGTGCATAGCAAAAAGGGGAAATTAAACAGAAGCCATTTCGGTCTTCCTTACCTGATCCTAATTTCTCCTTTAGTTTGGAAAACTTACCTCAAAGACACGCCAAAATGGAAGCTGTAGAGGAATTGCAATCTGAAGTTGACCAAACCAATTTTGCCCCCAAACTTGAAATTCTGGTTACTCAGCCACGCCTTCTTCCCAGCCATATTAAAATGCGTGAGCTGAGAAAGAAACGCCAACTGAATCTTCCATCTTCATGCACTTGTACCATTCGCTCTTCTTTTACGCTTCTACGCTTCAACTGTTGGTCTCATGTAAACATGTCTGGCAGCAGCTACCCGATTCTTCTTCCAGCCTCTTCATCCCTATTTCGAATATCTCTCATATTTCGTCTTACTCGCTTACGCCTAGCGTACAGTCAAACCAAAACGCCTGAGCCAGTTGACAAATGCCAACCACACACAACTAATAAATCACCCATTCTATCTGTCTCAGCCTATTTGTATAACTGCTGAAATGAAAATAAATAAACACGCACTCTTTCACTACTCCTTTTAGAACGCCACTATGTACAAAAAATGTTTAGCTTAAGTTAGACGCTATGCACTATAAGTATGATTTCAGCTTTAATGTTTCTCTTCTCATTACACAATTGCTCCACATCCTTTATCCAAGGAAACAAATCTTGGTTCCGTTCGTACACGGAGCTCTCCGTCAGGATGCTATGAACTATTCTGTGCCAACTCAAGGTCTTGAACTGGGCAACCATGCGGGGTAAAAACACGACCTTTTATCTGCCTGACGTTTGGAATGTTCTGTAAATATTATACGAAACAATTGTAAAAATCTGCTCATGCATAAAAGAGTGTCTCGTAAACAAGAGAATATGCGGTATTATCATTATTACTATTATTACTATGAATGGTGACTTCACCTCTAACTCTAAGGACGATCTTAACTTGGCTTGGTTACATGCATTAGATTCAGTGTTACTATAAAATAAGAGATGGCTACGGGCGTGTGGACGGATTGGAGACAATAATGGGTAAACTGTGCTGAGATCCTGCTGTCTTGTTCCACGAAAGCGACAAATATCAATGTCAAGAGTTTTCAGAATGCCTGCGAGTCCGGTCTGTTGTCTAGTCGTCCTTATAGCGAGCGTATTGAACGCTGCCAAGTTCAGCTGTGTTCTAGACTGCCAAATCAAAGATGGGCGTGTGTGAGGCTGGTTACTCAATACTGAGGAGTGCAGAATTACTTAGAGGATTATTAGACGACAGTTTGATCAGGGCTAATGTTGTTCACGCAGAAGGAATTAGACAATAAGCTAGGTGAACCATCCAAGGGAGAGTAGAAGTTAGTGGTTTACGGTTGTAAAGTAATCGTACTAGTAAGAAAATTAAGTCATCAATAGAGCGACAGAGTGTAGTTAAATGCCGTGGTCTATCTGTAAGTCAGGCACTAACTACTTGTCTTGGCCGATGCAGGCTGTTGGCCTAGAAACCTGGCCTACAAGGATCAGAGTTGGATAAGGGGCTTACAACTATTGGGAGCAGGTGAGTAAGTAAACAGTGTACACGCTTTTCAGATGACTATGATCCATGTCAGGGATCAGAGCTCCCGATAGCTTTCACTTTACTTATTGTAGAATCACATTCGCCAAGTCCGTGTTTTTAAGCGGCTTGTGGCGTTTTATAGGGAGAACGCCTATCAGATGAAAACCCACCACGACATCCGTTGGTATTCCAAGCACATTATTTGGTTCGATGCTGCACGAGGTAGCCTGTTCTCAAATCAAACTATTGCACGTCATCGTTACTCACTAAGTCTCTCTATTGAATGTCAGCAACGATACACAGGCAAATGAGAAAAAATGCGGTTGACCTCTTGATAACTTGAAAGCGCGGTGTTTTCCTTTGGTCCGGAGCAACGTGGATAAGACAACCGTGTTGTATACCTTGAATCCGCGGCCAAGAAGATAACAACTCGTTTACACAGATAGTAATATGCCGAAAATCCACAGGGATTCTTCGATGCAAAAGCTTTATTTCTTTATTATTTTCGAAAGAAGGGAATACCCTGTTGCATCAACCCTAAATGTGGACGCAACAATTGGCAATGTGTCGGCCGAGCACCGTGTTAATAAATTTCCGTTCAATGGCGTCAAGAAATTATGCAGAAGTGCATGCGTAGCAGAACTTGTCGTCTAATCATCAAACAGAACCCGGATTCCAAGGAGAACAAGTAAAATGTTAGAATGTATGGCTTCTTCAGTTCCAGATTCGAAATCAAAAGACAAAATATTCGCAACACACCAAGCATGCCATGAACAGCTCAGAAGCGCGAAGGCTGTATGTTAATCACAAAGAGCAACAGATTAGTTGTATATTCGTTCTTGATGCCTGCTGAAGACAAGAGGAATGCGCAGCACTAGTGCCCTGCGCGGAACCGATTCTGGTGCTAAATGTTTCTAGTGCACAACGTAGAGTACAGCTAAGGAGGCCTTTGATATTTCGTCATATACATAAAATTCGTCCCTAAGCTGAGATAGCATTTTGGATTTCTAAAGCTTGCAATATGGCACCCGTATTTTTTGAGGTATCTACACATCCTCCATAAATCCGGTTATTTAATGCTAATAAGGAGAGATCGATGTGCATTATGGTGCTGGATTGATCTCCGAAGCTGGCTGTTATCGTGGTGTCTGTCGCTAAACTAATTTAACTAAATGTTACCATGATCATCAATAGTAACTTACAAGGATGGTGTAATGGTATTGTGTCCGTTCTGATTCTGAATTTCGGTAAGGGAGCTTATCAACAAGCAGAACAACCTGAAGTCCTTCTGGCACTCTTATAAATTATTCAAATTCGTTCCGCATTTAGCAAGAGTAAACTTGTTAAAAAGATAGTGGCTCAAATATCATCACGCCTTACCAGAATTGGTCAATGACCAACCATATCAATTTTATCAGACAGCAGACAGGCTCATTGATCGTTTCCGCTATTAGACTGACCGAGATTCATCTGCCAACTTCCTGTTTCGTCAGCACTATCTCAACACATACCGCAGTTGTCCTCCCAGCGGTACTGTGCACATCCATCAATCATGTCCGCACTGGTTCTGAAGTAGCTCAAGGACCTGGTGCCATTCATAAAATAGGAAGCCAGTGCAGGAGATTGGTAGTTGCTCACAAAACGCAGGAGGCAGAAACCGGTTGGCAGTATACTCGTCTGTATTAAGTTTGAGCAAACATTTTCTAACATCAGCTTAGTGCCGATTAAGTGAAACTCAGCGCCCATGCGTGAGAAATTCGATGTCGGTTGTCACTCTATCGCATTATTAGCAGCAAAAATATAGCAGCTGCTTGGTTCAAAACCAATTTCGTGTTGGGGTGATTTCAACAATCATCATTTGAATAATTACAGCTGCATACTGAGAACGGAAGGTGTACACATATGTGTCTAGTTTTGTTCTCAATGGACTAAACGGTATAGATTGTTCTAGCCAGTTCGATGATTTCACACAGCTGGGGCATCTGGGTAGAAATAGGGCAGTTGAAATGGTGATTCAGTCTACAACCTCCCGTTTCCTACAGAACATGTAAAAAGCATGCAGCGTACTCTATGAATTTCCAAGTAACCGCTTGCTTCCGACTAGGTGAACATCATAATTCCGCACAATTACTTTTAGCCGGATGCAACACAACCTTCTTGGGATAGGAATAAAAATTTGTAAGTAAATGATAGAGACACTATGGTTTTATAGATACTGCCAATTTCGACCCAATTCAGAGTCGATATTCAAAGCAAAGGGTCTTCAACTAGGCATATTCTCCTAGGAACATCGCACCCTTTCTTGCCAGGACCCTTCGGCATGAGGCAGGTGAGAAGTATCAATGAAGGTGCTATACCGATATTAAATTACAGTAATTTCAACCGATCTGCCTGAGCTATGAATCCCTCTTCAACACTAAGGCATTTGACTAATTTGTCCACTAATTTGCTAGATCAGAATAGAACTTTCTCCAGAGTAGCTCGCGCAGCCAAAGTATATTGTGTAATTGCTCCAACCTAAGACTTACGAATGCTAACGCAGTTTGGCAAGCGAATCCTGGCGTCACATGTCAACAAATTACACTAATACAGAAATCACGAGATTTTATTACTAAAAGGTGTGACCGTGCGTGTGTTTCTCTTATTAAACCTTGTCTGTAGACAACATTACATTCATATCACATCGAAGTTCCTCCTCGGAAATGATGCTAGCGAGCAGCATAGCGCAAAAACAGAACGCTGGGAGGTGGACGTGTAATAATGTAGTGAATATACAGTCTCCATAAGGGCCTAAACCTCTATTTACTACTTCGGTTTACAGCTTTCAACCAAGAGTGATCCAACTGAAGAGCTACGGTTAATCCACCATATTCGCGTGCGCAATGTTGATGACTGCCGTATTAGTGATGTGAAGCGCATTCCATTTTCTGAACATGAAACACCATGCACCTGCACCGGAAGACACTTGTTTGCGTACAAACCCTAAGGATTTTATCGGTCTCACGAACGGTGAGATGGTTTGGGGGTTTGACGAAGTTAAATGCTTGGGCCCCTCTGGGAACCAGTTGATCACAATTTATTTGAATCTCATGTTTTCGCATCTTTCAGACCTTACACAATTGCCAGTCTTAATACAACTCGTCATGAGTATTTTCTTCCAGTCGCTTCTGGCTTGCCCCCACAACCAAGTTCGCATTGGTGGTAAACTGATGGTTCAAATCCGGTTACTTTCACCCTCTAAAATGAGGTGATGGAAGGGTTTGCCTTTATCATACTACACCGTTTTGCTTGTACGTTCTAACTTTTGATTTTTTCTGCTAAGCTAATCGCCACTCGACTATCCAGTACATCAGGAGAATTCTGAGAAGACCAAGTGAAGAGTTCTTCCTGTGGGTGTTTAACCCCTACCTGCGGATTCAGTTGGAATAGGCTGTCGAGATCCGTTATCCTGGGCAAAAGAGGCTAGCAGAACTAGAAAGTGCCCAACAAATAACGATCGAGCACATTTAGAGGTTGCAGTACTTTCCACATCAATGTGGGTCAATGGACCCGAGCTTGAAAAACGAACACCATCGACGTTTGTGAATCGACTTAGTTGTAACACAATTCCCAAGGGTCAACAGATAAATTTTGTGCCGCAATTTAGCTCGCTGAAATGTTGGAACGCTTTCTGTCTTCATGTGCGCTAACTGTAGAAGAAGATCCAAACTTAGTTACTTCAGCCTCCAGGTGGACACTTAACAGTACACAGAAACGGATGACATCACATCGAACATAGTTACTAAACAAAAACTTGGCAGTATGGCCAATATTCAATGGTAACTTGTGGAGAAAAAAAGCCAGCATTTAACATGTCCTGCAAAGTGACGAGTGAAGGCTTTCAAAATAAAAGAGAAAGCAGCCAGAAACAGCGAAACTACAGAAAACAGCTAACTTGCCGAGCAAAATTTAATCCGTCTTAATCCATCACGTATGCTATTTGTTATGTTACTTAGGCTGGTAACGATAGATTACGCCATTGTCGACCTACTCTTCGATCCATGTCGCGCACGCGATCGTGCTGTTAACGCGGTAACGTGAACGTCATGTGCAAAGATGTCTAGGGCGACTTTCTGCCACGGCCTTTCCGGGACCTCACGAAGCATCATAGGCTCCTTCGGCTGGCGGACATCATGTGCTCGACAGGCTAAGCAGTTTGAAACGTGATCCCGTATCTGACTAGTCATTCCAGGCCAAAACATTAGCTCTCGAGCTCTCGCCACGCAAGCATTGACTCCTGAATGACTTCCGTGTATCAGCTCCAGCATGTTTGCCTTGGACGAGTATACGGTTGCCTTTGAAGATTAGCCCATCCTGTGTGACAAGTTCATCCCGAAAGTTAAAGAAGGGAGTCAACTCCTTTGGCAGCTTGTTTTTACTATCGGGCCACCCTTTCAGTATCGTTTCCTTGAGCCGATTACACAGCTCGTCTGCTTCCGTGTGGCGTAGTAGTTGCTGGAAACGCTCCTCTGTGACGGCCAATAGCTGAGTGACATGGACAATGTCTTGGTCTTCTTGCGTTGCGGTCACATCGGAAAGGGTAACGTGTCTAGGTCGTACTTCTGGAGCGAATGAGCATTCGTTGTAAGCGGCGTGGGACGACGTGCAGTGGTTTATTGGCTATTGATACCAGAGGCTTGTGATCGGTAAATACAGTGGTCCGGCGACCAAAAGTGTAATCGTTGAAACGCTCTACGGCATAAACCAATGCTAGCATCTCCTTTCAATCTGTGCATAACGGCGCTCGGATTCCGTTAGTGTCCGACTGCGAAAATCGATGGGCTACCCGTTCTGCATTAGCACGGCACCGATACCGAATTGGCTGCTGTCACACTGGATCTCAAGGGGAAGTGACGGATCGTAATACGCTAGGACAGGGGCGCACGCGATCAGTTGTTTGATGTTCTGGAAAGCCTCCTCCTGTTCTGTGTTCCACTGCCAGCTCTCGCCCTTATGTGTAAGTTTTCGGATAGGAACCATTACTTCGGCTAGTCGTGGAAGGAAGCGGCTGAGGTAATTCACCATCCCGTTTAGTCTGCTCACGGCTTTAACATCTGTCGGAGGTGGCATCTCTTTTATGGCTCTAACTTTCTCGAAAACATGTCCGTGGAACACCAGCTCTGTTTTTCGTAACTCAATTTTCTCCCGTTTCAATCTGATATTCTTGTCTTTACAGCGTTCTAGAAATCTGCTCAGGTTACGGTCGTGCTCTTCCAGAGTCGCCCCAAAAACCACTACATCGTCTGCTACACAAATAGCTCCGGGTAGATCGTCTAGGGCCTGCATTAATCGTTTCTGAAAAAATTTCACTGGACACTTTCAAACCGAATGGTAAGCGCAACCACCGAAACCGTCCAAATGGCGTTCCGAACGTGGTTAAATAACTGGACTCTTCGTCAAGCTGGACGTGCCAGAAAGCGGAAGCGAGGTCGACCTTCGTGAACAATCTGGCCTTGGACAACTCGGGTAAGACGTCATCTAGCGTTGGTAGTGTAAAATACTCTCTCCTGAGTGCGGCGTTGAGCGGCTTAGGGTCGATGCACACACGCAAATCGCCTGACTTCTTGGTGATTATCGCGACTTGACTGACCCAATCGGTTGGCTCATCGACCTTGGCAATCACACCTAAACTGATCAAACGCTGCAACTCGTCTAAGAACTTCTCACGCAAAGCGATAGGTACTTTTCTCGCTGGTAGTGCTACTGGTCTAGCGGACTCGTTTAACGACAGGTGAGCTACGCCTTGGAATTTTCCCACGGTACCATCAAACACACTGGGATAGTTGTCTACGATCTCTGTACCGACTTCGCACGAGTGAACAAAACGATCATGATTAAAAGAAACAAAACCCAAACTCTGGATGGAATCAAGGCCCAGGATGGGCATTAAATCTCCTGATACCAGGAGAAAATCAAGTAAATGCTCGGAGCCATCCTTCGGGTTTATGGCCTTCATGGTAACGCAGCCCTTCGGTTGTAACTTTGATCCGTTCCACATTCTGAGCTGTGTCTGTATTTGGCGGTATTCTGCATCGGGACAGTATTTGTGAGGAAGTATGTTCCACTGTTGAGCCGTCCTTGATTCGCTAAACAGATATCGATGCAATGTTCCAAAGACAGGTTTCGCTGTCGCAAAAGGCGTCTGGAAAGTTCCTCATTCTTTATGCCAATTATAATTCGATCGCGGATCAGCGAATCTCGTAAACAGGTGCAAAAATTGCAATCCCGCGCCAGAATTTTCAGCTCCGTGATGTATGCGTCGATTGATTCACCCGGCAGGCGATTTCGGCTGAAAAACAGATACCTTTGGTAAGTTTCGTTTGTGTAACCTTCGCAAAACTCGCCGAATCTGCGTATTACTTCATCTAGCTCCATCTCCTGAGTTCCATCGCTGAGATCCAACGTTTGCAGCGTCCGCCTGGCTTCGTCTCCAATGGCATGCCTGAACATCGCCAGTTGATAGGCCATTGGCTGAGAATCCAACTGAGTCAGTGTTACAAAGTCTAGCCACTTCGCCTTCCATATTCTCCAATTCTCCGGCAACGAACTCTCGGTCATTTGCAACGGAGCTGGCGGCGGAATCGTTGGTTGTCCACCAAACGCATGCGGGGTTCGGCGTGTCTTCTTGTCCTCTGTCGCCATGTAAAACGTGCGGCCCTCCGGCAGAAAGAACAACTGGTGGCGGCGACACGAAAAATCTTTATTGGCGAGAATTGCTTTCTTTTTATATCAGATATGACCATTTTCTGCGCCCGTTTATTCGCAACGAGTGTCCTTTGATCCTGGGCGTTTCGCCTCCAATCGTTCGGTCGTAATTCGTCCATGGCATTTGCTACAATTGGTTCCCCATGCTGTGTCTTGACGATCAAAAACCAATCGGCCGATGGGTTTCGGTTCAGTGCCTGCTCTTTCTGGCCTATGGACGGTCGTTCGCGTACCGGATTGACGTGACGCTGATTGGTCAGGCGTCTGATGCAAGTCCTCGATCCCCTTAACGTCGCTTACTCGTTTGCGAGCCGTCTCGGGTTTTGATTGGATATTCGGACCACGCTTGTTTGCCAGACGCTTTGCCGAGCCGTTGATCTGTTCGTCCGATCGGTAGCTTGTGTGCGCCACTGGTTGGCGGTGCCGCGAACTGATTGCGATCTCCGATTGTGTTGCCGATTGGTGGAAACCAGTTCGCGCTGTTGACTGGCGGTTTGGCACGTAAGCTACCATCACAGTTACTGCCTTCGATTTTCCCAGCAAATTGGATGTGGGTTGATGCGGTTTTGCTTTCTTAATGTGCGTATGGTTTATGTGTTTTAGATGATGGAGTGTGACGCATTCAACCTGTATAAGATATGATACAGGTCCTCGGACTTTTACTTTCAAATGGCTGCGCAAGAGGAAATTTCTGATCCTCCATAGGAAGCGATCACTAGCACCGTATCCATGAAGCTTCGTTAGAAGGATTAAATGTTTCAACCGGTAGACTGTTTTCGACAGTTTGACATAGACAACATCAACTTCTACACCAACATACACTGTTCCTGTCCAACCGACCAGTGCTGACAGTAGATTGGTCGTGCACAATCGGTTTCGGTGGAAGCCAGGTTGTTATTGAGCGAAACACCCAAGTTCATCAAAGTAAGACATGAGTGCGTCAGCGATGATGGTCTCCATGACGTTTGAAATACTTAAAAGGGTCGGTAGATGGTGGTCAGTGAACTCGGACATACTGCGTTTCTGTAAACTGGAGTTATTATCCCATGTTTCCATACTGTAGGAGCATGCATCTCGTCAAGGTAGTGCTGGCAGAATGGCGACGATCCCTCGGTCAATTCTTTAGCTGTTATGGCAAGCGCCTTCGCGCGAACATCATTAATTCCGGGAGAGATGGGCTGGCGGGTTGTTAAACGTTTTCTCATCAAAATGTTTGCCGCAAATTGGATATAAGTAAGTCATTGCGGTGGCACAGTACATTCCAGTAGATCAGGATACCACGGAACGCAGAAGAAAGTGGACGCTTACTGCTGCTGTACGGAATTTGCTGCATCTGGCAGTTTATGTGGGTCAATCGACTGTCATAAGAGGGGAAATATTTTTATCATCTTGGGATGACTATCCACATGCTTGTACAGTATTTTATGATTCGAGATAACTCGTGCTGTTAAAGCCAGCTGATATGCATCTTTGTCTTCGCTATCTAGTTGAACACAGTGATTACGGTGGACAGCGTGGGCCTTCCAGGTGTTCGAGCTCGGATCAGTTTTGTGAATGTATAATGCTGCGTTTCGAGTCATCATGTACTTTCGTGTCCTTCTTTGTACCAACTAGACCATGTTTCAGGAAATAGCCTTAGTTTCCGATGCATCAGCAACCAGGGTGTTGAACTTGCTGATGAAAGTTTCCCAGGCAATATCCGGTGTATCCTCGGCAAGAAATTCCAGTTTTAATTTCAACTGGTTTAGTTAATGTGTCGTAACGTATTGTGGTCCGCGATGCTAGGGTGTTCTTATTGGGGTATTCTGCGTAGTAGGTGTACATGAAAAGCAAAGTTTTATGATCACTGCGACCTAGAGGAGTATCAATGATTAACCTCACATTCTTCGTTGATGAATTTCCGGACTTGTACACACGGTGTACCTGTCTCTCTGGATCTAGTGAAAATGTTTATGTGGCCATAAAGCGGGTAAATGGCGACCACCTCTTACAGATCTGCCTTGAATGGTTCTTCAGTGGCGGTTTGAGGTTTCAGAGCATGAATGCTGAAATCGCCAATGATAAGTATGTGGCTAAACTTCTTGTTGCTACCCTCCTCAGTGAGAATGCCAGATTGAAGTCCGTCTCGCGTGTGGAAGACGGAAAGCGATAAACAATAGACACAAATCAAGCATTATGACTTCTCAAATGCAGACGGTACCGAAGGAAATCCTACACTGTATTGACCGGTTTTTCCAAGGACTCCCCTAAAGGTCACTGCGGAAGTACAGGGCCACTCCACTCCCTTTAGTGGGTCGGTCCTGATGCACAACGTCATGCTTGGTAGCGCGACTTCGATGGCACTTTTGGCGGCGCGTAACTATGTCTCCGTCATAGCGATGCGGTCGCGAACCTTTGATCAATGATACAGTCGCAGTTCGGAAAGTTTGTCAAGTAGGTCATGAGGCCATTAGTGTACACTTAAGATGGCTTCCTATATATCAGAAGTGCTTAACAAAAGTGTCGGAAGACAGTGTATGTATACCGATTGATGAGTAGTTTGTTGGTAAGCAGAACAATGCCAAGTCTCCAAATGTCTACAATCCATCCTCAATGGTTACTGGTCTGAAAACTTGGTTTCCTGACTCATTGTTGTGGTTAAATGGAGTTCCGGTGTTGTTTCCTCGATGATGTCGGGTGGCTGCGGGTTCTCTAAATTGCCGTTCCTAATCGTAGCTCCGTAAGTTGTGTATGGCTCGGTTTATGCCATCTACGCACTAAGTTCAACGCTATCTGTTTGGACTGCATATAATGTTTTTTCATCCTCCGGCCATTGCCTTTATACTGAAGCAACACGGGCGGCGCTGAAATAAACGGATGTATGATATCAACAGCACAGACAGCGTCCTGTATATACCTTCATCCTTTAAGATCATGGGAGTTGGTTTCCTCGTCACCAGTTACCAGTAGCTCAGACACGCCATGAATAAAAATGGTTCTTCTGCCACTGCCCGTGTAGTAATCGTTTGTATTATTGTTGTCCGGCTGGCGTTTGCGCCATGGAACATCTGGAATAACACGTATCCCACCGTCTTCACTCCTTTGTAGGCGGTATGAAGACAAAAGCACTACCTAAATATAATATGTGGATCCAAGTGTTAGTTGTATAAGTCTGGACTCACCGTAGTGCATCGGTTTTAGAGGGTTAGTGACGCGTCTTAAGTTAGTCAGCCTGGCCGGAACACTGATCCGATCCCAAACACAATTCCGTTGGTTCAGATCGTTCTGCTCTTTCCTCCTTCAGGAGTTTGCGTTGCACTGGAGCGTTGGTTTATGTCAGTGCTATGCCACCATAGTTACGCCTGGTCTTCGGGGATGTGTGGGGCGCGGTAGTAGGTGGATTTGGCGAGGTCTCTGTAGTTTACACCCGGTCCTTGACACCTGTTGCTGCTACGGTGGCTAAAGCTGCCGGGGTCGACCTTCAAATACATCGAGCAACAACTGTTGCATAGGTGGGTCGAATTTTAAAGAGGTTCGGTTTCTGTCGCTCAATCGGAAATGTAGACGTTACCGAAGTCGCATCAGTCGACATATTGGGCATATATTTCTATCATTCGTGGCAACCGGTTGGTTTGAGAATTCCACAGAATCCGTTACGGTGACGGCGTAGTAACGCTTGGCCCTTTGCCTTGGTTTCGTGGTAATGATTTAGGGAGACGGATGAGCTGCAAGCCATGCTATTGTCGCCCCCTAGTGAAACACTTCTAGCATTTAAAGGAAGCGCAGTTTATGCGATTAGACCGTTATATTTTTATGAAAGTTCTAATACACAGTATATAAGGGGAATCATAGTACAATCAGGACAGAACGCTGTGATCTACTCTTTAGAATAACCAGCGGTGATGTGCGATCACGAACACCTTTCAAACTATGCTTAGTGAAAATTCAATCCATACCGTTCGAAAAATATGGCCCTCTAACCTGTAACTAAATAGCCTAGTTGGGGCCTAGTAATTTGCAAAATTTTAATGGTCTCCAACTGTGTGAGAAAAAGTTTTATGCCCTGTTTCCTCGTAAACTCAGCGCTTCATTCTGTTTGATTTCCACAAAAGATGCCATTGATGTAATTTTATGCTTGGGAGACATGCTAACTTTATTCTAACGGTATCCTGGACTAGAATTCATGCCGCTAGTCATGGGAAGTGGCCAAGTATACAAAATGTCTGAGTCGCACGGCTGATTCCTTGGGAGTGAGAACACCAAACAACGTTTACTTATGGTTGCCGAGACTAACGGGAGAAAGCTTTACGAAGCTGAGTTATACAATGATAAAACATCGCGCTTTTTTGTCAAAGTGGGGCCCCACAAATAACACGATCAAGAAATTTGAGGATTACTACCCACCGTCAGGAATAACACAAGTATTCATTTTAATATCAACTGATGCGCAATGCTCGACTGGAAGTTCGGTTGAAGAATTAGAATAAATTCAGCAAAAATGTGACCTATCATTAAAAGCACCGATTAGTTGATACTTATCAGTGCTTAGTGTGCGCAGTGAAAGTTTGGCCAACTAGCGTGTCTGAGGGTCGATTAAATGCACCTAGTCAATAACCCGCGGTCGATGAAAAAAGCACTATCGATCCAGTCAACCGAATAAGTCCCTCCATGCAGCGCCAGTGAAACAAGGCCGTAGTCTAGTGGGGCCCAAAAGTGCGCGAAAAATCGCAGCATGTGAGATACCTAGACTAGATTAAGAGTCTCACGGATGGTGACATAAGTCCGAGTGTGCTTCCAAAACAAATGTGACTCTCATATGTGGATAAGACCTACTACAGGTAAGCAAGGAGGAGGAGAACGCGCTCAACGTTCCGTGTACTTGCCCGTTGGAGGAAGCACAGGAACAATGAGTATAGCGTGCTTTGGTGAAAACATAGATGACAAACTCAATTAGTCCACTTTGGTTCGAAAATAGTTTCCAGAATGGCGTTTGCGTAGGTAGTTGGACCAGCATATTGAAAACAAACATTTGTTCTAAAATATAAGGTCTTTAGCCTCATCGAATAGGTGTAAGGGTATTCTGTGCCCTTGTAAGGTGGGTATCCACAAATGTTTCATTTTCAAACAGAAAGATTAGTTGCTGTATGGGTTTCAATTTTAGAATATGAACTATAAAGTTAATATAACACGGGGATACACTAAGGGAAAGTACTTCATAGACAGTTGAAGGCACAATGACTGTTTCACATGCGCGGCATCTCAGTGGTAATTGGTATTTGCAGATAAAAAAGGTCATAATCAGACGATTCTAGTTACTCATGGGCAATGGTGGGGCTTCGTGAACTGCAAAAGATATGAAAATTATCAAACTTGCAAAATAGCTTGGCTGCAAAATTCTAATTTCGGTGCATTTAGCGTCCACGAGATATACTAAAAGCAGTGGGTTTTTTCTGCAGTTTCCCAAGTTCCACTGACCACTAGGAGGGCTAGCTGAAGAGACCAGGGAAGTGATTTAAGGTGAACGAAAAAGAAGCCTAAAACCGGAATGACTGAGTGCGTCAACCTTAGAAAATGCACTTAGATATAGTGACTTGGAGTTACCTTAACCGACAAAGGTTCATCCGGACCGTTGAGCTAGTAATCAATAAGAGTCAGCAGCCTTTGAATTGCACGGCAATTCGTCATTTAAAAGAAGTTGGTAAATGTGGAAAGACGTACTTTCGTCAGGGTGCATAAGATTTTTTTATCCCGATTCCCAGCAGCAGCAGCAGCAGTATCAATTTCCATCTTGCTTGTAAACTCCAACGTGACAACGTTTCCCAGTTTTTGAAGATGGTCAACGATGTTCTTTTCAATGAGAGCAAAATTACGTGTCAAAACACTATTAGCCTCTTGTTGCTCCAATTCACCTCTATAGGAGGCTTGGCATCGGTTACGTACCAGGGGAGACATGATAAGCAAATCACGCAAGTCGTAGAGCAACTGAAGGTTAAATAAACAGTTTGACTCTCCCTCTATTTTCAAAGAAGAAGCACAGCCTTCCTCATACAAGGATGCAGAACAAAAGTGAACGATTTCAGCAGACAGCTCAGTTAGTTCCGACCACTGGCTTTGATAGTGCGATTCAACCTGCGATAGCAAAAAGGCAAAAAGCAAACATTGTAAAACACGCATAAGACCAATACAACTCCTACAAGTTCAGAAGTTTGATGAACTAAAAACAGTTTACTGTAATATTGGAACAAGTAGAATTTTGAATTGGCACAACGCCATAGGAATGTATGCGAAATTGTTATAAAAGTCATACGCTATCTGTAGATAATCTAACCGTTCTTCAATTTCATAAGTGGCATTTAGAAAGATCTGACCTACGCTAGCACTGTTCTCACACATGTGCGATTTCATTGCCAGTATGCAATCGTTCCTTAAATCGAATGGTGTGGAAATGTCAATATAGCCCTGTAAATAGTTTTATACTACTGCACTGATTTGACCTTCACGATCTGTTCTGGCAGAAGGTTCCAAACATTTACCACTCTCCGTACGAAGCACTTGAGGTAGGGTAATCATTTCATTTCCAACACAACGGACTTGTACTGGTGTCCACATGTGTTGCATGGCGTTCGCAAGTGAAGCAGCAGCCCAAACATGAAGAACTCGCCGAGATGTAATATGCGGTAGGTCACGATAAGTTCGACTCGCAATCGATGATAGGACAAGGTGTAGAGTCATAGTGTTGCACCGGTCCGCGTACAGTAATTCTGTTAAACGCGGAAATAGCCTGGTAGTGACTGTAGGACACGTTCGATCTTCTGTGCTCGCCTCGGGTGATTGCACTGTAGGTAGGCAAGTAGTGCTCTAGTATTGGCCATATGATAGCACAGAAGAAGTGGGTGGTTACCGCTTCAGACAAGGCACAGGAGCTGCGTTTGAGTGCCAACAGCATGCGCAGTCTGTTCCGGTGAAGCCTGTTCATGTTGTCCACGGACTTCAAATCACAGTGCGAGAGTACAACCAGGGCTTTCACCGAAGGTGTGCGATGTAGCAGTTGGCAGTCTAGAGTGTAGTTTCGGCCGTCACCACTCTTCTACTGCATCACGAATACCGAACTGCTTAAGTTGACCGGGAGGCGGACTTCTGCAGACCACATGGAAAGGTGGTTGCGGTCTTGCTGAATTAGGCCGCTGCTGTCTACGGTTCTAATCAATCTCCAAATTTTCAAGTCGTTCGCAAGTAGAGCACACGACGACCGGAGAAGTTGAGGTAAATCGTTAACGTGGATTAGGAACCGAGTGGGTCCCAGCGACGTGCCTTGTGATAAGCCACTACTAGATGGATACCAGTCAGCTAGATGGTCATCGACCTTTGCATTCCACTTTCATCAAACGAGAAGCTCTCGGATCGAATGGGCGATACCGCCGATAAACCAACACCGCATACTCTCATATGCTTTGCTGAAATCCATTTCGATTAGGTTGACAGACTTCCTTTGAGCTGGGTTCACCTGTTCGCCGAGCTACCAGTGCATCAATCCATTTGGACTTCGTTTTGTTCACTACCCGCAACCCTTCATGCCAAATCAAGAGCAAATTGGTAATACATGAGTAGCCTAGCATGAAATCGTATTGTGCGAGTGTCAGTAGATCTTTTGACTGGAGCAGCTATAGTAGACTCTACTTCACGATCCTCTAGGAAACCTTGGCCAAAATAGGTGCAAACAAATTGACCAGTTGTTGTCCACTTTGATAGGGCCACCCCCTTTCGGAATCGGCTTTACTGCTGTGTATTTGCGATCCCTCGGCAATAAACCTGCTGACAGTGACCTGTTGAACAAGTCAATCCCAGCAGGTGAGATGATGGTCGATAGCGACTTGGGAATCAATGGATGGAGTCCGTCAGGGTCAGCAGGCTTTGTGTCGTCAAGGTTGGCTAATAGTTGATGCACCTCTTCCAGGCCACAATCCAAACTGTCGAGGTCGGTAAGCGCGGTGCAGATTGACCTCGATACACACACCCGGTCATTTACAAACACGGAAGCGAAGTGCACGGCTAACGCAGACGCAAGCCCCATGCTGGAGGTTGAGGGTAGTATATCCTATCCCTCTAGCACTGGCAGATCACCTGCCGGTTTCAAGCGCCGCTTCAGGTAAGCGAAGATTCTCGTCGGGGCGACCTTTGCGAGAGTTTCGAGCTGCTCTTCGAAATGACTGCGCTGGATCATTTTGTTACCTTTGAAAACATTCCAATGAACCTGCGTAGTAGTTGGAAGAGCCAGATAGGAGACATTGGTGGCACAGTCTTCTCTACCACCGAGCCATTTCTAGCACTTAATGGCTCCAGCATCTGAAAGCCATACATATGTTGTTCACAGTTTGTTAACATTAAGTCTAGGCACGATGGAGTTGGTCCCGATGTTATATGTGCCAACTGGTATATGTTCTGCGCTGCTCGCTTTCAAATATCAAAGCCCAAGAAATTTACTTCGACCTCACAATGTCCGAGCACGAGTTGGACTTCAGGATCGTTTACTATAGGGCACTTGAAAGCACCAACGAGTAGAAAATGGGGACGACTCATATGGCTTCGGAGACGCGGCAGCCAATCCAAACAACTAATCACGGGACTGCGATCGAGCGCAACAGCAGCTCATACGGGTCATCGTGGCTCCTGTGGACGCTCACAAGTTTCCAAGATACAGAAAACCGCAGGTAGAAGAAGAGGTCATGGCGGGCAATCGCTAGTCTACCACAACAGAAGCACAAGTAGCCACTGAGCTCGATTTCTTGGGTATTCACCTAGAAATTCAGCCACTTCTCTGCGAGTTCCACTAGTCTGGTCGCTCAGGTGCAGTAAGAACCACTTGTATGATTTCGAATTTTACTGTACCATTTGAGATGATATTTCGAATCCAAAAAACGACAACTCACTGACACATTCTCTGTTGTCGTGTAGATCGTCCCAGTTTGTGATAAATGCTACGCCAATTATGTGCCTGCTCCCTTGTTACTACGAAGCGTTTTTAATGAAACAGAAACGTTTTTAACAAACGTTCCATTTGTAGAAAGTAGAAGTCACGATTAAAATTCACGCACAATAATATACCTCGACGGGGAGTCGAACCCCGGTCCACGAATTTCCGGTCCGCTGCTCTACCACCTGAGCTACCGATGGCTGACGAGTAGGTGCGCAAATTTTAACACATGACTTCTGCTTGGTGCGCGACGTATTACCAATGGGCTCACAGTACCGGTCCTGATGTTGCAGATTGGCTCACTCACACGTCACTTCCTAATGGACCGAAGTACCTGTCCTTCAAATGTCCAAGGGTCGTTGGTAGATTAATGTTGGAAGTTTGTGAGTAGGGTAAAGTTTGTAGAAAGTAGAAGTCACGATTAAAATTCACGCACCTAATCGTCAGCCCTCGGTAGCTCAGGTGGTAGAGCAGCGGACCGGAAATTCGTGGACCGGGGTTCGACTCCCCGTCGAGGCATATTATTGTGCGTGAATTTTAATCGTGACTTCTACTTTCTACAAACTTTACCCTACTCACAAAGTTCCAACATTAAACGTTCCATTTGACTGATTTAAAACCGACCTGAGAGAAAAGACATGTTTTAGTGCAGATAGTGGAAATAAGTGAGAGACTAAAGGGGTTATTTTGAAGCACTTGTTGTGTGAATGCGTTGCGACGCGCAAGCTCAATGTGGACCACGATTCCCGTTGAAGTGAACATTGGTCAATTCGATCACAGGAACCGTAAATGATGAAACCGATGAGTATTGGGTGTTTCCCGCCCGAAAACACTGCACTTTACGACCGGTTTCGAAGTTGTTTGATGAGCACATCAGGTAGAAAAAGCAGGGCTGAACGCGAACTAGGTGCCATTGGGTTGTTTGCCGAAACATAAATGCCTAATCGATGGTGATAGTCGTTGACCTATGTAGACAATGATAACTCTAAAGTGGTTTTCCGAAATGTCTCTGTTCCGCTTTGCGACTGATACAAGCGAAGCATCTGAATGTTGTCATTCCTTGTTGACAGTATCTGTCACTGAGTCACAATGTTTTCAAATCCCAAAGATTCAACATAGTTGCAGAGCTTACAAATTGAAACATTTCATTTGGTGATTGTATAAAACAGTCGGCGATATGTCAAATAACACAATAATGAATAGCGCAGTGTATCAAATGTTCTCGGAAAATAATAACAATTCATTTATTTGTGATCCGTTACGAGTGTGTGACAGCCAAACAAGCAAAGTCCTCGCATGTGGCTACCAAGTTAAGTTGACCTACCGAAGATGCCCCAATACTAAAAAGGAAGCAGACCTTGTCAATAAAACCAAACTATTGACAACATGGCAAATAAAAAAGCTAAATTTCGTTATAGAAAGAAAAAGCCAAGAACGGTACTTTTGTGAGAAGTGGAAATGCCGTGACAATCTGGAAAGTGAGCAGTTGGCCTCATAAAAGCGAATGAGCTGATTGAATCCCTTGCACCCGCCAAGAAAGGGTAAATGCAAGACATTTGGAGATATATCGAAATACCTGTAGTCCAGATTGACTAACAAGCTTACATCTCATGCTAGAAAGTTTTTATGTGATCACCGCGTGGCACCTTGTTTAGCTTAGGACATCCTTCAATAAATGCACAGATGAAGGAGGATATTTAAGTAGACATTCAATCGGTGCAAGGAGAACGTGACCCAACCTCCACACGCAGCTTTTTTGCGGTCGCAGCAATGATATACTAAAAGATTTACTGAGCAGTGTAAGCAATTACTTCTACATGACCTTACCAGACACTATCGTAGTCTCGTGAACATCCCGAATACATCAGCGCCATTATTTCCTCAGGGGCCTGCGCGCACTGTTTATGGCTTGTCTAAATGTGATAATGCTTGTTGTAAAATAAGGTATGGAACCGTTCATTGATTTACCACTTCGATGACTTCCTTTTCCATGATAGTCATCCGCAAACACCATGAATGTTTTTATGACACAGCAAACTACCAGAAACTTTTGAAGCCACAGTAAATTGTTTTTATTACCCTGTTTCGAGGACTGCTCTGGGTTGGCGCTGACCAGCAAAGCTCATACTGATCAGCTCAATTTACTCAACATGCCTAGCATACATACTTATTCCCACTACGCAAGAGTTGTATCGCCTTTACGCTCCGAGCGGAACAGCCAGCAACCTGACTGTACAGATGCTGCAGAAAATAGCCGCAAATACAGGGAAACCGATGAGCAAACAAGAGAACCCGCTTATTTAGTTTAATCTTATCCCTGGCCCCATAGAACCTAGCTCACATGGTCATGGATAGACGAACTTGTAGTTTCCAGCGTAATGTTGTGAAGGGGAAATAAGTTATAATGTAGCCAGCTAACCTTGCTTTTCGGAGAATGATAGTTCTGATTTCTGTTAGCGATACTGTCCCAGGGCTCGTGTTCGTCTTTACATTTGGAAAAAACCTTGGACTATATACTACAGCTTGGTTAAGTGCTTTAGATGGACATACAATCGTAGGACGGTGAGCACCAGCAATTCGTCGAAGCAGTACAGCCCATCTGGTTCCCTGACAAGCCCTCCTAACGAGATTCCGACCAAATTAGCACACCAGAGTGCCACGCTACTACTTGACGGAATAAGATAAAACCAACGTTTAACATATGAACTGTTCACCACAACGCTGCTTGTTTCAACCAGGAAAAAGCCGAGTTGGATAAGAGACTAAGCCACAAATTAATATCCTCACAGTTATTAGCCCATAACGCATACTTTATGCTGAATGAAGAAAGAAGTTTCGTGGCAGATGGACTCGGCCTGATGTTGGTCTCTGTCGACAAAAAGTAGAGAAATGAATCGAAAACACATACTGACCTAAGCTGATGATTGTTAAGTCCAACTTGTCCTTATGGGTAAACTTCAAAAAAGATATTATTTGTGGAATTTACAGAAGAGAACTGCTACTTTGTAGCAGTGTGCACCGAAATGATACAAACGTCTCAAGACCACCTATACGCAAGTTAGTGATTTTGAATCAAAAACTGTTGGATGTTCCTTTCGACAGTCTCTGTTATGAAAATGATAACACTGGCCTGTTGATGATGTGACCTCAACTGGTGGCGAAACGTTTACAAGTCCATTCAAAAATGCATTTTTACGCACCCGTGACGGGTGCGGCTTTTCCGGCTTTGACATACATGTTATTGACATGACAAAAAGGCAATACAAAAACGAGAGAGCAACAGCAAAAGAAAAGCTCAGTGAAAAACATAACATCACTGGCCGAATTCACCCGCCTGGTCTTGAATGATAGCGCTTTGGTCAACTAGAAATCTGGCTAAATAGGGAATGACCGGTGAAACATAAGCTTGATGAATGCTGCAACAACTGTAAAGTACCGACTTGAGTTACCAATATTTCGTAATATCTAAAGGCGGGCTGCATTCCTCCCTTCCATAGATACTAAATTTAGCACCGTGAACATTCGGTATCAACAGAAACGACAGGAGATATAGCCGAATACCGGGGTTATACAACACATCCCCGCTCTTCTTACATCCGGTAAAAATCAAGTTCAATTAATGCAAGGCAGGGGCAAACGTCACCTACAGGCCTGGCCTACAGAGTCCAAAATGCTAACTTGGACGTAGTTGGAAGTAAATGGTGGTCTAAGGTCCGATTTGAGATGGCTTGATGATGGTGATGTGGACAACATTTTCCCGCTTGTCAACCGGCGAATATGTTTCCAGTAAATTAGGGCAGTAGGGGCTAGGTAGTTAGTAGTACATGAGTTCTCGTACCACACATTTCGAGGTTGCGGTTCCTGAATTTGCACTCTCTGCTCTCTGACTCGGTACCGTGAGTCAGAGTCCAGTAGAAAGCGTATCTAACCACAAATGATGCTAAGGGAGTGCTACTGATTTGTACTAAATAAAGAAGAGAGCATGACATAAAGGTTTTAGCTAAGTGATTCACTTTGCGATTGCCCGCTATATGACCTAAAGGACCTGTGTGGAGAACAAAGAGAAGCTTAAGGATTTGTGGGTTGTTTAGTGGGTATTGTCTGATAAGGCCGTAGATGTTAAAGCGCTTAACAAAAGCATAGTTCATTCAATATTAGAGGGATTTCGTGTCAGCCCACTCCCGTTAAACCAATGGAGTGCGTGGTCCTTTAAGCCTAGCTTTCGCGATTTATTTTTAAATCGAATTATCTGCCCGCATTCAGTAACCACAAAATAAAGGAAAATGGAAAAATTCTGGTTCGTGCCAAAAGTGCCTCTCGGGTGCGTGTGACTGTGACTGATGTTAAGATTATCGTACCCAGTATTTCCAGTTAGTCCAAATGGAAGTTGGCTAACTCATCCAGCACTAACATGTACATAGTTCATGGTACGCGCTTATTCGCCAACGTCGTCTAAGCATTTTTGGGGGATAACCTGAATTCAGATTATTTCGTGTCTTCTCATTCATGGAACATGTTCCATGGAATCTGGCAACTAGTGGTCCTAAACTCCCTGCGAGCTCAATCGCTCAGCATCTGCTCGATTGTAGCTTGTGCGAAAACCCACGTGACGCATGCAAGGTTGTCAGCAGACAAAACAACGCGAGCTTGCTTCGTTTCGCTGAAGCCTCTGCCATCCGACGAATGAAACCTAACCTTTGCAAACAGGTCGACCTTGTGGCCAGTCTTGCCTTGCCCTGGTAAGACGTAGGCGATGACCTTGATTTTCTCAGTGTTTTATTGATTTCCTTATTGACCCTCTTTCAATTGCATTCCTTTACTCATTCCACGATTGGTATGTTAGCGACTGAATGAGAAGACACGAAATAATCTGAATTCGGGTTATCCCGTAAAAATGTTGTTCGATGTTGTCGTCTAAGCAATTTGTAGTCCCGCACCCGATATTTTACATAAATGCAACGTTGCGTGATCCGATGATCCAACCCCTGCCGCTTGTGGATTATATCGGGCACATAATCATCCAATTCCAGAGAAGGAGTAAAGGATACATGATCACTGCACTGGTGAAAATATAGTCAGATCGCCCAGGCCGTCAGGAGTGTGAACATGCGGGTCGGTACAAATTGACGCGGCATTTGTGTCCTGAGTCGCTAGCATATCGTCATCAATGATCACGTCATGCGTGTTACAAGGGCTCATACTTGCTACTGAAATAAGCCAAATAACTTGTTGTAAATAGATGTAGGATGATCGACGCAAGTGCGGATTAAACAACAGCTTAACGTAAATCACCTGTGCTGGAGAGGTAGTCCGCTAGTTGATAAGCTCCAGTTCAGCTGTGTGCCCATAAAAGTGTATTAAGTACACCGGGATGCTTAGACCAAAGGGTATAAATTTGTGTGTTTATGTTCACCATGAGCGCTCAGATTCACTAGGACACATTGTGAACTTTCTCCAAAAGCTTTTCTACCAGGTAAAGTGTTACCGCCCATAGGAGAGATAACTGTAAAAAGATTAAACACCTATGATTAATTGTAACTATCCTCTCGTCTGCCTACAACGAATGTTGTTCTCTAGCAATGGATATCGCGTTGTCGTCCCAGCATATGGCAAAAACGGCCTTTGGAATGTGCCATAAGTTGTGCAGGAAGCAAGTCAGCACCTGTTGCAGCGGCTCCAACCCGACCAACAGGTGACAGAGTAACAGGCTACCAACCGCACACTAGTACAACAGGTTTCGTAGTTGGAGTACCGGTACAACGGTCCAAAATATATTCCATACTACCAAAATGGTTAGCAACTGGCCTCACGTTGATAGACATCAGCGCACATCTGACGTACATATCTCCAGACACACATCTAACACCAAGCCCGCTCACCCATTCATGCCAATACAGAACTCTATCAAAGTAGGCGAGCGATAATTTCAGACCTCAAGGGCTCAGCATGTCTTCATAGTAACGCAGTTCTGGATAAATGTTGAAATCCTTGGTGCTGCACTAGCTGACGTGTTCATCCTATGCCACGTCGGATCGAGTTGAGTAGACAGCCCTGTTGACGCATTTTGGCGCCATCACATGTTTCTAGCAGTTTTCGTGTACCGTTCCGCAATGTTCCATTCAGAAATGGATCAATATCTAGTTTCTTCCATGAAAAGCTTCAGGATACGATCCAGAAGTTAAGTTTCCTGTCAAATGACCTCAGCCTGAAAGCGTAGAAGCCCCAAATTTTCTAGAGAAGAATGGTGTAGTACGGGTAACAAAGCAATGCTTAACGAGACCCGTAGAATGAAACAAACTGAGAAAAGAACGATATATGATAAAATGCATGGTGTCTTGGTAGGCTCACCAGAAACATGCGTAGAAGGACTGAGATGTTTGCGAGATACAGTATAAATCCACTGGTTGCAATTTTGGTAACACACAGTTTGGTTGTGTTATGTAACCGCCTAGTTGACAACTAATAAGATCAAATGCGAATTTACATTGCCTCGTCAAATTCTTAATTAAATAGCGTTAGCCTGGAGACACAGACAACAAAATTGGGGTGAGCGTTCCACTACTAACACGCCGGAAGCGAAAAGACCTTTCGGCTGCATTCTAGCCGGCTATAGTTTATTGTCAGTCTGAAAGGATGACCTCTTAGGTTGGTGTTGTGGTTCAGTTCCGGCGGCGGGAGGCAACTGTGATTTGGGTGCTTCAGTATCTGGTTAACCATTATGAGGCTTCCGCAACCGCTGAAATCGACTGCTGCATATTGTTAGGAATTCTATATAAGCTGTTAGGGTGGATGGAAAAGCTTCCTAACGCTCTTCGTTGCCGTTCGTTGCGGAGTCTCGAGAGCAGTAACAACTTGCTTCCGCCACCTGTGTAATGCCTGGATAGAGCATTCCACTTGCGATAGAACGTAGGAGTTAAGGATTTGTGAGGTGACTGAGGTGTCAGAATGACCGAACGCTCTGTCAAGAAGGCCAAAGTGTTGCTTACCAGTTCTCGACGCTTCTGCTTTTCTCGAGGAGCCAATATCGTTCTGTATCAGCACACCAAGGTCACGCGCCTAATAAGCCTTTCGCAAGGTGTGTTCTACAAGCTTGTAAACGTTCACCAGCTGATGACGCTGGTGATTCATCGTGCACTTAGCTGGGTAGAACAGGAGTGGATTCCTATTTGACCATTGATGAACGCAATCTAGGTCATTCTGTAGACAACCGTGATCTTCCTAGCTATTTATTGCTTAAAATATGTTAACATCATCCGCGGAAATCAGGAAATCGGAGGAGATAACTCACGACAAATCGTTGATAAACACCAGGAATAAGCGCCAAGCACCAAGAAAGCGATTCAGTATAGAGCTGTTAGAATTAAGCGCTGGGTTAGTGTACAAAGATGATGATGTTTCCCTGAGACTCACAAGACAGAACAGGCTGGGTTACTGGACCACGTATTAACCAGGAGAACTCAGGCTGACACAGAAATGGGGGTAGTGCTTTGGGATGTAGCAACTAAGCGACGCTACTCATACAATACTTCTGTTACACAGCACATGCCAAGGGAAACTTCTAAGAAATCCAGGTCCCAACACACTGTGGTATCTTCCCTAGGCATATCGAAGTAACCAGATGGTCATAACTAAATAAACGATCTGTTGATATCTATTATCGGGGACTCGTTGATCGGCTCAACAGTGCAGTGGTAGATGCAACCAGTTCTTAGAGCTTCCGCTCAACCAATGCAGTGACAATCAAACAATAGAAGGCGAAGTTTGAAGCATTGCCTAACATCAACAAATAACTCAAAGCAGCCAATGCATCAATCTGATGTGTGACAGTGCGATGACGAAGGCAAAGCACTCCGTATTGAATCGGCTCAAATTTTAAACTCCTACACCGACAGGTATATCGATATAATCTGTGGAGCGCCGCGCATGATTTATCACTCTACGCACAGCACCTCAAACTGTGGGTTACAAGAGATGTGATTAATGTTTTTCGGCAAACTCCAGTACTAGCGCCTATAAAGCATAGTGGTCTCGCGTTTTTCTAACACTGATCGTCAAACAATCAGCACTAATGTACGAATCGTTTATGTGTGTAGGTGTTAAGGGACAAGCCAATTTGGTCCGACACCGCTCTTCGACTGCGAAGGACCATATTCCCAATCAACTAAAGATAGCTGAGCTACTACTATATTTTTAGCGATGCAGTGATGATATGTGGCCTCGCACTGCGTGGAAAGTTGGTATCGAGACTGCAGACTTTAACACTCATCTAGGTCGTCGTAGTTAACAAGTTAGTATAAGGGAGCTAGCGAAGTCTCCAATATCCTACTTTACTGACCATGTTTCCAGCAAGAGCAGCAATATCAGCCTCCGGCCGTTCTGAATATTATGGTGATGCATGGGTATTTTGTACATTATGACACCAGTTTTACAGGAAATAAATCTTCTTGCGTCACCTGATATTCGTAATCTCAAATGAGGGAACCTAACAATCACCAATTTCACATCCATCTGGCAACATGAATAGTCAGTTACGCGATGCGGTTATATTCACCAGCGCTCCGACAATATGTTGCTTAATCGCAGCTGAATATTCACCCTTCTGAGTGCATAGAGCTCATGGTTGAATTGAAATGATGGTTTATTAATAGGTCTGATGCTGGTGTGCAATAATCTTATCCAACCCTGTAGTGTGCTTGAATTCGAATAAGTAAAAGTGTTTCGCCGAACACATAACGAAATGTCCAGTGTGTGATGTATTCTGTTAAGCATACAGGATACCAAGTTTCACCGGTTCGTTCACCCAGTTTCATCAATGGCTGCGAAGAAATGCACAGTGCTGCTGATTGCAAAAAGAGGATGTTGGTGTTAAGGAACGATCCGCCACCTGCAGATATGCATAGTGTTTACAAACCCAAACTCGATTGGAGTAAGTTTCTACAGAGCTAGATTCCGCAAGTCAATACTTCGCTTTTACGCACCCCTGATGGGTGAATTTTCAGCTGTAACACACACGAGATCTAAACGGTAACGAAAACAATATAATGCATGCAAAAGCATTAAAATAAAAGGCGGCTAAAACGATGTTTCATGTGTAGTACTGGATCACTAAAATAATTTGCTGTTTAGTTCTTGAATGATAATATTCGGATCAAGCAGAAATCTAGCTGGCTAAGGTATGACAGATGAGCCGTAGGCCCACGTGCGGGTATATATGACTCTGTAGTTTCTTCTCGTTGATGAACTAGATTTGCAGCTGGATAAAATGCTATGTAAAGGATGGCTGATATCGGTGATTATTTTCGAAGCAAGTTTTGCGCATGAATTAACATGAACAGATACAATGTGTTGAACTAAGGTTGGTTTAGGAATGCCACTGCATCGAGATACGTGTTTCTATTACCTATGCGTCTAATGTTCGCAGAAAAAGTGTAAATGGTGGGTGCCGTGTAGGAACTGTAGTTTCTTTGAAGTACGGTTAGGCGAATTCCTTTTTCAGCTGATAATTTGTTGATGCAGCACGGATAGGGCCAGGAAAAACATCGGTCTAGACTAGCGTGCCTCTGCTCCACGAAAGCTGAAGTGTAGCCAGATAGAAATGGGGATAGTGCATCGCACGGCACGCAAATACCGCTCTGTTCGCAAATGTAGTTTTCGCTAAATTGGGAAACGGGTGTCAACAGTGATTGATAATGCAATAATAATAAGAACTACAGTAACGGCAGTAATATGGTCAACTAAAGAACTTCCTGCCGAATGGAGTTTACGTGAGCTTCTCAAGTGCCACCAGCTTTCCCGAAAACGTTTATTTCCCTTAAATCGGATAGATTATTAATTGCTGTGTTGGTAAACTAGCGAAGTCAATAACAAATCAATCAAAAGAAAGCTTATTGGATCAGTTGAAGAGCATTTAACCCACTAGTACTGATAAGCTTATATGGTTTAGAAACCAACTGACTGATGTTGCTAATGAAGCAACATGTGTGCCAATAAAAGAAAAGTGTGCGTTTGTGAAACGGCAACTGAAAGCGCTACGTGAATTGCGCGATAGGGATGTCGTTGTAATGAAGCCGGATAACGGCTCAGAAGTTGTGGTCTTTAATAAAGGTGACCACATCAAGATGATGAGCTTCATACTCAGTGACAAACAAATGCAAACGACCTAAGAAGGCGGCGAATGTGACTGTATTCGAAGCTCGCATTACTCGTTCCTAAGAAATACTCTTTCTTTATTGGGTGATCAACCGGGTGGTCTGGATCAAGGGTCAGAACACCCGTTTTCCCTCTCATTTGTCTGCAACTACGTTTGCACCCTCACACTTTTGCACCTACTTACCAGTTATCGTTATTGGCACTGATGAAACGATACGAAATATATACATCTGCAGAACTCCGCCTTCTCACTGTTTTTGCAATTAATCCTCGTTATTCCCAGGACATGAAAAATGACCTAACTTCCCAAACCGTAATAAGCGAGTGGTAATAAAGTTATCTCCCACAGAATTCAAAATATATATGTTCAGAGATTGATCACTTTGAGCGGAATAACTTCTTTTGCCTTTATGTCTCAGCCGTTTGACGAAATCAAGCAAATGTGAAAAAATAAAAGCGTGTTGATGAATACATTATATAAAGACCTCAAACATATGCTAGTCAAGCTGCATATGATAAAAGCTCTCTGATTTAGCAGCGCGTTGGTTGCTCAAGTCCCTGACTCTGTAATGAGACTAGTTATGTATGACGTGTGGCCAGTCATGAAATGCCAAACCAGGAACCTCAGCTAAGGGACAAAGTTCACTCAGGGTATACTGATGATACCAAAGTTGGAGGAGATTTGTAACGGATTCCAGGTTAGGCATGCCTTCTGTCTAAGTACACAGAAGATGTTATGCGAGTTAGAGATTTAGACAGAGATCATTGCAGTTTATCACATGATCTGAGCACTTAAGTGCGGTTTAGCTCGTTGTCTCGACACACGTTAATGAGATATCATAAACATATAATAACAATAATAACAAAAATTCAGGGTAAATCATAAATAAATAAAGTTGTCAGACGGAGTAATCATTAGTTGCAACCGACGGGATAAATGTAGGAACTCCACTAATATTGTGACCGCACCACCTCCGATAAGTTACGCGGCCCCGAAGATTCCAGCCGACCGAACGCAAGAACCAAACCGACTCAGGCTTTCGGTGAGTTTGCTCATATATTTGCCTTACTATCGACTGGCGACCTCAAGGATACTTCCAATAGGCGTAACAATGGCAATAAACAGACGTTGAGGCAGCTGGTTTGAAGACATGCGGACAGTATGCCAAAGACATCGGAGATGATTGGAGTTCCGTATGCATCTGAAAATACACCGTGAGTTCAGTCGCTAAACGCCAGACGATAATGTTTCATACCACTCACACGATGCTTCCACCAGATGTGCTGAGTGGTTCGCAAACCATGATGTTCAAATAGAGCCAATACCTTAATTTCCCCAGCGCATGGTGTTGATATAGCCGATCCATACAATAACATTGGCTACAGTTCAATTTGGTAAGCGCGACCGATGCGCTTACACCATTTCTATAAGTAGCTGAGATTACGAAAAGTCGCACCAGCCTTAACGATATGAGCAAAAATCTCTCGGTGCTATCGTCACCGAAGGTGGTACGTCAAGCTAGAACAGCAGTCCACTCGAAAATTTGAACGGTGGTTTGATAGTGGTGTGAATCTGAAGTCAATAGATGCAGTGATTTGCCCCGGTCATACCGGGGGCACAAGGACTTCAGTCATTGTTGGAGCCTCATAATGGCTGAGCAATCCCAATACTACGTACTGCATGTGAGTTATTTCGAGCTCGTGCTCTTCAGGTGATTATGAGGGGAGGTGAAAATTGGACGAGGGAAGTTGTGTTTGTCAAAAAGCTTTTATTTTGACCAGCCGCTGAACTCTATTGGGACCGTTGGTTTAGGATATTGAGGTGTGCAAGGTTCGCAACGACTCAGAAAGTTACCGAAGTAGAAACGTGATCCTAAACTCGATGCAAGGTAGCTTTTCAAACATCCTACTCGTATCAATCAACAGGATTGCATCCAAACTAAGCGCCTTATTAGTATGATTAAAATTGTCGTGGCAACTGGTACTATGCGAAACGGACATTACTTAAGTCAAAGTAGAAGGTGATCGAAATCGTTAATGCTTGAAACAAACAAAAGCCGCTGCAAATGATCTCACGAACTAAGGATTTACTGATTAGCGTGTGAAGTGGAGCCTGCGGAACTCGGTGACCCGGTGGTAAGGACAGTTACGGGGAACATGTTGATCTCGCGTTCGGTTTCTGGTTGACTTTTTCAACCCAGGAGCTCAAACTCATCATCATCATCATCATACACGTTAGCTAGAGGTGGGAAACACCTCAGCTACTGTGCCGCAATACAAAGAAAAAAGGAGAGAAAAAAACAACTGGTGAAAGCTGGCTGAGCTACCGGTAACGGATGGGCATCGTTCCGGTAAGCTACCAGCCGGCTGCTGTGCACCCAAAAAAAAATTACCATGCAAAATTATATAAGGCTAAGTAATGAGATCGTGGTTGGAGAGGGAGGCTAAGAGGGATGGGGTGGGACAAAGAAACTCACAGCACGAACGCCACTGAGGTCGCCTCCTAGCCATAACAGCAAGTGTGTCCAACCAAACGTGTTCATCGTCTTTCGGACCCCAACCAAGGAGCCGAGACACTCCAACCGAGGCCAGCTTCGAAGTGAGGGTCTTCATTCCTCTAGACCAAGTCATCGCTTGGCCACCCCTCCTCTTCTTCCATCCACACCCCCGGCGCGCAAACAACACACGGCGCGGAAGTCGGTGGGCTGGCATGCGTAACACGTGGCCGAGCCATCGGAGCCTGATGCGTGAAATAACGGTGCTGAGGGGGTTCAGTTCCTTTTCCTGTGCCATAAACAAGGCGTCGAACACGCTCGTTACTCACGCGGTGTTCCCACCAAACGTGAGCTAAATTACGAAGGCACCGGTGGTCGAACGTAACTAGCCTCTTCAGGTCCGCTGCTTTAAGCGGCCAGGTTTCACAACCGTACAATAGGGTCGAACGTACTGCTGCATTGTACACTCTACCCTGCAGGGTGAGAGTGATGTCGCGCCGGCATCATAAGTGGCGAAGGTTAGCAAAAGCGCCCCGAGCTTTTGCCATACGATTCTTGATTTCATCTTCAATGCCACAGTCGCTGATACAACTTCCCAGGTAGTTGAATTTTTGAACGAATTCTAGCTGATCCCCACCAACGGTCAGCGTAGGAAGCGGTCCAGACCAATCTTGAAGAAACGCTTTGCAATTCGAGGGTGCGAAGCAAAGCCCGAAGTGACGGACAGCTAGTGCTAATCTGTCCAGTGCCGCTTGGCACGTTTGTGAGCTGTCACAGATGAGGGCAATGTCGTCTGCATACTCCAAGTCAAGAAGTCGTTCTCCTGGGAGTAGCTCCACACCTTCCAAGTCGTGTCCTGTGAACGCGATTTCCATGACTTCGTCAACAGCGAAGTTGAAGAGGAAAGGTGACAGCGGGCATCCTTGTCTCACGCCGCTGGAGATATTAAAGGGCGACGATAACTTGCCGTAAGCCCTCACTCTGCCCGAGCTACGAGCGTATAATGCTCGGATAATATTCACACATTTCTGAGGTACACCTTTCCTGAGTAGACAGTCCCAAAGTGCATGTCTATCCACCGAATCGAATGCATCTTTGATATCGAGGAACACGAAAACGGTGGGCCGCCAATATATGTGACGGTGCTCAAACAACTGACGCAAGGTGAAGATGTGGTCAATGCAGCTACGACCTCGACGAAATCCAGCTTGCTCTTCACGAATCTGGCTTTCACGAGTGCCAGTCAGTCTGTGAAGGATGACAGAGGCAAGCAATTTGGAGGCGATGGAGATCAGCCTGATTCCTCTATGGCTGCCGCATTCCGATCGTGAGCCTCCTTTGAAAATTGTGACTATGACGGAGCGGCTCCAATCGGTTGGGACAGTTTCCTGCTCCCACAGTTTCACTAGTAACTCGTGTAAATCATCCACAAGAGCAGGTCCCCGAATTTGAGAAG
>OX104063.1:182363687-182441699 GCA_944474145.2 Dicrocoelium dendriticum
TAAGGGCACAGTGAGCTGTATCAAGAAAGGGTGAGGTGGCGATGCGCAATGGCAAGTGAGGGTAAACCGTTGCCCAAGCGCGTTCGCCGCATCTTGTGTCGTGAGCGTCAGACTAGCTTGTGCACATAGAACTGGGATTCCGCGCTGCACTCAACGGAGTTTGTTGCCGTTCCTGTATAGCATCCTATGATTAGTACCGAATATCGTTGTTATATCCTGTTTGTGTTTGCGTTTGTCTTCGCAAATCAATTTGACGCAGTGATTTCTCTGAGTTATGTAGGATTTCCACGCATGCACAACCGGATAGGCTTTAGAAGCGCGCTAGGCTGAATCCCATAGAAACATACATTTTCGTGTCCGGCTCCTTAGGAATAAATCCGTTTGCTTCAGGCGTAATACCTTGGCTTCAGACGCATTTGAACAATAAACAATAAACAATGAATTTATACGGGTAAAGAAGCGTTGCTTTGGAAGTCCCGTTAGATTGTCAGTTGAGATATCGAAGTAATAACAATAATAACAACAATAATGCCAATAATAATAACAATAATAATAACAATAATAATAACAATAATAAGAGTTAGTACATTAAGTATGAAAATAAAGACTTACATTTTGCTCCGCTGTAGTCTTGCAATCCGCTTAGATTAACACCACCCATAAATAACAGAAAATAAATGCATGGTAAAATCCAGGTGTAGGATGGAGACTTAGCGCTAAGTGATAAAGTGTACGTGGATGAGTACGTGGACGAGGCACAGTTTTCACGATGTTCTGCCGATAGGCGGCTTTGTCTTCTCTGAGCGTTTGAGTGCACTGGTTACACTGAACCACATAGTTGTCTCAGGTTTCTGGTGCTGGAGCTTCTCTTTACACTCGCCATGCTGAGTCGCGTATTGTTATCCATTTTCGAGTTCTGATCTTAATGAAAGAAACTGATGTAGACTTAATGCAAACTTATCTCTGAAGCATTTGAAATCAGCTGACTGAATCTGTTGACGAACTCGAGCCCGGGGACCTCCGGGGGTTCTTCGGCAAGGAACGACCAAGTTGTGGCGCTGACGAGCTGGGCTAATCGGTCGTAGCTTTGATGGTTCGCCCAGTTTCATCGTTCTCATTTCGATATTTCCCATAGAAGACGAATATGAAACTGATAACTGCGTGGTCTCTGCTACCCAGCGAACAGTCTAAAACCAACACATCAATCATATGCTTCTCGTTGCTAAGCACAAGATTCAGCACATATGGTTGTTACCTGTTCTGAACCGAGTGGGCAAAGTGATGTGATTGTAAAGAGGAACAGTGGTTACGAGATCTTGTAGATCGGCTTTGAATTGTTATCCCAGCGTGGCAGGACCTTCTAAACAATGTACCCATAATAAGTATGTGAGTGTACTTTCGCTGCAAATTGCAGCTTAAAGCAGCCACTAGGTGGAAGTCGGTTTCTGGTGTACAGTTAGGGGGAGTACACCAAGACAATATGGCAAGCCACTCTGCCTCTTAACTGCAAGCGGCAGTAAACAGTCTGAATCCTTCACTGCTTCGCACTGTAAGTCGCTTCGGTAATACAGGAGTAGCCTTCCTCCTTTTGTGAGCCTATCGTGCCGGTTCAGTGTCCGTCATTCCTGTGCGCAACCACGTCCCAGTGATACCAATGACATCATATGACCCGGAAGCTTGGCGATCTTACAGTTCGGCCAATTTAATAAAAAGACCCTGGGCATTCGTATAAAAGCAAGCCAGTTTCTCGGTCTCTAGGAGCCCACAGAAAGCTAAAGGGGTCAAGTGTGATAGAATGCCGATCGGAGTGAGGTCGGTAGTTACTCGTTTTTTGGCGGCATAATGATATCTCGTCTGAAACTTTATTCGGCCAATATGCGTCCCAATCTTCGTATAGACCTACGTTCAGAGTCAAATAGAGCAGCTGTCAAGTTACGCTTCTGTACATTCATCGATACGCTTGCTGCTTCAGATGCTTTAATATTTGCGCTGTACGAAGCTTCTGCGAGCTATAACCGAAGTTTAGAAAAAAGACTTCTTCAAATTCTTCGCTATCGATCCAAAACATCCGTTGCTTTCTGCTCTGACTGAACCACAAATTTTAGGATTCTAGGGCAGCATCCTCTAGAATTTATTGAGAGAGGTAACCTGGTGGGCGATAGCGCCACAACATTATCCAAAGAAAGTGTTTCACGAATGAACCGTCGCTGTTCTAAATCATGCTTTCCGGTCACTTGAACATCGTTAGAAGAGTGTTCTGACACACCATGTGCGAAGATTGTGTTTAGGCGCTCTTGCTTGCTGTGCCCTCTTCGGGGTTTCTTTTTGATTGTCGCGCGCTCCAAGGGACATTAGAATAGATGCGTATCCCACAGGATTCGAGTCGTAGCGCGCTTGTGGAGAGCAAAAAGTGTTCTACATCAGTGGAGGATTCTAGTGTTACTGGAATAATTATGGGTACCCAATAGTGTAGCGAGTTCGAATGACAAGTAACTGGTATTAAGTTTATAGGTTTGGGCTTGACACTCATCAGTACGCACAATGAGTACCATTGATCATTTTCGTACGATAAATTACCTCCAAGGTGATGGCGGTAGATTCAGGGACATTTGAGCATACGACAGTTCGGGCAATATTGTTAGATCCCTTTTTCTTTGATCTACTAGTTAGGATAATCGTTTGTCCTGACCTGCTTGTTTACTGTTTGTTCCTCTATTCGCGTTAACGGTATTGACAACAGCAGAGGTGGCAACGGCTGCCTCCCGGCTGACCTATGCAGCCACCTCTACATGTGTAACTGATGTTCCGAGGGCTTTGTTTCGATAAGAAACATTTGAGCTACATGTACCGAGGGTTGGCGTTCGGTTACTTAATCCTTGTTAATGCTAGATGTCAGGTCTAGTGGAGTTTACTTAATCAGACGTTTCTAGTGGTGCCTGACTTTCGTTGCCATGCTTCTTGTTTGACTCGCGTATCTACGGTCTGTTTTCGTCCGGCGTTCTACCAAAGTTGGAGAAGATAACGGAGAGGGGGACGTGGCTGATTGCGGTTCAGGGATTCAGATTGTGCAGCATTCCGTTGCTTAGAAGCCGCTACGTTTCCGTGGTGCATACGCGCTTTCATTAAAGTAACCTTGTCGTTTATCCTCTGCTTGGCTTCTGCGGTTAACTGATCGCATTTCTGAAGTAGGATAACCAGGCACTTAACGAGTTGGATGATCGAGCACGCAGTGCAGAACCAAATCGCTTCTTGTGAGCTATTTCACTGTCGTACCTGTTTTTGGGACATGTTTTCACATTCCGGATGATACCATTCCAAACAGTACGAGCAAGCAAAAAACCTATTTTAACTACTAGATTACGTTCCCCTAACCTGTAAATGCCTTTCGCTTGGAGACTTTTCGGATTCGCATTTCTGCCATTCAACGTGGTGTCGTTACCTAACCCAGTGGGTTGGTTAACGTTCTGTACTTTTCCAGCTTTGAGAGTGGCGCAAATCGGTTAGGCGAGCGTGGTGGTTGCATGGTCAAGTGAGCGGTCAGCGTGGTCGCGCGCTCCGTGTGACGGGTTATGCAGGCGCACTGGCTAACAAGACCACTAGAAATGGTGAGTGACTGGCACTTGTTAATTGAATTGGAACAGAGCGCTGACCACAGTTTGAGAGATCACAAATTCTTTCACAGCTGCGTTGAGGAACGCCGGATTGGAATAAGCCTAGGCTTTTCAGACTGCGTCGAGAATTCTGCATCGAATGCTGTCACACGGAGAGGTAAGCGGCTAAATGTGATTGAGTTATCTGCTTGCGTTTACTCACGGATGTCAATGAAAACGGTTAGTGAGACACGGACATTAATCGTAGAAGATAATCCCAAGTATGATGCATCACTGTTTAGGACTGGTAAATCCGGTCCGAATGAGCATATAGTGACAACGCTGCGAGAAGTTGGAGAGGATAGTGAGGAATAATCCAAATGAATCAGGAGCACACACGTCACGCGTGTGTGTCACACCCGGTGAACTGGGTGAAAATATCTTTCCACGCAGCGTCGGGAGGCTGCTTGACTAGGAAGGACCAGTTGGTTTCATTAAAAATGCAAAAAGTGTACCGTAACGTGCAGCTACTTGAACTTTCTCGCTGTTTTTCTAAGGAGTGGAAGCGTGACGAGTACGAAGATCGGTTAACTTAATGAGAGAACTTTGAGCTTTGGTATGCAAGCAATTGAGGTCCTTAAAGCTTGACAGTATATCTGTTGGTACGGCTTCTGCGTAGGGATTTATCTCGATCCTTGTGGGGTCGATTGTCAGTTGTTTCTTTGTTGAATCGCAATCGCTGGCCCTGAGGCAATTCCGAGTTGACCTGTAGCGTTCTCGGCATCAGTAGGTGGATATAAACCTAGCCATCCTTTAGCCGACGGACTGTTTCGCCTGCATCCTAGTTATGAGCGGCATACTGATCCGGTCGCACGCAAAGCCTGCTTGTTCAGCGTTATTTCGAGTTGTGGCTTGATGTTCATTTACGTTAAATGTATTTCGTATGGCAATTTTTGCACATTTTGAGCCGCGTTTCCATCCCTTTTCCACCATGATTTTGTTTGCACTGTGCACAAGAAACGATTTCACGCCTTTTGTTTGCGATAGTCTTTCCAGTTTACTTCGTGTTTCTGGCGTTCGCTACAAGGAACATCTGGGAAAATGTGGACAGTGCATCGAAGTGTTCTGAAGTGAGTGGATGACAAGAGAACGGTCTCTGCGTCATTTACAGCCTGAGGCTGTACTTGGATTAGCCGTGGTTCACTGTCGTGTGCTTAGCTTGTATGATGGAGGAGGCGCATACTAATGGTCGACTTTGCTTGGACTCCAATTTATTGACACATGGTCTACCACAGTTTCTGATCGTCTAGCCACCTGCGTTTGATCGAGTTCGTCTCGGATTCAGGCATACAGGAGCATATAACTATGTGGTGAACGCACCAGACATGACGACATTCGAAAGACTTAGATTTTCATCTTAGTGATAAACGATACACAACACTTTGTTAAAGTGCAATGATTTAACCACTGATACTTTACGTTCCACGTTGGAACATTTTGATTTTAATTTTCTTTTGCATATCCATCCTGTGGGTCTTGTAAAGTTATGCTTTTTATCCCATCATACACCATTGAACCATTGAAGAGAATTATTATACTGTCTAAGGTTCTCCGTTTTGGAGTATGATGAGGCTGCTTTCTTTGCTCTGACAACAAGTGGCACACTAGGTCCCTTGGTTGTATTAGTAGCAATAACTTCTTCTATTGTGTCGGCGATCGAGGATATGGTGGATGGCACCCCGTCATGTGGGTGGCAACAATGGGTGCGTATGTTGCTGCTCACGCACTGGTGTTCAGTGTACCGCGAGGATTTGATAAAATATTCTGTCCGAGGGCATCGTTAGAAGCGATCCCCGTTCCGGGGCAGGAAGCGGCGTGGTGGAGGTGTCTAACACTTGATCAATGCTCCCACACCCGCATTGGCTGCTCTATTCCGAATCGGAGTTCGATGTTGTTGTCCAGCTCGAGGCTCCGATTCCACAGGGTCAAATGGGGCAGACTTTTCAACAATTGTCGCTTTACAATCTCTGCCAGTCTGTCACATTTACGCACCGGCATTACTATGCAGATGACGAGTCGAATAGCCGTACACCCTATGCAGAAACAAACGGAATCGGTCGTACTATTTCGTTTAATTACTTCGCTTAGGCTAAGGAGACAGAACTTAGTATGGAGTTCCAGCTGGTAAATGCTTAACACAGCCCCCACAATTAACGTTCCATTGTAGTGCTTTAGTCTTAGCTCTCTGTGGGCAGACAGTACGTGCCATGGTCGTCGCCAAATCAGCTACGTTACCGGAAGCTCGTGAGTCCCGGCAGGGGGTGGTACGCCAGCCAAACTGGATGAACTCAGTTACCCCGTAAGTGAATTAAGCGCGACAATAATGCTTCTGAGTGATTGAAATGTTCATACTCTCGTGAATAGGAAAAGATTGTACACTGGTTTCTCTCGGGTCTATTATCCAGTCTGATATTAAGGTACATGAAAAGCGAAACCTGTCACTTGGAAATCAGAAAACTATGAAGGGGATCCCGTTTGGACTACCTGAAAATTATGAAAGAAGTGATGCAAGAAAGCACGTGTAAGTAGTTGCAACGCGAAGCTTCCAAAACGGAGCGATATCTTCTAAGTACTTCATCATTTCCTCGTTTTTGAAGACAGTTTGGCGCTGAACTTCCTGTTTGGGTTTACCTTGAGGGTTGACCAAAGCTGGTCATGTTTCTGCCATAGTTGGATCCACTCTTCCAGGGTTCTCCTCATTCCAAAATTCGCTGTGGCTGCATCTTGCTTCAGTGATAAAACGAAATCTTCCAAAACTGAGGACAAACAGCGTATTCCCTTAATAAGAATAGCATACTACGCATATTGGAATAATGCCGTCGTTTCGTGCGTTCTCGTTGAAACGATGCACATAACCATTAATAAGCTCAGAACGGACGGTATCATATGAGAACGATTAGTGACCAAGTGATGACCCTTCACGCGCTTACGCACTACCGCGGTAAGTTCAATTTCATTGTCATCTGCTTCTGTACGTAGAGCTGTGGTCACAGGCAGCCGCTAACAATGGCCTCAAAGAGCATGGGGATATACGACTTTTGATTGTCCGTGAGGACCGTGAATAATGTATCGGGGTTGTCGCGGTAACCGGCTTTCAGTAGTTGCTTCATGATTGCTATGGTAGCCCTTCTTCCCTGTTTGTCTGTTTTGACGGCTGAATAACCCACTTGTTTGAGAAAGAACTGTAGGATGCTTTCTTATAGATTCGCACTATCCGGGAAAAGGTAAAAACATAAAGGAAAACCATTATTTTAGCAATTAATTGATTAGCTTCGATCGTGCATTGATTTCAAAGGTTCCGGAACCTTCCGTTCCTTCACGTGATCACCAGCATACGGAGCTTTGGCAGGGAGGGTACTAATTTTACCACTTGACCTTCGTTTTATAGAAGCCGACGGTCACTGAGCCCCCATATATTTGGCGGAGGTCTGGCGTAGTTGTATAGCGTTTTGGCGGCATTTTTGGCTACGTTGGCAGAGTTTTATTAACACGTTTTTCGTGGTCAAGGTCGTTGGAATTTTGATTTTTCTTTGGCTGGGCTAGAACTTTTGTGGAGAAATTTTTGTGTGTTTAATTCGGAATAGCGAGTAAAAGTGAAGATCTAACATGCACACCCAGTCTTCGATCAGTGTGCGCGCCGTAACTGTCTCCACAGCTACAAGTGCATTTGTATAAACAGTGGGACGTGCACTAGTTTGACGTTGGTGTCTTCAATGAGCACCTAATGTGTGGTCTCGTCTACAAGGCCAGTCGTAGTTCCGCTGCATTGCAGGTAAGGTTCAGTGAGGTGTTTGTCCGTTTGGCACTGACTTTCATAATATGGCTACTTATGAGCGGCAGCTCAAAATGTTTAGAGCAGTTAGTTCCCACAACAATTCCAAAAGCACAATGAGAAAGCGAGACTCGGCAGTTGCAATCACTTCGTGTCGCCTCTTCAGTGCCGAAAACCTAACTAAAAATAAAATAAAACTCATGAGGAAAACGTGCAAACAAAAGGAAAAAACGGAACGCACATCGCTACGTCCAAGGCAACCTGGGTCTGCTCTTGAACACAAATCTCCGGTTTGAACCGGGTTATCGTAACAGCCTCAGCGAATCGGAGGAGGCGGGAATTGGTACGTCGTAATAGAACATTGAAAGACGTGCTGACCTCGATCCGGTGACCTGCGATCAATAAAGGCCTGCCGAGCGAAGGTGCTGGTGGTCTGTGTGAATGCGTAGCCTGAGCTGAGCATGCTTGCTGAGTCGTTTAGTGTTGGATCCACTTTGGAACTTGCTCCTTCATCCGGGCACTCATAGTGCTATAGGTTCTGCGTAGGTAACTAGCTCCGAAGTTACATACGAATTAGTACACACAATGGGAGTTGGCCCCGATAGCCTGAGTTCACTTCAGTGGAGGCAGTGGTAATTTGTGGGGTCGGTATATAATGTTGTCTTTGGCAGCGCATAAGGTGCACTGCGTGACAGCGATTAGTCGCTTGGTAGTTCTCAGTGCGTCAATTTCACCGTTAAAGGGGAGCTCCACTAGTGCTTTTTTCACTCACAGTGGACACTGGTTGTCTTGATCGGCTGGTTTGACTATGCTTCTCGATGAACCTACAAGGGTAGCTTTTTGCAGTTAGTGTTCTAGTAATCAGTTCTAGTTAGTCGACCAGAAATCGGTCAAACATATTCGTCTGGCATGACTAAATAAAGTCATCACCAGCGTCCGCTTGTATCGCATTGATGTGAGGCTGGTAAAATGCAGGTACTGGCCGGATCACGTGGTTCAAAATATACCGAATTCTTGAACTGTGATCGCTCTATCTTGTTTTACAGCTTGCATCTTCCAGTATGCTTGTTTGCATTGCCAATAATTGAACCGAATGATACGGGTAACGTAGAAATGTGGCTACAAAGTGATCCAGATTGGCTTGAAATTCGCTGCAGACAAAATACTGTGGCCAAATGCATCAAACCCGAAGTAGGAGCAGACTAAATGGCCTTAATAGAACCAACATTCACGGCCTGACTTCTCCTGTCTTGTCAAATCTGTAAGTCATTTGACTTACTAAACTTCAACTGGAGATAGCCACAACACTAATTAATTCACAAAAGCTAAAGCTGCGGCAAAAAACATCATTTTTAATTACATTTTATGCAAAATTTATCTGACTCTAAGAATTAGACAAGAAATGACCGATGAAGACATGCTAATGATAGCGCTTTATATTTTGGCCCTGTCGCAATTAGGGCACATATCTTTCGCTTATTATTACGCTTAGGAGGTTTATTGCTTTCAAATGTACTAGTAGCTGATATTTTTGATCGGAGTTTAAGCCTCCATGTCCCTCTTATCGAGAAATGCAACAGTTATGTAAAGTGGGATTTGAAGTCCCTGCAGTATGATTGGATTGCGACAGGCAATCTCTATTTTACCCTCGGTTTAATTTCAGATGGACTTTGGTCATTCCGAACATGAGGACCTATCTTAAGTGGAGGAATTTCGATGTTGCTTCACCCAACATTGAGACTTACGACAGGTTTCATCATCGTTTGGATTCATCAAATAGAGATAGACTGATCTGTCTATGCCTCTACAAGACCCGTTTAGACAAGGTTTAAATGATATTGAACTTAGTAAACACGGCATAGAGATTTCAATAAAGGAATGCACAGCACAAATGATTTGCAACGTGATCCTGGAGACGAGGTGGCTACCCATGGCGACAAACAAATGAAGATATTGAAAACTTAACCGCAGAGCGATTCCGAAGGTCTCGTTGTTTCCACTACCCTCTCATCAAGTAGCATCTAATCGTAAAACCACGGAATCGCTCACGATAGCAGTGTAACCCAGTTACCAAGTATTCAACATCGTATGGGTGTTGGATAACGACCGGTGTGGGAATGTGTAGCTAACTAGCCAAAATGTCATCGTCATAGGGAAGAATGACAATGCCAAAATCGGAACACTCAGGCTTAATGTGGTTTGTTTGTCAGCCAATTGATGTTTGATTATAGTAGCAAGCAAATTGCCATTGAATTTCAGTGCTTCTTGTGTATAGTAGATATGCGGATCTGCTTCTCACTATTTAAGATCTTAAAAGAGGACATTCTGTGGCAATCAAAAATGCTCGTTATCAGGCTCAGCACAATCGTAGAGTTAGAAGTCGGGCGGTAGCCAAATGTTACAACGCAGATGAGTCAGCATCTGTCATGATCGGTTCTGCAGTGTTTTTGGACGAGAACGCAACCTATCACAGCTAGATCAGATCAAACAACCACTGCCTGGCCATACGATCTCTCTGGCAATCCTCAGGACTGCATATACTCCGGATGCAATGAGACGTTCGAAACGCCAGCAGCCCTCTTGCACTCTTAGATGGAGTATTATGGTCCAAAGAGGATTCAGGCAGACGTCCTGCTTAATAAAACTAATGTAATGTTAATGCATTCATGCCATCCACTACCTCGTACATCCAATCTTCTGTATACCATCACAAACTGGATTTAGCTTGCTGTCAGCTTGTTCCACAGTAATCCCTATAGTAACCATGACAACCTGTCACGTGAAACACACTTACAAGGATCCGGACTCACAACCCAAATATTCAAGCTTGCGGAAATGCACCGGTAATGACACGATGCATCATTAGGGATAATGGAGCCGTAGCCAGTCGATTAAATCAAAAGACTTCTCACAAAATCATCTACCTGGATGCACATGTGATTGTTGGACAACTGCTTGCCACATCATCGCTTCACCGTATATATATATATATATATATATATATATATATATATATATATATATATATATATATGGTTGGCGGCATCCGGTTTCCGATTTGCCTGTCACTGTGGCCAGCCACAGGACGCCTGCGCCTACAGAGGGACCATGGGTGGTTGACGCTCCACCACCCACCACCCACAACTCCATCCACATACCCCATATCCAGTGTAAACCCGAAGGAATAAGACCGGGAGGCATCTGGATGGGAGCCAAGTTTCATCAACGTAGCCGGCCCACACTCCTTCACAGGCAAACGCAAATACGCTGTATTTGGGAAACCAAGTACACACAAGGCGGTGGCTGAACCGTAGTCCGCTCCACACTGAGTGCATGGAACCACTCTTCGAGCCTAGCACGGCCACAAGGACCGTGCACCTCGTCCCCTCCAGCAACGATCAACTGTCTCCTGGAGACTGTATGGACGAGGCAGTAGGTAATAGACAGGTAGGCACGTTGTCAACATGCACATCAAGCGCAGCCAAACCGGGGATATCAAGCAACAGCCAATCACCTGGAACGACAAGATGAAATAAAACAAATCCAATAACGCATACAGATACGGTGGCATGACTCTTCGCTAAATTAGCATATGAAGTAAGCTGGTTAGCAACGTATCTGCGATAAGGAAAAAATGTCCACAAGTTGGTAAAAATGCTACGAAACGTAACAAAGTTACCGAAGATAAGCGCAATTAATGTAAACAACGTGGCCAGTTGATAGAAGAGTATTCAGGTAGGCAGAACAAACCAAATAAAGTGGAATGAAATTTAGCCAGCTTAAAAAGACCTGGTGTAAATGTAAGTTGGTTTAGCCCAACTGCGGTGAAGAAGCCTCAAGAATGCAACATCAGCCTCAGCACGGGAGATATATATATATATATATATATATATATATATATTATTGCTAGGGTATCCAAAATGTGGACTGATATTATCCTACGAAACCCTGTCGGACGAATGCGTCTCATCAGGCAACTGGTACGGATAACGATGCCAAACACAGGAGGGAGCTGCATGATGTAACAGGTTCAACCAACATGAAACGGACCCCAATCTAGGCGATAACTGTTATCCAGCGCAAGTGAATATACGGTCCGTTGCACTGTACGACATTACTGTACATAAGATGTTATTCTGACAAGGCCGATCGCGCGCTAACTGATGTTACCTTGGCATCGCCCAATGTGGACGAAATTCTGGCAGTCCCCTTCTACATATTTGGGACGAAACTGACTAGCCTGTTTTCTATAAACAAGCTACCTAAGCATTCATATGTTCTCAGCCTAGCATGAGTACACTATAATGGAAATATAAGTACATCCACAGATTTACTAACGTGCTTAAGTTTATTTTCATGATACTATGTAAATGAGCATAGTCTGTGTATAACTTACCAAGTAGGTGTTGACCTTTTGATGTTGACTAGATCTCAGGCGTTCGAAACTGTACGAGTCCAATTCCGCAGGCTGACTGTGGTCACGAAACGCCCCGTGCTGTGTTGGAACAACAGTTCGAACTTTTTCCCTCGAAGATGATTCAAGGCACGAGTTTGCGGGATGAGGAAGAGAAAGACGAGGCGCTTTGTCCACACTAGTTCTGTTCGGTGAGATGGATGCTCCAATTGTGTATGCTGGAAGGCCATCGTTTGTTTGTATGTATGTATAACAATTAATGTTGTTACTTGTAGGCAATGATGTGGGAGTCATAGCATTGTCGACCATGGGAGTAGCAGTGACGAAGCGCGAAGTGAAACTGAAGTCCTGCTCGGACTTTGCACGAAAGAAAATCGGTTTGATTAGTTGCTGTCCTGATAGTTGTGTACGGTTTTCTTCAAGTAATATTATTAAACGACTGGATGGCTCAAGTAGTGGTGATAAAGCAGACATACAACTTGCATTTGTTGTGTTTAAAACCGGTTCCGTTTGTTTTGAACCCGATGTACCAAATGTGTAACGAGATGCTTCGTTCATTGAACCTCTTGGATTCACACGTGTAGAGAATTGGTGGCGACCTTGTCTTTGAACGGCATGGTCCAATCGTGAACTTGTGTGATTGCAACACCTGCGTGGGCTGACATGTTCGCACTCACTTTGGGGCGGTAACAGCAAAACGGTTGCTTGTGAAACACTATCGACTGGCAATGGAACCACAAAACACCAGCTATAAGTAATCGATCTGCAACCAACTCCCTGTTTGACGGGAAATTGATGATATTGACCAGACACCCAGCCAATTGTGCGGACGTCCGGTCCAACTTGAATGGGGTCAGCACGGACCGTGTGTTGTGCCATCTTATTGGTGTGATAGGTGGAATGTGAGCAGTACAAAGTAGCAGGACATAGAGTATCTGTCCACAAAATTTTCCAATGACCAGCTGAGTCTGCGTACAATGTCTCGATAAAGAGGCGTTCGGATGAGGACTTCAGCTCTAAGGGAATTCCAGCAATGACAACACGTTGATTGTGTCTTAATATTTGCAACTTCCCGATGATCCTTTGTCCCTCGCATGGTTGCTCCTCATCTCTTTTGATAGCATATGATTGCACTCGTAGCCAATAATCAGTTACGAATGTTGAACCAACCAAATGCATTTCACTTGTCCATGACGAGCCGGGCATTCCTGACACTATAGCCTCCAGAGCCGGACGTAAATCCATGTCCGTAAATCAATGGATTTGATGTGCAACGTACGAGTTAAGTTGCAATAGATTCAGCTTAATCTCCATTCACGTATAGCACACACTGCAGTCTGTCGCAGAAGATGCTCGCGCGTGGTTAGGGCATGTGTACACGCTGTAGCCATGCGGCGACGCACGCCGAGGATTCAGTTGTCACGTGCGCATCCAAGTAGACATGGTTGGGTGTTGGCGTGTCTAGAACCGTCCAATCAGACATAGGCCAATCCGGAGTTGTGGACGCTTGACTCGACTCGGCTGTATAACTACCTTTCACTGAAGTCTCCACGGACAAACTGATTGGCCGGTAATCGCTTCCCAGACGTCAATACAACCAATGCACTTTATGTGCGGTGTCTAGGAGGACTAATAGAACACTGATTAACCTCAACATATACTGAGGAATTTCCCTTCAAACTCACTGATTCCTAGGGTATGGACCAGTAAAATTAACCATAGCTACACACAACACTCAGTGAATTAATCAATGCCTAGTTATCCGACAATTTTCCGGTAGCATGTGTAACCGCTTTGCGTCCCTATACCTAAGATGCCTGAGAATCGAACATACTACTTGCTACTTACGTTGCTTACGACCTCATCTACTGTAGCATGATTAAACTGGCCAGACAGTTATGTCCCGCATGCGATTGCGGAGCGCTTCTTCTCGGAAGGTGTTAAGTATGCAATTTGAAGAAGGAACGTTGTTTACTGCCTCGATGAACCTAACTATAAACGCTGAAACAATTGGCCCCAGTTATCAGAGGAGAATATCACCAATGCACCTTTTTTCCTATTACGATTGTAGAAGTTGACAACAAAAGAAAGACCTGCATGAGTGTTGCCTATGCGCTTCACAAGCCTGGACTACATCACATTGAAGTTTTTTCTTAAATGTGCTCGCGAAGACAACCTTGTGCTGGCATATTCTTGATAGATATCTGATTAGATGTCCATCTGGATGCCTGGCTGTCAAAGTTGATTTTGTTACAGTAAAATCACCAAAACAAACATAAGCTTGTAACAAGAGTAGCAAACCGAGTTGTAACTTGCCACCGGTGACACGTCTGACACACTGTGACGGACTGGACGAGTAAAGAGCACAGCGAGCGCTAGGAGTGGACATCCAAAAAATGATCGCCCACAGCTCGGAAGTAGGCAGATTGATTAGTACACTGCACAACAAAATTTTATCCGTTTTCTGTTGCAAGAGGTTTTACAACTGTTTCTAACTGAAATTTTAAAGCTGATTTCAGATGTGAACTCCGTTTTTGTTCTGCACGTTGCTATTTTTCCTAAATGGATAAATCTCTATCAATGTAATTTCCTTACAGTTAGGACCACGGCCCATTCCGGTAAACCTTAATGTGTAAATGAACCTGATGCATTTAGCTATCTATGCAGCTGTTATACACCAGCTGGTCAGTGAAACGTACCTATAAGGCATACTTTACGTACACCTGAATGATCAAGACAAAATATAGGCACTTCACATTGTGTGCCATTCTTGTGAGATACTGCTTCGCGTTGGATAAAAGGCAAAAGCAGAGGCCAGTCATTGGGAGTAGCTTCGCCTGATAGGTGGAAGAGCCCGAACAATGGAATAATGATTTGACACGGGTAAAAAACTGGATCTTTTCCAGTTAATCCCCGCCAAAACGTTATGCCCCTCCACCCAAAAAAGATTATGAAAAGGGAGTATATGGAGCTTGAACTGTTACTCTCTATTGAAGAGGGTGAAATTGAGACAAGTCATTAATAATTTGCATGAAAAGGTCCATTTTTCGGTGTCTTTGCCTCTAAACGAACTCACATAGGTAGCTGTCCATTAAAGATCGGTGTGTGCCGCATTGGCGCTTATTCTGCATCTTGTAAATGTGCCAGAGAGATTCGATGGTTTGTGTGTGAGCTCCAGTCGTTGGATCCACAAAGTTTTCGGTATGATTAACCGTTTGATGAGTATAACTCATGTCAATCATCGATTCAATGCCTTGGTATGATGCCCACATATCGGAAATGATAACTGAGCAGGGAGCGATGCAGGCCTGGATTGTGTCCAGCAGAGTGGCCGCAGTTCGATCTGGCACTGCGTACAAGAACACTTCTTTAGTGTCCCGACAAATCCCTCCGAAAACGTACTGCTGGGGAAGGACTCGCCCTGCATGGTTTTTACGATGTAATATTGGGGTTTCGTCGATCTAGACATGTAGACCTGGGCCGCCGACAATCGTTGGAGTCTGCAAAAGTTGCCAGGCGCAAATTTCAAGCAGAAAGTTCTTCCAGTCGACAGCGGTCGCGTGGCCAATAGATAACTCCTCTGAGCAGAATTTGATTGTTGTCAGATTTTGGACCAACAATAAATGAATAGGATTATTGTCCTGAAATCCATCCTAGACCGCTCCAGCCAAGTTCCCTTTTGAAGACCGATATCTTGCCGACACTGTCGGGCATCACACCTCCACCTGTCAGAAACAGTTGAAAGTGTCATTTGGTGTCCTCGTCTGCATAAACGTTGATGATGAATCACTCCATGGCTTTGCAAAAAACGTATTGCTGTTTCCTAGTCATGAACGACCGCCGAAAGCGTCAGAAAGTTCATGTCAGGTTTTACGTGCGAACGTAGAAACTTTTTGGACAAAAATGACCTTAGAAGCGGATAAGGAGTGTTTTTATGGGGCACGTTCACATGCATTACGTACAGTGGAGCTAGCAAACAGTGGCGGGGCTCAACTTTTCACGCGTGCCCTTTTTGCACTATTGGTGGGGCTTGACTTTTCAGGTGTACTCTTTTTGCATTAGTGACAGGGCTTAACTGGAAAAGATCCAAAAAACTTATTGCTTAACAGGTCCCGTCGGATGGTTATGGTGAAACTACAAAATATAAAACTTGTTAGTAAAAGTGGGCTTACGTCAGGGAACTCACGAAAGTACACGTAGTATAGACTTTAAGTCCAAAGTAATTCAATAAGAAATGACGGCAAATGGGATGTTGAAAAAGTCGTGTCTCCTTCTGGTTTACACATAGAGGTGAAAAACGTGGAACGAAATCTGTGATTTGACCGCCACCGAAAGCGCTTAAAGATACATGTTTACCTATGGGTACTGGGTCAGGTAAGATAGTGAATGTAAGATGGTGCCGGGTTCGATTCCCGGCCGGGGAGCCAGACAGTACTCAATCCCCAATATGCAATCCAATGTTGCGGAATTCGTTGAACCTTTCGCAATGTCAATTTCCCTGGTGACAGCCCCTGTTTATGGGATGGAATAAACGGGACAAGTAACTTTTGATACCGTTTCTCACTCTGGCTTCCATATTAGCACTAAGACAGCTAGTAATATGGCGTGTTTGTGGCTCTTAGTAGCGGAATCAAAATAGAAGCAGATTAAAGCCGAGTTGGAACAGGAAGTTAAAACTTAGACAACGCTGCGAATTGCTCCGAACAAATGAAGCAGTGGTGATAGCCTGGCTTGTTTTCGTTTTAGAAGAAGAGCGGGATGAAAGCTTATTGCGTCGCGACTTATCGATTGCCAATATGCCATAGATTAATAGCTACATTGCTGATTGCGCAGCTCTTGCCAAGATGAACTCAGTGACACGGGCAGATGTTGAGATGAGTTACCAGGTAGCTGCCGTGACTGCCGCAGTTACATCTGACGTGCGACCGCCCATTCTTGAACGAGAGCCCACCAGCGCCCAGCTGAAACAGTATGGAGGCCGTTCAGTATATTAATGGGAATTGGAGATTGGAGAAGCCTCTTCGCCCAGCAAGATACTGTTGTTGTGTTACACCGAGTTTCCAGAAATGGAGCCTTTTAGGCAGTCAACTGCGGTTGAGGACCCAGTAGTACTAAATATGGGTGAGGAAGAGTCAAATTTGGACGACTAGCACAACCTCGTCCTACCACCTCATTGCGATCGCGGCGATTTGGTGCCAGATAATAGACCGTTCCCGGAAAAAGGATAATGGTTTCCAAAACCTCAGTCCTGTCGTGACTGTTTTTATACCCGAAATACGTAACGATAATTCCGGCCAACTTGCGCTTACACAAAATCCTTCCCGAACTGCTAGCGATGACTATTTTACCTCGGTGGTATGTACCCCACTATGCTGTAATTAATCCCAGAAGATCTGACAAGCTACAGGTTCCCCTTGGATGCACATCAACACTCCGAGTTTTATCTTTGAAAAAGCAAGTGTACCAAAGCCCCGATTTTGCTGGCGAACGGATAAGCGCCTTTTGCAGTTGCGTAAGTATCATGTAGCCTTGACAGGCGATGTATAAGAGGTGTTTAAGCAAGTTTTGATGCCAAAGGGAGACCGGGGTGCGTTATGCTTCTCCTGGTGGCCTGACCACCATATGATTGCGGAACCAGTTGAATACCAAATGGTTGCCTACACATTCTGAGCGACCTCGTCACGGTTTTGCGCTACCTACGCTATTCGCAAGACAGTGATGGGTATCGGTCATTTGTACGTTTGTCCAGCAACCATGAGCAAACGCTAGGTGAATGACTGTTTGATGTCAGTACACAGCGTATATGGGGAAAAAACAATTCGCTGAACATACTTGCCATCTACTTGCTAAGTGCATTTTCCGGCTACGAATATGGGTATCTAGTATACTAGATTCGCTAGAATCCACTCCATCATCTGGACTTATCCAAAATTCTAAGGAGCCTGGCGATGGAGCAGTATTAAACGAGCGTATGCTGCGGTTAAATGGAGTGTCGAATCTGGCCAGTTTTTGTTTCAACTCATATTCCGGAGTTTACGGCTAATGCGACTTTGTATTTTGTCTTCCGTGTCCCCCTGTCTGACGCACTTGGGCTAATGTCTCTGGTGTTTACAGAGGACTAGTACGAGGTGTTGCATGGTATAGGTAGAAATTCGTCACAGCTACATGCAATCAGACAGCCGTCACAAGCCCGGAAAAGCATTGTACGCGCGTATCATCCTTTCCGAAATGGTCAGCAGTGCACATTCCATCTGGCCGTGATAGGGCTCGAACCCGCAACTCGACTGTTGCCACTCAGTGATTGGGACCACTGAGTTACGGGGGACGGCAACGACCATCGTAAATAAGTTATTAGATGTGATATAGCGCCGCTTACTAGCCACTGACTTGCATGTTACTGCCATGCAGCGGATAGGGTAGCTTACATATCTCTTGTGTTTCTACCAGCACAGATGTTTCAGTGGCTTGTGAAGCACAGTTGAGCTGAGACGACCCTATAGGTCCATCCGAAGAAATGGTATGGAAGCACTGGGTCGACCGCATGACAGACCTTGGCCAACTCTCTGTTGCCTGCTGTGATATGGACGCTCAGTGAACACTCAGCCAACCAGTTACACGCTGTATAACCATAGACGCCCATAGCTATGTGGAGAACGCTCAACTGCATGTGTTTTGTGATGCCTCGATAACTGGATACGGCGCAGTGGTATGCATAAGGATGTTTCCGGAGATCGGACAACGGTATTGATCGCTTGTACTCGCTAAGTTGCGATTATGTCCCTTGAAGTCGATCTCAGTACCAAGTTTGGAAGATGCGGTCGTGGTGCTTACAACGCGAGTCAGCACTTTTTGTGATTAAGGGGCTCCTTGTTGCCCGTCGGTATACCACTTCCTGGGTGGACTGACAAACTATGTTACACTAAATCAGCAATACGGTGACAAGACTCCGCACTGATGTCAGCAACAGCTTTACAGTCATGAATACTATGTCCACCACTTCCAGTGGTGGGAATCTTGCTTGTTCAGTCAGGATTTTCTGAGGAGTTACAGACAGCTTAGGTGCATCGAGTGCACTCCATAAAGTTTGTACCTTAACTTGGAGACGAAAACTCCTCATCTTCGCAAAAGTGAGAATCATCGTTTGGGAAAATTCCCTGACTGGACTAAATTGTCAGCGGTCCCCACGGTTTAGAGTATGGGTACTTAGACATCGCGTTTGATGGTAAAGGGAGATAAGGCGGTTGTGCCTACTAGGGTGCGTTGAACAGCAGCTTTTCAGTCTCGTTTCTGGTGCAGGATGGTAGGTATGGATAAGGGCTCCCATCCAAACGCATCCGTGACATAAATTACGCCAAAGAGGGTCACGTGTTATGAGTCGTAGAGAATGGGGTCCATCATTGTGGATCTTTTACGGTTTAAGTTTTCCTTAGCCTAAGTCCCTCAGCAGCTGTGAGCGCTTGATAGTTGACATCATAAGGACAGAGCCAGAGTGGTATCAGTCACTCAAGATACAAAAGCGCAGAGAAATTTTGGCGGGCGTTGTAGCGGAGTCTGCACTGATTAGAAAATTTCTCAGCATGCTGCTCGCTTTTACCACTAGGACGGTACTTCTAGGTCTATTAAATAGCTTTTAATCATCGTCGTTTCGAGGACCGCTCGGGCACCGAGCTATGTCCTCAAAAAAAAACTGTAAAATGATCAAATTCTTACCACCCTCCCATGTGCTGGCCTTAGCAGCTGTTCAATCCTCTACATGCTCACATCCTTGTCCAGTGGTGCACGCCTGGCTTACATCTTCAGTCTCTCACTACTGCTATTTGGACCCATTTGAATTTTGTCGCTATTGTAACCGATTCCCCATACACTAGGTCTGATTTCGCCATCTCCATGGCGTTGTACCACAGTTGCCAATTTCTCTAAGTGATGCACGGGTCAACAAATTGGAAGCCCTGCTGACTTGAATGTGTGTCTTTCTTTAGCCTCTAACCCATTCCTTACTTGCTGGTTGGGCTCCCAATTACTGGCCAGTGAATTCATTAATATTTAACATGTCTATCATGTTTTCACTTGTCTGCTTTGAGCAGTCTTTTCAACAGCGCATTTCCTCACCGCTCATTTATTAGCAATTAGTTCTTAAACGTGAGCTAGTGGGATCCCGAATATTTGAGGTTTGTTCAATTTACTTGACTGTATATATCTGTATATTAAAGTAAGTATTGCGATCCAAACTTGTTCTGATACCGGGATTATTGGCTACGCGACATTCAACGTTTGACCGGTGAACGCTAGACATGGTTTGGCGAGAACCTACGAACCACATAAGAGAATGCTACTTTTGCATGGTTGTTCCAAAAGGCATTGGCAAGATAAGTCTGCACAAAATCTATTATCCCAGTATTTCCTCTGCAATTCGACCCATTACACACTGGGGAGTTTTCAGATCAAATTGAAAAGTTTTGCTTTATCAGATGATGCAGTCAGTGAGCTTGAGGGTTACGCACTGTTGTATGAAATAGCTGTAACTTACGAATACTGTGCAACAAGTACTGAACCATCATCAGGACCCCAACAATTCAGTCAACAGGAGTAGAATGACTTAGTGCGCTATCTTGGGATTTCCAAGAGAGCAGCCGTTATTAGCCTCCAGGTTACTTGAAAAATCTGCTTAACTGCAGAGCCAAATTGTCCCTCTCCCGAAAATGTGGAGAGAATTTTCTGGCTTGTTATTCAGAAAACAAGCAGTGTGTTCTGCGCCGTCATATTTCAGGTCTATTGCGATAGGGGATTGTCTCGTATGATCCAACAAAGTGGAAATTATTTTTTGATACTTCAAAGCGTAGTCTCAAGTGCGTTCTATTGTATAATGGCAATGTATATGGGACAGTTCCAGTGGGCTACTCAGTTCATTTTAGCGAACCACACAGTGACATTGATGGCAACAAATATCACTGACACAATTGGATCATTTGTGTTGGTCTGAAGACGGTGAGCTTCCTTCTTGATCAGCAGACAGCCTACACATAGTTATCATCCTATCCGTGCATGTAGTTGGGATTAATTAACTTCTTTGAAGGACTCGTTTTCCAAGAAGTTTTGTGAGGAATAAGCCAATACTGGTTTCCTCCTCGTGCGTGCCGTTTTAATTGTGCTGAAAAACTGTTTCGTTTCCGTTTCCTTTCGATCTATTCGCTGTGGGACACTACGTTATCAATCGAGCAGTTTTCTCATCGGGTTCTCTTTTGAACTCCCTGATTTGTAATTCTTTTAGTTTGGCGGCTTTTGTCGTCGGCTAGTTTTCTTGCATTAAATTTTCTGCTTGGAATTCCGACATCCTGTTTTGGGCTTTCGGAGATAATGCGAAGCGTGTGATGCAAGCAACTATTCGAGTCGATTTCCAATCCTTCACGTATCTGGCGACAGAATTGTTGGTTTGCTCTTCTCAAACATATCTGCTGATTAATTTTTGAATGTTTGTGAGTAGTGTAAAGTTGAAATGAAGCAGATGATGTAAACTCAGGTCATGCTATTGGAGATGCTGGTCTTAAAATTCGCTACCTTAGGGTTGCACACTTCCCCCGCAGAATCACCGTCAGTGGATCAACTCGCATGAAGCCTCTCTGACTTCCAGTATTGTCCGCAAGCTCGTGTGACATTCGAATAAGAGTGAAGCGATACGAGGATATCTTCCCGGTTGAACTGGCCAACTGATGTAACGAGGTTAAGTTTCGACTACTTCTCCGGAAAATGGGTCCAGCGGAAAACGTCCGTTACAAAAACTTTATTTACATTGTCGAGCCTCGGGCACGCAGCTTAAACGCGATGGTGCAGACATTAATGTCGACATTCCATCGCAATGAACCTGGACCTTAAAGTGGTACGATGGTTTGCGTGCTTCAGAGATCCATTGAGCTATGCTAGGTGGTGCTTTTTGCACTTTCATACCCACTCATACTAGGTTGGTCAATGGTTAGAGGCCAGACAAACTCAGCCTCCTGGTCCTCCAGGTAGGAGGTTGGAATGAGGGTGGCATTTTATTCCTTAAAACGGACTCCTTGTAGCTCAACTCCAAACCGGCTGCCTTGACGTCAGGTTTTTGAATCAAAGACTTCGGTTGAAAAGCCTAAGCGTTCTCCTGTCTAAGCCTGGGCAACATGACAGTATCCTGCCCACGCAATACAACGAATTTCCCTTCAAACAGTTTCTTGATGCTCTGGCCACCGCAGAGGATAATCGACGGTGCCCTATCTGCTGCATCGAGCAGGGTGGATGGGTGTTTGGATGCTATTTCTCAAGCCTTCTAATCTTATTCCCCACTTCCGATTTTTCGCTCTAACCATCCCGTTCCACTTCCATTTTATCCCTCCGGTTTTCAACGCCCCAATTCTCGGCCTTCCCCCAACATGTTTTCATAGGCTTTTACCTCTTAGTTTAAACTCACATGCGAGCGCAGAGCGTCATTGGTGCCTTGTCGACAAGTTCATGTCCAAGCAGGCGGTCAAGCCCAGTTCATCGGCTTCCATTTGGAGTCTTCGATCATCCTTCAGATTGGCATGCCTCAATGTACACACACTGCTGCAGATCGGTCAACAAGCAGCACTTGCCCGAACATTAGAGAACCTCTCGATTGATATCCATTGCTTATAGGAGACCCGCCTGCAAGACTCGAGCTCTATGCTCGCTCTGCGATCACATTCAGGTGACACCAGCAGCACTTTATCATTGCACCTATCCGATGACGATGCAGCATCGAGCAACTTCCAAGCCTGTGTTCGTATTGCTTTGAGTCCCCGGGATGAAGCTGCTCTGCTTGACTGGATTCCAATCATTAGCCGGTTGGGCGCAGTCCGATTGGCTGCTCGTTCAAAGTTTCGAAACCGCATAGGACTAACAGGTGTCTATTCGTCATGGCTGCCTATGCACCCACAAACTCTAGCGATGATTCTGTAAAAGACGACTTCTATCGCCAACTGAACGAAAACCGCCACAGAAGAAGCCCGGACAATGTAGTGCTGCCAGGGGATCTGAACGCTCGAATTGGAAAATTATCCACTGAGGAACTGCGTCTGGGCGGCCAACCTGGTGTAGGCTCCCGTAATCTTAACGTTGGGCGGATACCCCATTTGTGGGAAGATGCTCGCTTATTTCTTGCGAGCACTAATTTCCGATACAGCACTCGCCGGAGGGTGATTTGGCGTCCACCAGCCTCGAACCAGTTATGGACGCGAATCGATCACATTGCGAAAAATTACTGATGGAGAGGCTGCGTCCAGGACTGTCGCTCGATTTTGAGCACATGCGTGGACACCGACCATGCACTTGTAATTGCTGAGCTGCGGATTCATTTTGGCGGACTCCCACGGCTGTTTTGTGAGCGCATTGTGTTGTGTCGCCGCTGACGCCTTCACCCCACGACCGCAAGAAGAAGTCCAAGACGAGCCAGAAGGAGACTTGTATACATGAAATCACAGTTGCTTATATAGTTTGAATGAAAAATGAAGGGAAGCTACTAAAGTACACTTGAGCCAACCAACTGACGGAAAAACGTCAAATGCAACGGCGAATAAGCAACCGTGTACTCAAGAGCGAATCGCGTAGGTCCTTAAAAATAGCATCATTGGACTCCAAGCGTAAAGCGAACGACCATTTACAGTGACGGGCACTGGCCAATCAGAATGACGAAATGAAACGTTTAAACAAAAGTCACGAAACAACCGAGAATAAGGAATGCAGACCCAAAAGTTGAAAACTAGTACAATAATTGTGTGACAACTAAATATTCCTTTAACATAACCAAGTAGAACAGTGATGAGAAGAAAAAACCAATAGAATATGTTCTTGCAAATAGCGCTGCTGAGAAGGACATGACGATGAGCGTCCATTAACAATGACGTGGATGTACCAATCGGGCGAACCCAGTAGAGCGTTTAAACAACAGTCAAGAAATAGAAAATAGGAAGAGTAAAGAATAGCTATCAAGCTCGTTCACAATAAATGAATGTCTAATAGCTGTTCTCCTAATACCTCCCTCTCTTAAAAAAACGGGTTACCTGGGGTTCACATAGCTCTTTCGACGCGGATCCACTTGGAGAGGCTGCACGAATCTTCTTGTTCTCTTTGGCCTGTGGCGAGCTCCATTTTCCATGCATTCCACTGGACGAACGTCACCACCTGCAGGAGTACTAGGCTTGCCAGTGTCCAGCAATTCATTGACGTCAAGTCCGTTGGCTTTCGGAACGACGGCACCATGTGTATAACGTGACCTCAACTGATTTACGTGGCGTCTCCACACCTGTGTACCCACTTGAACATCATACATCACGTTGCCTCGGCGCCGCACGACTCGTCCTGGTATCCATGCGATCCGCCGTCCTTGATTAGCAGCCGCAAACACAAGATCGCCCATTTTGAAAATCCTTTTTCTTGCACCATACCGCCTGTTGTACTGACGCTCCATCACTGAATTCCTTAGTTGTAGAGAGGGACGCTTGGGGGTCAGCAAATCTAGTGTGGTTCTCAACCTTCGACCCATAAGTGCTTCAGCTGGTGATTTTCCATCTGGTGCATTAGGATTCGGGGTAACTCTATAGTTCAACAGGAAACGTTCCAATCTTTCGTTCAGCGATCCCTCCTCTTTTGACTTCCACAATGCTCGTTTCAGAGTATCCACAAATCTTTCCGCTTGGCCATTTGACTGCGGATGATACGGGGCCGTCCTCACATGCTCGATCCCATTCTGTGCACAAAATGCAGCAAATTGACAGGACGTAAACTGTGCCCCGTTATCTGACACGACTGTTACTGGCAATCCGTGCTGACTGAAGACATGTCTCATCGCAATAATTGTGCTGTTGGCCGACGTGTTTTGCATAGTGATTACCTCCGGCCATTTACTGTAGGCGTCAATAATAACGAGGAAATGCACTCCTTCGACTGGTCCTGCGAAATCCACGTGTATGCGCGACCAGGGCGATTCAGGGTTTGGCCAAGCTTGTAATGTAGAACGTACCGGTAACTTGGAGGCACTGATGCATCTGGAGCACGATCGGCCAATATCTTCAATTTGGCTATCCATCATGGGCCAAAAAACGTAGCTGCGCGCAAGCGCCTTCATGCGAGCGATTCCTGGATGGCTCTTGTGCAGTTGCCGTAACACGCGTGACCTGAGTATTTCTGGAATGACAATGCGATCTGCAAAAACAGGCAGGAATCAACTTCAGACAAAGAGTTGCGTCGTGTGAAAAACTGTGTCAAAGCTTCTTTCGGGCACTTCTTTGGCCAGCCCCGTCTTGTGTAGGTTAATACCTCTTGCAGCAATGCATCCTGTTCAGTGGCTTGCTTCACCATTGTGCCAGTGACCGGTAAATTACTCACGGCGTCATGTACCATGTAGCTGACATCCGTTTCGGCTGCGATGGAGGCAATGACTGCGTCTTCTGACTCACGCTTACCGGTATCGATTAATCTGGAAAGGGCGTCCGCTTGCCCTATAGAATCCGTAGACAAGTATCGCATGCTGAAATCATAACCCAAGAGCAGAGTTGCCCATCGCTGAAGTCGACTGGCCGTATATGCCGGAATCCCCTTTTTGGATCCAAAGATTGCCAGAAGCGGTTTGTGATCAGTCACCAACGTGAACCGTCGACCATATACCATCTTATGGAACTTCTGCACTGCAAAGATGATAGCCAACGCCTCTTTCTCAATCTGACTATAATTCTTCTCGGATGCCGTCAGCGCTCGTGCAACATGTGCTATAGCCTTTTCGGATCCATTTGGAAAACGATGTGAAATGACAGCACCAATTCCATAGCTTGAAGCATCCGTGGCCACGATAATCTCCAGCTTCGGGTTATAATGCGTAAGCAATAAGTCTGACTTCAGCAGAGATTTCAGTTTCTCGAACGACTGTTGACACTGTGCAGACCATTTCCATTCGACGTCTTTCATCAGCAGATGGTTTAGAGGATGACGCAAGCGATGCATGCATGGTAGAAATTCACTATAGTGACTCACCATCCCAAGGAATGACCGTAAAGTTGTGACATCCGATGGCGCCGGTAACCGGTCTATCACCTCGATATTTTCGGGATCGGGTCGTCGGCCGTTCTCGTTAATTACGAAACCCAGGAACTTAATTGACTTCAGGAAAAATTTGCACTTGTCCGCTCGTAATCGGAAACCGTAATCTTTGATTCTTTGTAGCACGTCATTCAATCGTTGAAATAACTCATCTTGCGTCGAGCCCATTATGATGATGTCATCCAGGTAGGCTGCCGCTCCGGTTACACCCGTCAGCATGGCATCCATGACTTGCTGAAAGATTGCCGGTGCCGTTTTGACTCCAAATGGCAAACGGTTGTACTGGTAGAGACCGCGATGCGTGTTGATTGTTAGAAGCTTTCTGCTTTCCGGTTCAACTTCTAACTGCAAATAGGCGTCTGCAAGATCAAGAGTAGCAAAATACTTGCCTCCGTTCAGTTTTGCAAACACGTCCTCAGGGAGTGGAAGCGGATACTGATGGGGTTCCAGTGCAGCATTCAGGCCCGTTGAAAAATCTGCACACAAACGAATAGAACCGTTCGGTTTCCTGATCACAACAATAGGCGCAGCCCACGGTGAAAAATTGACTCGCTCGATCACTCCGGCCTGCTGCAATCGATCAAGTTCCTGTTCAACAAGTGCTTGGGAAGCATAAGGGACAGGACGTCTGGGTCGAAACACTGGTCTGGCATCCGGAAGCAGAGTAAGTTTTGCATGCATTTTCTTACAGTGTCCAAGTTCCGACTGGAATACACACGCATACTTCGTTTGAAGCTGTTCAGAGATGCTTTGACTCGGAGGAGTCGGTATGGCTGTATGGTGCACCGTGACATTCCTTTCAGCACAGACACGATTCAGTGGTACATTGAACAAGTTCAGCTTTTCAATCCAATCGATTCCGAGAAGATTGACGTCGGTGCATGAGACTAGGTAGATCGTGCCGCGTAGTTGTAGTTCCTTGTAGCTGACCTCACATTCAATCTCTCCATCCAATTTCAGAGGTTCCCCGGATGCATTCTGAGCCGTCAGAGTTGTGCGCTTGAATGATAGTCTTCCAAGCTTCCTCCAAGTGGATCGCGAAATGATTGTGATGTCGGACGCCGTATCTAGTTGCAAGGTGACTGGAATATCATTGACTTTTACTGTTAAATACTTTCTCTTGCCTGCGAATTCCGTGCGAAATGCAGCGAGAACTACCTTTGTGGCTGGTCCATGAAATTTTGCCCTTCTGCAGTTGATGTTTGTACGCAACCTCGAGGGAAATGAACGTCTGAAGTTGTGCACAACACGACAGTGGGTTTTCTTATGATTGTGTGTGATTGTGTGACAACTAAATATTCTTTTAACATAACAATCTAGAACAGTGATGAGAAGAAAAAACCAATAGAATATGTGCTTGCAAATAGCGCTGCTGAGAAGGACTTGACAATGAGCGTCCATTAACAATTACGTGGATTACAATCGGGCGAACCCAGTAAGCTTTAAACACACAAGAATGGAAAATAGGAAGTTGCAGATAGTTGACACCAGCCAACTGGCGAAGCGAACTCTTCTGAATGTCTATTATAGTCCGCCGACATGTGAGTTGAGTAAGCACTCACTGGATGCAATTGATGCTCACTGGTATCATATTCACTAGACTCTACAAGCAGCAGGAAAATTCTCATGTGATAAGTCTAATCGCCAAAATTGACACTGGGTCTCTTCGCAGTCTCTGGAAATCATCGACGCTTGCCGGCATATTCCGACTGGAAGCGAACACAATGAAACTCGAAAGTAGCTCCGGGCAAAACTCCGTGCTAGCCTGAAGAGAGACCGCGAATCCTGGTGGTCTCATCATGCTTCAGAGATGGAAATGGCCACAGCCCTTGGTAACCATTTTAAGTTACTTCGGCTGCTACGGGAAACTGGCAGTATGCAATCTGGTGTTAGTGAAACTATACGTAACGAGATGGGACAGCCCATCCACAACTTATCAAAACGCTTAGAGCGCTGGCCTGAGCGCTTTGAAAAGCAATTTATTCGGTCAGAACTGTTCGATTCTTCGCCGGTCACTGATCTCCCCGCTCCCTGGCCTATCACTTTGGATCCACTCTCTCGCTCAAAAATCGAACGTGAGATCGGACTGTTGAAGTTTAGTAGAGCCGCGGGATCGGATGATCTTTCTCTAACCATCTTTGAATTCGGGGGACCTGCTTCTGGGTGTGATTTATACGGGTTACTAGTGAAACTGTGGGAGCAGGTTGGGACAGTCCCAACCGATTGGAGCCGCTCCGTCATAGTCCCAATTTTCAAGGGAGGCACACGATCGAAATGAGGGAACCATAGAGGAATCAGTCTGATCTCCATCACCTCCAAATTGCTTGCCTCTGTCATCCTTCACGGATTGACCGGCACTCGTGAAAGCCAGATTGGTGAAGAGCAAGCCGGGTTTCGTCGAGGTCGTGGCTGCATTGAGCACATCATAACTTTGCGTCAGTAGTTGGAGCACCATCACACATATTGGCGGCCCGCCGTTGTCGTGTTCCTCTATATCAAAGGTGCATTCGATTCAGTGGATAGAAGTGCACTTTGGGACTGCCTACTCTGGAAAGGTGTGCCCGAGAAATAAATATATATTTAGGTATTATCCGAGCATTATATGCGCGTAGCTCGGGCAGAGTGAGGGCTTGCCGCAATCAGTCATTGCCCTTCAATATCTTCATCGGTGTGAGACAAGGATGCTTGTTGTTACCTTTCCTCTTCAAATTCGCTATTGACGAAGACATGGAAATTACGTTCACAGGACACAACTTAGAAGGTGTGGATCTGCTCCCAGGAGAACGACTACTTGACTTGGGGTATGCTGCCGATATTGCCCTCATCTGTGGCTGCTCACAAACGTGCCAAGCTTCACTGGACAGATAAGCACTGGCTGTCCGTCACTTCGGGCTTTGCTTCGCACCCTCGAAGTGCAAAGCCTTCCTCCAAGATTGGCCTGGACTGCCTCCTACGTTGACCCTTGGTGGGGACCAACTAAGGTCGTTCAAAACTGAACTACCAGAGAAGTTGTCTCAGCGCCAGTGGAATTGAAGATGAGCTCCTGAACAGTATACATACCCACACACTATACATGTCAGCTAGAGGTAGGAAACACCTCAGCTACTGTGTCGTATAACAAAAGTTCGAGGCGCTTTTGCTAACCTTCGCCACTCATGGCGTCGGTGCGACATCACTCTCGCCCTGAAGGGTAGAGTGTACAGTACAGCCGTGCCTTCGACGCTACTGCACGGTTGTGAAACCTGGCCCCTTAGATCAGCGGACATAAAGAGGCTAGTTACGTTCGACCACCGGTGCGTTCGCAATTTAGCTCACATCTGGTGGGAACACTGAGTGAGCAACGAAGGTGTTCCACGGCTTGTTTATGGAACAGGAAAAGGAAATGAACCGCTCAGCACCGTTATTTCACGCACCAGGCTTCCATGGCTCGGCCAAATGTTGCGCATGCCAACCCACCGAGTCCCGCGACGTGCGTTGTTTTGCGCGACGGGGGTGTGGATGGAAGAAGAGGAGGGGTGGCCAAGTGAGGAATTGTTCGAGAGCAATGAAGGCCCTCACTTCGAAGCTAGCCTCCGTTGGAGATCTCAGCTCCCTGGTTGGGTCCGAAAGACGATGAACACGTTTGGCTGGATTCACTTGCTGATATGGCTAGGAGCAGACCTCAGTGGCGTTCGTGCTGTGAGGTTCTTTGTCCCACCCCATCCCACTTAGCATCCCTCTTATATAAATTTGCAATAATTTTTTTGCTGCAAACTCGCCGGCAGATAGCTTACAGGAACAATGCCCCTCAGTTACCGGTAGCTCAGCTGGCTGGCACCTGTTGCATTCTTTACCTTCTATATTTTATGAATTGCGGCACGGTAGCCGAAGTGTTTCCCACCTCTAGCTAACGCGTATAATGAATGAATGAATGTCGATATCTGGGGACACTTTTTCTTGGTTTAACACTCGCTTCAAGTACCTCCAGTTGATCAAGTGGGACGCCGACGACTGTGTCACATACTCTGGCCTTGTCAATCTTGAGTACATTCATTTCAGGCTCGGATCTCTTACCGAGCATTATTGCTGATACTTGAATTTCGTCTGTACTCTTCAATTACCTCGTGATGCAGAGCTATGAACTAGAATACTGGCTAGAATCAACATCACATTTAAACACTGGGTTCACGCATGCGAGCGACTTCTCAACTTAAAGCACGGCTCTGACAGAATGCAGCAAACTGACATGAATTCTCATTCTGCTCCCATGGTCGCTGCTACCAGATCTAAACCAGAGTCGTCATTGCAGCTATTCACTGCTAGCCATACCAGTTCAAAGAATCCCCATACGCATGTCGCTACCGTGGTTCCTGGCAGTACCACAAGTTCCGCCCGTTTAAACAGCACGGTTGCAGATGGGGTAACAATTAGACACAAGGAAGGTTAATGTCAGTCGCCGCCATCTAATCGGAAATGGTCAGCCCCAGGTTCAGAGATCTCAGGAACGGCAGCATTCCAGCACGGTTGAAAGATCATCCCGTTTGTAGTCAACATTGCAAGTCAGTGGCACCCACAATCAGATATGTGTTTTCGTTCATCACAATGAACATTTAATCCTTCTGCAGCTTGACACAACCTCTAAAATCACCCACATCTAGAGGAGGCTCTGGTGCTCTCTCGGTAGCTCTACGGTCCAGCCATCCAGCCGAACGGACACCAGCGCTTGTGGTGGCTTAGTGCACTTGACTGAACAGTTACACTGATGTGTCCTTCCGCGAAAACACCATCGAGACAGTCGGTAACTTCTCCGATTCGGACTTCGATCTTTTCGGAGTTGACTGGCCTGAACCGCTTGGTCACCCGGAGTTGCCAGTTCGTTCTATCTGCAACGTAGCGCAGTCTCTCACCATACTCTCAGACCGGACATAACGGGTCACCCATCAGTTCTCCAAGATTTTCAAAGCACGAATTGGTCTCTACACACGAACTAGGCAAATCAAGTCAATGAAGTGCTTTTGGCACTCAGTTCGGGTGAATATCCAGCCGTCACTGGGAAAACCAGTAGGGTAGCAGAAGTTGGGTGGTCGCAATGTTTCGCAACGTACGTCTCGAGAAGAATACATATTTTGGAAGATTTACGAACTTGAGGGAAATGAAGTTCTTATGTGAAGCTGAATGATACTGGCTAACTAATGGATCAGCAGTCACACGAGATACATGGATGCTTACTGATCAAGTTAAAAATTGTACTTTACGGGTGCCTATGATAACCCAAATTAAATAATATTGAGGTTGAACTCAAACGGTGTTGGATAACACAACAACCAGTAGTCAGTAAGTGCCATTCCGACATTGTTCACAATGCCCAGGTACGTCAATACAAGGAAAAGGCGAGTAAACTATAAATTACGGAGGAGTAGTAGTAGGGTATATAGGTAGCAATTTGTTACATCTAGACTCATTCAGACAGCCATCACACGCAGGTTTCATCCTTTCGGTAATGGCCAGTTGTGCGCATTCCATCGAGCCCTGGTAGGGCTCGAACCCGCAACTCGACTGTTTCCCGTCCGTGGTTGAGACCACTGAGTTACGGAGAACGGCAACGACCATGGTGAATTAGTTATTAGATGTGACATAGCGCCACTCACTATCCACTGACATACACGTTACTAACGTGCAGAGGACAGGGTAGCCCTATATCACATCTAATAACTTATTTACCATGGTCGTTGCCGTCCCCCGCAGCTCAGTGTTCTCAACCACGGACTGGCAATAGTCGAGTTGCGGGTTAGAGCCCTACCAGGGTCAGATGGAATGCACACTGCCGGCGATTCCCGAAAGGATGAAACGTGCGTACACTGCATTTCCGGGCGTGTGACGGATGTCTGAGTGAGTCTAGATGTGACGAATATTTAACTAAACTATTAATTATTTAGAAAGCCGGTTACTCAGGAGTAAAAGCAAACTGAAGTCTCTTTGTTTCGACTTCAGGACTACGTGATAAGATTTCGGCTGAAACGATGACAAGATCTTCATCGATGGAGTGGGCTTTGTCCTGATACTCTCCCAACTCGATTTTAATCAAATGGATTTGTAACTACCTAGTATCCATGTCGTTTCACCACTGTTAGTGGCGACCTGCGTGCAATGAGCTATGGAGGATTATGGTGGGCTGAGCCTTTGTCGCACAGAAGTCTGAGTCTCTGTCGCTCAGGATTTGGAGAAAAAAAGCGAAGCCGGACATTGTCCGTTATAGTTTTTCCAAAAGAACACATGAGGTCTTGTCACATCTGGTGTTGTGGCACGAGAATCGTGACTATCCACTTAAGTTATAGTCTGACTTACAGACTCCAGCTGCGATTCACCCATTAAACGGGAGCCGAATTCGGTATAGAGAGAGACTAGAATGTAACTATACCTGTTGATGGGCAGACAATTTCAGTGCATTTACCAACTGAATACCATTTCATTAATCATGGCCCTAACCCTATTTCCTATGAAAACCTTTGTCACATGGTTGCAAAACACCTTCGATTTAAGAATAAATATAGTCGACTATCGTTAACCGAAGAGCTTCTGCTATCATGCCACCGCGATGCCAAAGAGAAAATATTCTCGGTTGGTAAAATTCCTAGTCTCAGACAATCGCCAAGAAATTCCAGAAGTACAAATAACTAACTTACCCCTACACCAGCGCACATGACCTTTATTGCTGACTTATGCAGTTTGACACCGACAAGCTTCGTGTCTACAGGACATCATTTACGTTGTAAAAAGGATGCTACGGTGTAAAAGCGTTAATCTTAGGTCACTGTAATGGCACAATAGAGCGAGAATTAGTAAAGCAAAAAAAGAAATGCTTGACAAATCCGGCGACAAGTTCATGCGGAAAATTACCAAATGAAAACAAAGTATCAGTGAGATAAACCACCCATGGTTAGGCGCACTAAGAGCTTCGAGTTAACACAGATGTATGTTGTGCTTTAGTGAGCACACCGTTTGTTTCGCTTTTATGTCGTCATTCGGTTGATTTGGGATAAATCACGTAATGAAAATGTGCCAGTGTGTTGTCAGGCATTCTTGTCATCGGTGTTAAGTGGGATGCAGAAATAACGTGCACAAAAGTACGTGCTATGGCTGAATAACTCGGAGGGAAATAATTTCATCTGCATTTCGGTCGACTGTACTATGCGGCCAACTTAAACTGATGGTCTCTCAGCCTTGTGATTTGGCTGAATTTTAAGAAATGCTTACTAGAGCGGTTGGAGTTTTCAGGAACTGGCACACCATTAGCAGCTCGTTCCGTAGACGCCGACGTACACACTTATGGTTTTACGTCTAAGTTGGTGTGAGGTTGAGGCAAACTATAAGGTTCCTTTCTATCTTGACTCAAGGGGGTTGATATCCTGATTCTGTCAGGAGTACACACTTGGACAGCGTATCTCACATACGGATTAAAGTACGCGACAAGTAAACCGCTCCATCGGAAAGATAAAGTAGGAAGGGAGGTGTATTTTATTATTAAACTAGTGTTAAATTTGAGCACACTGACGAACAAGAATCACGCATCACAAATCCAATTTAGGGTGGAACGATGTTCAGTATCTCCCTCACTCTAAAGGTTATGACGATTTTGTTAACCCACAGTATTCACAGTCCTGCTGGCGTACGTATCACTTACCCGTTGGTTCTGCTGATGCCAGCCATGAATTTCGCCTAACGAACGGGTACGTTCTGTCAACGCTATCTAAAACAGAGCAACGTCACATTAATGTGGAAGTCGGGAATCATCACTCATATGCATATGGGTGGTAGTCACGCTAATCCCACAAATTTCAACCTGGTAACGTTGCTCCCTGTGAGTTTGCACTAATGGAATTAGTTATCGCCCATGTACTGCTGCATTTCCATTTCATGGTGCCGGAGCAGCAAGAATTCCGTCAAGATCGTTAGAATTCCACTATCTTAATTACACGCGATAGCTGAACGCAGGCAGCTGCTGATGGAATCAGAGTCGAAATCGTCCAGCTAAGCTTATCGGAAACATTTAATCAGCTGGAGCATAGGATTTGGCTTTAAAATATTTAGTTACCCAGTCCTAGGTTAAGTAGATAATATACAACGTGAATGCAGCTTGGAATTGAGTACGAGAATTCCTGACCGACGCAGCTGATATCAAGTGCGATGTATCGCGAGGTTTGGTGCGAAGGCTTCACCTATTCACGATTTCCATAAGCAGCCTATCGGGAGTTACTGTTTCTCGATTCCTACTGTGTGTGAATGACACCGATAAATTAAAAGCGACCAGGGGACCGGACGATCACGAAGATCCCCTGCACAGTCATGATGCGATTTTGGACTGGATATTTCAAAAATTTTATCATTTAACATTTTATGCTACTTAGGTACGTCTACACTTAAAGGTTTTGGGCTCTTTGCCTGAAGTGTTCAGGAAAGCGACGCGGGTGTGTTCGCACATATTGCCATTGACTGCTCAAAACAGTTGGAGGTCGTGGGAGACACTCCTAAGCACTCGTTGTGTAAATGCGTTGTGACACGCAGTCTCAATGAACACCGTAGTTCACGCTGAGTTGAAGTGCAGTCAGTTCAAGCACTGGGATCGCAAGTAAATTTAAAGCGTCGTCAGCTTTCAATACTTCACTCTGCAACCGGGTTCGTACACATTTACATGAAGCAGACAAATATGGTGGGACTGCGAGTCTAACCCAGTTATTTTACTTGATGTAACCTGTGTACATCCACAGACGAAATGGGATAATGAAGGCGGCACAACTAACACCAAGCTAGACAATGCAGCTTGGCTATTTTTTACATGCCTCTGTGTGAACATTGCTCTGAGTTCATTGAAACAAATTTCATTTGATCACACTATATTCTTTTCACCATTTTTGTAGCTCGCCTTCTGGCCATCCTGGGAGAAATGGTGAACATCTGTTATTTTTATTTTGGTAAACCAACGTTCCAATGGATGTTATAGAAAACCTCTGATCGTAGACCAAAGAGTTGACATGAATTGCTTGCAAAACGGGAAAAAATCAACGTCCATCTCCTTCAGATGTTACCGTAGGGAACGATTTGACTGCAGGGCATTAAGCGTGAACCAAGGCTACGGATGAGATCTTAATGTAGCAATACATCCGCAAAAACCTAGAATTTAGCGCAAAATTGCATACGAAGTAGAAAATTTGGCAAGAAGGTGCAAATTGTTGCGAAATCCCGAGCGATTCGCCAGCCGCTCTAAACTAATCCTCTGACCTCAAGTGTGTTCTCATTGGCCGGGTGCAAGAGTTTGATACGTAAGTCGTGACGTCAGCGCGCTGCTCGTTGACTAGGTGAGATTTGTGAATGAACCTCGAGTCCATGGGCATGAGCGGTGCCACGAGCTACAATGCGCCCTCCCCCTACGTCCGAAATGCTGGATCACAATTGGTCTGAGAGCAATGAATAGCCGGAACGTAAGCGCACGACTGAGTGGATGTCTTTCATTCCAGCGTAGTCAACATGCCTTCTCGTGTTGGACACAGCATCTCGTCAGACATTCGTGACCGAGTTCTGGCTGCCTCCGTCAACAGTGACGACTGGCAGGTCGTGGCAACCTTGAACAATGTGCAATATCAAACTACCTATTCCCGGATTCGTCGCTCTCTTGATCAGGAGCTGGATAATACGCAAGCGAGCGGTCATAGGCGCATTCTGTCGGAGGAAGAGATTGATGACATTCTGGAGTGGATCGCGAAGGACGCAACTCTAACACCACACAAAATGGGAGTCCGAGTACGTGCTGATATGGCTAAGAACCTTTCAAAGTTTACCATCGCACGACACCTGGATGGCCGTTTGATGACTATGAAGAACACCTACCAGACTCCAGAAGAAATGAACAATGATCGAACCAAAGCGATGCGAAATGAGTTTGTTCAAAGTTTCTCGAACTTGAAAGGGAGGGGAAGTTCTTTATATGCATCGACGAAACAACAACGTTTAGTGCTAACGTACTCGTGGTCGGGCGACCAGAGGAGTGAAGGCCTGTGTCAAAGTAACCAAAAGTAGAGGCCTGAATTTGCGTATCATCTATGCACTCACAATGGATGGAAACGTTTCGATGACTACCCGGAGAGGCACATTCACTGTCCCCCTATCACTCGCATGGCTGAGAGGCATTTTAGACAAGATGAAGCGGGAAGTGGAGCATCAGCAGGTCGTCGTAGTGTGTGACAATGCACCATGTCACACACGTCTGAAAGCACCTGCGTCGGTCGAGTGATACGAAGGGGTTACCATTCTGAGATTCAGCCCATACTCCCCGTTCCCGAATTCCATCGAACATGTTTGGCAGGTGGTGAAGACTCGAGTGAAAAGTGAAATTCGAATGCAGTACGATAAACTTCTGGCCGGGGATCCCCAGAACCTCAGGACGCAAATGGAATAGAGGTTGCAGTTTCTGGAACTCATTGCCAAAAGAGCAACCAGTGTGATCAGTGTTGCGGGATGTGGTAATGCGATTCGACACATCCGTGTACATTTTCCTGATTGTTTGAAAAAATGACGTGCTTTTATTACATTTCCGGCTCATCACTTTAGACATTTGGTTGTATAGCGTATATCACTGGGAGCGGGGAGGGACACGAGGAACTTCAACGTCTCGGTGAAATATGTATGCACGTACCTATGATTATACATTCGTACGGGGGTTGCAGCGATATCTGATATCCAACGTTAGGCCATGACATGGGACTGGCTTCCAATGAGACATGTGCGAGCGATATTCGTAGCGTATCGTCTAATTCGTACAGGTGTGTGTCGCGCGTTACTCGTTCATGAATAACCTTAGACAATACAGATAGTGGTTCAGCATTCCGAAAACTAGGACGTCTGGAAAGTGAATTGTCAAAATACTGTGAGTTATCGAAAGGCATCAACAAATCCACAAGGGATTGATGCACCAAAAATAATTGATATGCAACTCCTTGTGCGGTCAGTAAGCCACCGGTAAGTGGACGAGTGTTATGCTCACGTTATTGTGATGTCGGGTCAGAGTGCACTTTATACGCTGCATTCGAGGGAACACTGTGGCGCCCAGGGCAAATAGTGCGCGTGGTCGCGTCGCATAACCGGTTTCGCTGCCGCGTTGTAGTACAACCACGCGAGAGCTTGATAAGTAGATTCACATCCAAATATGGATGCATGGCGTGCACTTATGATTTCTCGCGTTTCGCTGTTGGCGTTTGGTGAGCCGGTGGTTAAGGATTCTGATAAGGACGTAGCAGGCTTGACCACCATGGGTCGATGTTGTGATACTTGATCGAGTGCCTAGCACGTAAAACCAGCGCGGGCGAATGGACACCGATTCGCCATGAGGCATGATGATCAATGTGAACTCTCCGAGGCACATAGGGAATGCACAACTTACCTTTACCACGATCTCAAGGGAAATATTTCCGGAAAGCTCACCGATAGATTAGCAGCAGTTGTGTAGCCACTGCTTATGCCACCCGGGGCAGTCGTTTGTTGTTCGCATCCCTGCCAGTAGTTAGTTGCGTAAACCGCCACATCTGCGAACAGCGGTTCAATCGAACGTTTCCTAGAACAACAACAATAACCGAAAATTTTAGAGTGCAGTTGTAAGCGTTGGTATTTGAAAATCGTTACAATGCTCGTTCACAAAATTTGGAAACACACGTAGCGCGAAAACTGCCAATAACCCCAATCAAAATTCGGTCCATCGACTAGGTCCCTTCTTTATGGAGACAATGGCCAAGTTCGTGAAGGTTTTCGGGTTCATAGATGACCGAAGGTAGTTCTGTAAAATGTAAAATGCTCTAGTGATTATCATATTTCCTGTGTGGAGCTCTGTCAAACACTTTTGTATGTTAAGAAAAATGACAAGGTTCAAAAAACCTAGTCAATCGCCTGTGATCTGGATAAGGAAGTCAACTTGGATGGTGGCACAACGTAGAGTCATTTTGACAAGGGACATAACATTTGAAATAACAGATTATTGCGCACATATATCGCGCTGAGACATTTATGTGCCTTACACTGTTTCACGGTATTTCGCACTTGTACGACTGACAATGACATTTGTCATAAATGTATTAATATTCCAAAGCTGATCGATTGTCGCGACACCCGACCATCTTATCCACGGTATTGGCTCACTGTAACACGTAGTCATGTGGACCACGCCGGCTGATGAGTTAATTTGTATCAGACAAAGGGGTAGGCACAGCCCACCGTGTGCAATGTGAGAATATCTAAATATCTACGACAACTGCACCCCATATGTTTATGAGTGCTAGTGGGTCAAACGATGGATCATCCGAACGATCAAAACAATATCCAAGTCATGCTGGATAGACGTTCTAGCATTTCGATCCCGTAAATTATACTGGGTTTACTGTAGAAAAGGTTGATTGGAAAGCTAGCGTACTACTTCCCAACTTGACAGAACCAATTCCAGTTCGCTCGCAATGGAGGCATCCAACAAGATAATGCATACTAAAAACCGCTATGAATTACAGAAACAGTGTTCGCTACAATTGTTTGAAGTCAGCCAAACGCGATACCTTTGATTTTGTCACACATGCTGGGATCGCAAATCGCGAATGTGAACGATTCAAACTGGGTATGATGACACTTGATCAATTCAAGAGTCTTATTTTCGTGTGCAGTCTCCAGTCCAATGCTGATGCCGATATTCGAACACGAATTCTCCACAAGCTCGAACAAGAAGCACAGTTGACGCTGCAAGAGATTACAGCCGAATGTCAGCGACTGATTAGTTGGAAGCACCAAGCTAAAATGCTTGAAACCGCTGCTCACAGGACAGAACCCCAGATTTGTCGCACAGCTATCCGTGGTAAAGTGATGAACCAGAATCGGTCAACTCAGAAGCCCCTGACCGCTTGCCGGAATTGTGGCGCTTTGCATTTTTGAGAGACTATATCCACGAAGAGCGCCAATGTCACAAGTGCAAGCGGTTTGGTCATAAAGAAACCCACTGTCGAGTTGCGCACAACTTCAGACGTTCATTTCCCTCGAGATTGCGCACAAACTCCAATTTCAAAAGGGATAAATTTCTTGGACCGGCCACAAAGGTAATACTCGCCGCGTTTTGCACGGAATTCGCATGAAAGAGAAAGTATTTAACAGTAAAAGTCAATGATATTCCAATCACGTTGCAACTAGATACGGCGTCCGACATCACAATCATTTCGCGATCCACATGGAGGAAGCTTGGGAGGCCATCATTCAAGCGCACTACTCTGAAGGATTAGAATACATCCGGGGAACCGCTGAGATTTGATAGAGAGATTGAATGTGGGGTCAGCTTCATGGAACTGCAACTCCGTGGCACGATCTACCTAGTCTCATGCACCGACGTTAATCTTCTTGGAATCGATTGGATTGAGAGACTGAACTTGTTCAATGTACCACTGAATCGTGTCTGTGCTGAAAGGAATGTCACGGTGCACCACTCAGCCATAGCGACGCCTCCGGGTCAAAGCATCTCTGAACAGCTTCAAACGAAGTATGCGTGTGTCTTCCAGTCGGAACTTGGACACTGTAAGAAAATGCAGGCAATACTTACTCTGCTTCCGGAGGCCAGACCAGTGTTTCGACCCAGGCGTCCTGTCCCTTATGCTTCCCAAGCACTTGTTGAACAGGAGCTTGATCGATTGCAGCAGGCCGGAGTGATCGAGCGAGTCAATTTTTCACCGCGGCCTGCGCCTATTGTTGTGATCAGGAAACCGAACGGTTCTATTCGTTTGTGTGCAGATTTTTCAACTGGCCTGAATGCTGTACTGGAACCCCATCAGTATCCACTTCCACTCCCTGAGGACGTGTTTGCAAAACTGAACGGAGGCAAGTATTTTGCTACCCTTGATCTTGCGAACGCCTATTTGCAGTTAGAAGTTGAACCGGAAAGCAGAAAGCTTCTAACAATCAACACGCATCGCGGTATCTACCAGTACAACCGTTTGCCATTTGGAGTCAAAACGGCACCGGCAATCTTTCAGCAAGTCATGGATGCCATGCTGACGGGTGTAACCGGAGCGGCAGCCTACCTGGATGACATCATCATAATGGGATCGACGCAAGATGAGCTATTTCAACGATTGGATGACGTGCTACAAAGAATCAAAGATTACGGTTTCCGATTCCGAGCGGACAAGTGCAACTTTTTCCTGAAGTCAATTAGGTTCCTGGGTTTCGTGCTTAACAAGAACGGCCGACGACCCGATCCCGAAAATATCGAGGTGATGGACCAGTTACCGGCGCCATCGGATGTCACAACTTTACGGTCATTCCTTGGGATGGTGAGTCACTATAGTGAATTTCTACATGCATTCATCGCTTGCGTCATCATCTAAACCACCTGCTGATGAAACACGTCGAATGTAAATGGTCTACACAGTGTCAACAGTCGTTCGAGCAACTGAAATCTCTGCTGAAGTCGGACTTATTGCTTACGCATTATAACCCGAAGCTGGAAATTATCGTGATCACGGATGCTTCAAGCTATGGATTGGTACTGTCATTTCACATCGTTTTCCAGATGGATCCGAAAATGCTATAGCACATGTTGCACGAGCGCTGACAGCATCCGAGAAGAATTATAGTCAGATTGAGAAAGAAGCGTTGGCTATCATCTTTGCAGTGCAGAAGTTTCATAAGATGGTATATGGTTGACGGTTCATGTTGGTGACTGATCACAAACCGCTTCTGGCAAACCTTGGATCCAAATAGGGCATTCCGGCATATACGGCCAGTCAACTTCTGCTCTTGGGATATGATTTCAGCATGCGATACTTATCTACTGATTCTATAGGACAAGCGGACGCCCTATCCAGAGTAATCGATACCGGTAAGCGTGAGTTAGAAGAGGCAGTCATTGCCTACATCGCAGCCGAAACGGATATCATCTACATGATACATGGCACCGTGAGTAATTTACCGGTTAGGCAAGCCACTGAACAGAATGCATTGCTGCAAGAGGTATTAACCTACACAAGACGGGCCTGGCCAACGAAGTGTCCGAAAGAAGCATTGACACAGTTTTTCACACGACGCAACTCTTTGTCTGAAGTTGATTCCTGCACGTTTTTGCAGATCGCATTGTCATTCTAGAGATACTTGGATCACGCGTGTTACGGCAACTGCACAAGGTCCATTCAGGAATCGCTCGAATGAAGGCGCTTGCGCGCAGCTGTTTTTTGGCTCACGATGGATAGCCAAACTGAAGACATTGGCTGATCGTGCTCTAGATGCATCAGGGCCTCCAAGTTACCGGTACGTGCGACATTACAATCTTGGCCAAACCCAGAATCTTCCTGGTCACGGCTACACGTGGATTTCGCAGGACCAGTCGAAGGAGTGTATTTCCTCGTTATTGTCGAGGCCTACATTAAGTGGCCGGAGGTAATCGCAACGCAAAACACGTCTGCAAACAGTACAATTTTTGCGCTGAGACATATTTTCAGTCAGCACGAATTCCCAGTAACAATCATGTCGGATAACGGGTCACAGTTTAGTCCCTGCTAATTTGCTGAATTTTGTGCACATAATGGGATTGAGCATGTGAAGACTACTCCTTATCATCCGCAGTCAAATGGCCAAGAGGAAAGATTTGTTGTTACTCTGAAACAACCATTGTGGAAGTCAAAAGAGGCGGGATCGCTGAACGAAAAATTGGAGCTATTCCTGTTGAACTATAGAATTTCTCCGAATCCTAATTCACCAGATGGGAAACCACCAGCTGAAGCACTTATGGGTCGAAGATTGAGAACCACGCTAGATTTGCTGACCCCCAAGCGTCCGCCTCTACAGCTAAGAAATTCAGTGATGGAGCGCCAATACAACAGGCGGTATGGGGCACGAAGAAGGATTTTCAAAGTGGGCGATTTTGTGTTTGCGGCTGCTAACCAAGGACGGCGGATCGCTTGGATACCAGGACGAGTCGTGCGACGCCGAGGCAAAGTGATGTATGATGTTCAAGTTGGTACACAGGTATGGAGACGCCACGTCAATCAGTTGAGGTCACGGTATACATTAGATGCGGTCGTTCCGGAACCCAACTGATTTGAGGTCAATGAACTGCTGGACAATGGCAAGCCTAGTACCTTCGCAGGTGGGGAAGTTCGTCCCATGGAATGCATGGAAAATGGAGCCTGGTACAGGCCAAAGCGAACAAGGAGATTTGTGCAACAGCTCCAGATGGTTCCGCGTCGGAAGAGCTATGTGAACTCCTGGGAACTCAATTTTTAAAAGAGGGAAGTATTAGGAGAATAGCTATTAGACATTCATTTACTGTGAACAAACTTAATAGCTATACTTTATTCTTCCTATTTTCTACTTCTTGACTGTTGTTTAAACGCTCTACTGGGTTAGCCCGATTGGTTCACACACGTCATTGTTAATGGACGCTCATCGTCGTGTCCTATTCAGCAGTGCCATTTTCAAGAACACATTCCATTGATTTTTCTCCTCATCACTGTTCTACTTGGTTATGTTAAAGGAATATTCAGTTGTCACACGATTATTGTACTAGTTTGGGTCTGCATTTCTTATTCTCCTTTGTTGCATTACATTTGTTTAAATGCTGAATTTTGTTATTCTGATTGTCCAGTGTCCGTCACTGTAAATGGATGTTCGCTTTATGCTTGGAGCCACATGATGCCATTTTTAAGGGCATATGCCATTCGCTCTTGAGTACACGGTTGCTTATTCGCCGCTGCATTTGATGTTTTTCCTTCTGTTGTTTGGCTCAAATGTAATTTAGTAGCTTCGCTTCGTTTTGCCTTAAAACTATATAAGCAACTGTGATTTCATGTATACAAGTCCCTTTCTGGCTCGCCTTTGGTTGTTGCTATTTTTTCTCGTTTTTTCCATGTATTGCGACACGGTAGCTGTGGTGTTTCCTACCTCTGGCTAACGTGTATAGTGTGTGAGTATAGTGAGTGTGGTTAAAACAGAACCGTTTCATCAGCTCCTCTTGGTGGACCCACATGTTGTTACGAACCAACTGTACACAAAATTTTCGTTAAGCTACGTAGGCTGTTCATTTGGTTGAGCTGCGAATATTTTTGTGGACGCGCCATGTCAAATCCCTCCAGACTATATGCTTTTATGTTTGGCGTCTCAAAAGTTGACGATGGAAAGGTTTTGGCACTGATGTTTTGCGACTCTTCATCATCACTACACGTTAGCTCAATGGATCACAACTTGGGGGTAATTACCCAGAAGAGAATAAAATGGAATTTTGCAGGAGGATTGGGTTATCAATCAGTCGCCGCTCAAAATTAATAGCACAAGAACATAATAAAACACGTAGATAACTATCTACTTCCTATGGATTAGCCATCAGTGACCAATCAGTGGTGAGTGGTCATCGAATTAGATAACTTTCGGAAATAAAATGTATTACCTAAACTACTAATACAAGCCAGCGAATCGGCGAAGCGAGATGGCGCCTCCATCGGTTCGCTCGTCGATCTTGGCTCTTTGGAACCAGGCAGTCGTTCGTTGGGTCAAATTAAAGTGTTGTGGGAACAGTAATGTGGGAGCACTGGTCAGTCTATCAGGTATAGGAGGAAAATTTTGAGAGTACTGCTCTTATTTACCATGTGTGTATATGTGAAAGTGTATGCTCGACCATGGTGACAATGAAGGTAAAATCAAAGAACCGAATGAATTTTGAGCACTACTTATGATGTGTATTAGCTGAAACAGCACCAAATATATTGGAAGTTGTTAGAACTAAGCGACATCAGCTGTCTCACTAACGTACAGCACCAACTGCTTTAATAAATAATTGCTCAAAAATAGATGTTATCTCTATTTTAAGTTTGGTTCAAGAACCTGACCGCAAAGCAGCGGATATTTTGACATTGGGCTACAAGTAGTCAGCGTTATGGAGTAAGAAGCCACCTTCACTCCAACCCGAACACGCAGGACCAGGAGACTGACTAGGTCTGACCTCTAACCACTGAGCAGTTTGGTCTGAGTGGCTATGAAGGTGCAAAAACACCACCCATCCTGTGCTCCTGCCTCGGGAACACGACGTGCAAGGATGGCACTGGCTACAGATTCATCCAGATATTCATCCAAGTTGTGCTTTGTCTGTTTACGCCAGCTCCACGGAATATCCTGGAATATGCAGTTGGAACATGACCCATGCCAAAGGCGAGTTGTCGATAGCGGAACTGCTTCAGCTTCATCGGTGGTAGCCGATCCAACACGCAGAAGTCTCGGTTCACCGCACTGCTTAGACCCTGGATGATGGGTGACCAGTATCAAGCTGGCGGGCTTAGCTAAAACACCTAGAGTATCTTATATGATGTTTCACTGGCTCCTGTCACCTGGTTGCTTTCCCTTTAAGGAACTTGAGTTCGAGTTTGGAACACTGATGCAGATTAGAGATGGTGCACTGTGTGTTCTCTTAATGACCACTTGTGCAGCCTGGGTTGAGGTCAGCTGCCCTAATGGTCTGCATACAATCGGGGTAGGCTTTTTAAGCACACGGTTGGCCACTCCATTTATTCTGCGCTCAGTTGAAGTTACTGAAGGCCAAAGTTTCCGGGTGTCTTTGACATCAACCACGTTCTAGCCCGAAAGTTACAAAGCCCTTCAGATATTTCGGAATAGTTTGGAGTGTGGACGAGGCACTAGTCGTACTATTCCAAACGGAATGACAGTGATTGGTTAGGACGCATTTGAGTCACTGGTGGTTTTGACGTTCGAGGATACATGTGCCGCACTTTTAACGTGTTTCCCAGCCTCCTTCATCAATTTTGAAGAGGAACCAATTGCGGCGCATTAGGGATTACTCTCTGTCACGCTTACTTCTAATGAAACTATTTAGCCTTTCTCTTCTGTTTAATCGTTGCCGCCAGATTTTCGTATTTCTGAGCCACTTCATATAGTATCTTTGCTGGTGGAATGGTCATACATACTGCGCAGAACCACTTAGAATCTGATCTTCCAATGTGTGGCTACAGGTGGTTTACCGTGAGCGTAACACACTTAGTATGAAGCTGTGTAGCAATTGGAAAACTGGATTCCTGTTCGTATATTTGTTTGGCATGAAAGAATGTCTCATGCTACTTTCGTTTTGGTTGCGCTGGGGTCGGATCCTTTTGATTGTTCATTACAAACAACGTTGTGTTTCTATCGATCGCTACCTCAGGTCAATGGCTGAGCACTCGACTATGAGAAGGTTGATGCACGTGGCTCCCTGGCGCTCCCTTGCACGTTGAATGGGCTGGGTTTACACAGTCAATACGTCCCTAGCATGTTCAGGTGCGTCACTGGGCCTGCGTAAGAAGTTTAAGCGGTTGGGTCATTCTCTAGGACTTTGCTCTGAAGCGTAACCGAAGCTACTAAGCGATAACGGACATATATTGTCCACTTGATATTTCGCTCAGTAGTTGCGAGCTGTGTTAGATGGACCGTCTTCTAGAGCTTGGATTTGGCTTCAGCTTGAAAATCTACATGTTGCTGTGTGTATCGCAATTGGGAAAACTGTTTCTGTGGGAACAGTGCAAAACCTGCAATGTGGAGGTAAAAGGTGGTCTGCACAACCTAGATCCGAAAGATGGAGTGCACTAAATAGCGCTGGTTAACCTGGATTGAATGGGCGTAGATACACGGGTGTACGATGAGTACCGAGACGGTAAATCTGGTCTGAGTACGAGACCAGAGGGAATGCGACCGCACAGTGTGGAAGGCAAGCACCAGGAGAGAGTAGCTTCCAACAAAATTAATAATGCACTAGAAACCTATTGCTGGCACGATCCAACCGAACCAAACAGTATGAACTGGTGTTTGTTTCCTTGTAGTATTTATCGGCTTCTCAAGGCCATTCGACCGGTTAGAAAATGGCGTACTCTTATCCAAAATGCAGAATGTTGGCACTGGTTATCCTCTCCAAGAGTGGATCATAAGCGTTCTCCTGCACCGTTGCTTGCAGCTGAGAGTACGTGAATCTCTAACAGATCCCATCCTATTTGAATGCGGTGTCGTGTTGCCTTCCGGGAAGCAAGAAGACTGGGCCACGAGCACGAAGTCGCTTATTAAGATTACGCTCGAATATTTATAGCATATACACTAGTTACAACAGTCCGTTTCAATGGCCCATCCCTGTTCTTTGCATTGTGTCGCTGGCTCTTTTTTCATTGCTCGCCACGTTTACGCTGTCTAAAATATTATCTTGAATTTCTTAGTGGATGTACGATTGGCGGGATCGGGCCCGTGCGCTTCTTCCCTCGGTCCAATGTCACAAGCCTTGGCTCAAGGGTGCACGAGTATGCGCTCCTTCGCCTGCTGGAGCCTGATTGGTCACTTGCACGTTCAGTGGATGGTCGCAGGCTGGACGCGATCACGGGCCAACTATTTCCTGACTGGCTGACCAATCTGCTTCCGCAACATGCTCACTCCCTATCGGTTTGGCCTGTGACGTTCGATCGGCATTACAGCATTTCCAATCACCAGCATTTCCAGCCCCATCACAGCTTTTCCTTTTCCGTTTTTGTAGGATCGCGTTACAATATGTTCCGTATTGCCTCCACTTCGTGTGCTACTAATGTCTTGGGCGTGCGTAGCAGTATTCCTCTTCGGTTGTTGTTGCTGACTCTCTCTCTGCAGTGTCCACTTCTGAGGCACGCTTCTCAGTTGCACCCGATGCCGTCGAATGAGATTGCCCCCAACTCTGAGTTCATTGTTCCTCTCTCCCTTCCGGCCTTCGATCACTCATTTCCGCCAGTATCCACCGAATTCCGGTAATGACTGCACCCATGCTTCCTCTCCTGTTCCCAGTGGTGGGAGGCTTTTCGATCCGCGATCATAGTGCTTTTTGCCTTAGCATTCGGTTCTATAGTCGGTCGTGTAGAACATCGGACGGCGCTATCTCGGGCTGCAGTAGAGTTGTAGCGGTCGGTATTAGCGTCCTTGTTCGGCGACTGAATAGACGCTGTGCAGGACTCGCTCCGATATCAGTAGATGATGTATTCCTTCGATCCAGTTGCATTATGTACGGATCTTGCTGGGTCTCCTTGGCTTCTGTAAGCACTTTCTTCGCCTCCTTCAGTGCCGACTCAGAATTACCGTTTGATCGGCTATGGTATGAGCTGGTTGGACGGTGACGAAAATCCCACTTCTTGCTGAATGAAAGAAACACTGCACTATTAAACTGCGGCCCATTGTCTGAAATCACCACCTCGGGTATTCCATGCCGAGTGATTTGGCACCGCAACTTGTTCGCCGTGGATTGCGTATTAGTCGCCGTAAGCGCATCGATCTCGAAGTAGTCACTAAAATAATCTACCACAATCAAATAGTTCCTTCCATCGTGAGAAAAAATGTCTAGTGCAACCATCTGTCAGCGTCTGTCAGGAACGTCACGTAGCATCATCGGTTCTTTTGGCTGACGTATTACGTGTGCTCTGCATGCTACACAATTGGAGACGCAGTTACGTATTTGGCTGGTCATTCCGGGCCAGAACAACAGCTCTCTAGCTGTTGCCACTCAGTTGTTGGTTCCTAAATGTGCACAATGTATCAGCTCCAGCATCGAACGCTGCAGTGTCTTTGGAACCACTATCCTGTTTCCTTTGAATATTAATCCATCCTGAGTAATAGGTTCGTTACGAAAATGGAAGAATGGCGTCAGCTCCTTTGGTACCTTTTTCTTGCCTTCGGGCCATCCGTGCGTAATCGTGTGCTTCAGTAGCCTACACAATTCGTCCTCCTCGGTGTATCGTTGGATGCTGCAAGCGTTCCTCGGTGACGACAATCAGCTGTGTTGCATGAACAAAATCTGGGTCTTCTTCTTTTCCTGGCGGGTCTGACAGATGTGCTCTTGACAGCGTGTCCGCAATGTGCATCTGGATGCTGGCCGGTAGACAATCTCTAGATCATACTTCTGCAGACGATTAAGCATTTTTTGCAGGCGGCGTGGAACAACATGCAGCGGCTTGCTGGCGATCGACACTAAGGACTTGTGGTAAAGGCGCTGGATTTGCGGCCAAACGTATAGTCATTGAAACTCTACACGGCGTAAACCAATGCAGGCATTTCTTTTGCTATTTGCGCGTAAAGGCCCTCGGTCTCTATCAGCGTCTGGCTGCGAAACTCGATAGGCTTACCGTTCTGCATGCGTACGGCTCCGATATCATACTGAACGTCGTCACACTGAATCTCCAGCGGGAGTGTTGGGTTATAGCAAGCGAGAACGGGGCGCTCGTGCTCAATTCCTTTAATTTATGAAATGCGCTCTCCTGCTCCGCGTCCCAATCCCACTACTCATTCTTATGCGTCAGTTTTCGTCTCGGTACCATTACATCGGCTAATCTGAGAAAGGAACGACAGGTAATTCACCATCCCATTCAGCCTGCTAACGGCTTTCACGTCAGTACTAGAAGGAATTTGTTTGATGGCCCTGACTTTCTCTGAGTCTGGTTTCAGTCCTTCGGAGCTTGGCACGTGCCCATGAAACACCACTTCCCTCCTACACAACTCAAGCTTCTCTCGTTTCCGCTTGATGTTCCTCTCAAAACAATGCTGCAACAATCGGCGAAAGTTCTGGTCGTGCTCCTCTCGCGTTGCGCCATAAACCAAAACGTCGTCTGCTACACATACGTTCCTAGTAAATCGCCTAAAGCCTGCACCAGTAGTTTCTGGAATATCTCGCTAGATACCTTCCGTCCAAACGGTAAACGAAGCCAGTGGAAACGCCCGAAAGTTGTCCCAAACGTGGTCAGATAGCTTGACTTTTCGTCAAGTAACACATGCCAAAACGCAGAAGCAAGGTGGACTTTAGTAAATATTCCAGCTCTGGATGGCACCGAAAGTACGGTGTCTAGCGTCGGTGGCGTATAATGCTCCCTCTTGAGTGCGGCCTTAAGTGATTTTGATCAGTGCACACGCGTAGTTCTCCAGATTTCTTAGTAACGATCGCCACCTGGCTAACCCAATCTGTCAGCTCCTCAGTTTTGGCTATTACACCCAACCTAGCAAGACGCTGCAGCTCGTCTAAAATTTCTCACCTAAGGCAGTAGGCATCTTTCTGGTCAGCAACACTACCGACTTAGCGGATTCGATTAAAGAGAAATGAGCACACCCTTCGAATCTCCCTACGCCCCCTGTCAAACACGCTTGGGTAGCTGTCAACAATATCTGTTATCTTTACATGGAAGCACGAAACTTTCATGGTTAAACGAGACAAAACCAAGACAGAATAGAAGCAATACCGAAAATGGGCATAAAGTCTCCTGAGACTATCATGAAATCGAGTTGGATGTTCTGTGCCGTTTTTCGGTTTGATGGCCTTCAACATGACGGTAACTTTCAGAAACTGCTTTGAATCATTCCACATTCTGAGGCAATTCCGCGTCCTGTCACATGTCATTTCCACACAGTGCTTCTCAGCTAGGATGTCGACAGTAGCCCCTGAGTCCAGTTGGAAGTGCACCAGTCGTCCTCGAATCAAAAGCGTCGCCAAAACGCACTTGTGTTCTCCACGATTTTCCAAGTTGCTTATCGAAAATTCTTGTAACTGTTCATTGATGTTCTCGATTACTGTGCTGGCTTTAGCGGATCTGCAACAGCGAGCAAAATGGTTCTTCTTGGATCATTTTGCGCACGTTCGACCCCAAGCTGGGCAGCTCCCCTTTCTTCTTGGATGTACACGACTGCAAAACTGACAACTCGGACCCTGTCCTTCGGGTATCTGGGGCGGACTATTAATGGTTCCGGATACCGCGCACAGATCGGTGTTTGCTTCGGCTCTCACATGCTCGAACTGCTGCGCCCTTCTTGCCTCACTCAAGCAGACGTCCACACATTGTTCCAAAGACAGGTTCCTTTGTCTCACAAGGCGCGGAGTGAGCTCATCATTATTTATGCCAATGACAATGCATTCACGTATCAAGGCGTCTCGCATGAAATTGCAGAAATTGCAATTAGGTGCCAACAGTTTCAGTTCTGTTATGTAAGTCTCGAACGATTCGCTAGGGGATCGATTGCGAACAAAAGATAAATACCTCTGATACATTTCATTTACCTGTCCTTCGCAAAACGCACCAAATCATTTCAGCTCTTCCGAAAGTTCGACTTCCTCACCTGCCTCACTGAGCTCCAATGTTTCGAGTACCCACCTGACTTCATCACCCAAGCGTGCCTAAACATCGCCAACTGGTACGCCATTGGTTGAGTATCCAACTGGGTCAGGGCGACGAAATCCCTCCACTTCACCTTCCACATTCTCCAGTCCTCTGGCAGCGTGCTATCAGTCATCTGCAGTGCGGTCGGTAGTGCAATTGACGGCTGTCCGCCAAAAGCAAGCGGGATCCGGCGCGTTGGTTTCTCCTTATCTGTCGTCATGTCTTGTTGCCCTCCGGGAAGCAAGAAGACTGGGCCACGATCCCGAAGTCGCTTATTAAGATTACGCTCGAATATTTATAGTATATACACTAGTTACAACAGTCCGTTTCAATGGCCCATCCCTGTTCTTTGCATTGTGTCGCTGGCTCTTTTCCCATTGGTTTAGGTTTGCTCGCCACGTTTACGCTGTCTAAAATATTATCTTGAATTTCTTAGTGGATGTACGATTGGCGGGATCGGGCCCGTGCGCTTCTTCCCTCGGTCCAATGTCACAAGCCTTGGCTCAAGGGTGCATGAGTATGCGCTCCTTCGCCTGCTGGCGCCTGATTGGTCACTTGCACGTTCAGTGGATGGCTGCAGGCTGGAAGCGATCACGGGTCAGCTAGTTCCTGACTGGCTGACCAATCTGCTTCCGCAACATGCTCACTCTCTATCGGTTTGGCCTGTGACGTTCGATCGGCATTACAGCATTCCCAATCACCAGCATTTCCCGCCCCCATCACACGGTGTACCACAGTGATCGGTACTGAAACCACCGTTGTTTCTGACGTATATCAAATGTATCACATTGCATAAGCTAGAACTTCCTACTCTAGGCCGACGCCATCAATGTGTGGAGAGTGAGCAATACAACATATGACATCAAACTACTTCACACCAATCTGGATATGGTTTTTGCGTTGTTAACCTAAGATCTACTTCGGTTTATTGTAGCTTAGTTGGAGTGCTGCACTTACGGCACCAGACGTCGTGCTGCCACAAACTCGGCAACCATTAGCTTCCAACATCTTCGAGAAAAATAGAAATCTGGGCGTTCTTGGTTCAAGCTGACATTAAGTGTACGAAGCAGGCTGAACAGATGTCATGAAGACACATCCACATGTGAGACTCCTGAGGCATGCATTCAGACGATTTGACCTGTCGATTTTTTAACAGCTTTTCGGCTCATACATACATCCACACGTGAAACACGCAGTACAGTTCTGGCAGTCATGGCTAAGGAGAGAGCACATTGCCTTTAAGTGCCCCATTGCCGGGTAACCAAGAATGCCAAAGGTTTGCATCATTTGTCTATCATGGCAGTGTCATACCAGGGTGAAAGTACGGGCCAACCCAGTGAGCCAGATGACTAACAGGAGACAAGCGTAATGGATTTGATTGCTGGACATTGATTAACCGACATTCATGTGAGTTAATCATCGTTTGTTTAACAGAGTCAAAGGAAGATTCTCCTCGTCTGAGAAGGGTCGTTAGTTAGGGACGTAGACGTGTAACTTATATCGAGGAGTTTGGCTTGGCAAAACTGCTGTAATTTTCGCTAGGTTGACCGCGCCCAATAAACCATTGTTTCTGAATGTCTGAGTTCTGCAACCCTGCCGTATGAACAACAGCTTTGAGGGCTCGGGGACCTTATTTTCATTAGCACATTTTGGGAGGTCCCAACCACACGTGCCGTCGTTTGGTAGAACTCAATCCCAATAGTAATCTGAGACGCTACTATCTCAAGTTGACAGAGAACTACAGCCATTTGGCATGCCGTCAGAATTTATTTTTTGTACGCGTTTGCGAAGCATGGAGGACTTTGCTGTAATCTGTCATCTGAGCTCCCAGCTGGTAGATTTCAAATCCCATAATCACTGCATTCATTTCGCTGCACCATCTCACGTGACTCATTGCTCATGGCCAAATGCGAGTGTCTGTTAGAGATTTCACTTCTGGTCAGCTACCCGAAATGTTTCACCCTTTTTTCACCTCTTCCACGCGCCCATCAGGTGACACGGTTTTACAAACGCGGCATCATCGGTATTCCTTATGGACTCACAGTGGGTTTACAGTAGTTAACATATATACCACAGTGGTTCTGTGGGTGCGAACCTCCTTTTGCTGACACCTTTTCCATTTTTTGCCGTCTTTACTATGTCCATCCTAAGGGTCTTGCTAAGCTTTGGATTTTTTACTCTATAAAACCACTCCTCTTTCCGATACCGATACAGTGTTGAAACAAATCGGTGGGTTAAAGCCTACTTGCAACTGAGTAAATTTTTTGTGCATATCTAACATTTGTCAGTAGCAAGATTGAGTCAGTCATCCACTCACTTATCCACAACCACCTTTGTTCCAGTGACTCGCGTCGTCCCCTTCAACCAGCTTTAGAAACAATGAAGGTAGCTGGTAATGCGAATAGTATCGGTAGGTGTTCGCTAACTTTACGCCACAAATCACAGATGCTTATAAGGATTTTCTGAAACAAGAACCTTAAAACGGTGTGTAGTTTAGTGACCGAAATCGAGAGTTTTGTGCTGCATACACGACCACTTCCTCGTTTTGGAGGGACTGTTTATTATAAATATTGATATTAATAGTAATGAAGGTAAGGACTATACAGGGTAGTTGATTTCGGGACTTTTGTTGTGTCAAGCAAAACTAGCCGAACAATCTGGATTCAAAAACTGATGCGCAGTATTTTTAAGCACATCTAACATATACACTTCGACTCCGCGTGCATCGCGTAAGCTGAGCTCCACCATCTGGGGGGAATGGATTGATATTTGGTCTAGTACTAAACTGTCTCGGTCTCGACTACGGTGGAAGGTTGTACATGTTGAAGCTGTTCACTAGGCGTTGGGGTTGAAATGGCAGCCTCCACAAGTGCAAACTTTTCGCAAGTAGCCTCAGCTGTGGTAGACGGTAGAAGGAATTTTAGGCCAAATCGCCGTACACAGCTTGCTAACACAGAAGGGAGATCACAATGACATCTCACATATGATGAAGTTCTATTAGCTGAAAGGTAGATAACGAGGCCCGTAAAAATCGGTAAGCATATCCTAAGTTCTAACTTGTCGGCTCTATTTAAATCCGAAGGTGGGAATTTATCTGTTTAGATCATTGCATTGGGACATTTCGGTTGCAGATGTGTTACGGCCGACTGAGTAGTCATCATCGCGGTGGACACGTGATACCGAGGATTTCCCAATGCCTTCCTTGCCTGGTGGTCAGTAGCCAGCCTCGCACCTGTTCTCACTGTGCAAGATTTTTATAAACTGCGCCTAGTGAATGCGAAAATATCTCTACAGATATATGCGAATGGCCATTCAAAAGTACAGCAACAAATCTTAAATGTTTTTTGCAGCTGGTGACCGAATCGGACCCCTGCAAAACAATATTAAACTGTCTCTCCTACCGTCAAGCTTATAGCATCTTGTGCAGGTTTAACCATGGTAGCGCACTTATTTTCCAAAATAGTTAGGCATAATTCACACAACCATGGCGCTTTCTATGTGCAACATGCAGCGACGCTTGATAGCCATCACCGTCCATACCTGATGTGGCTACACCACCCAGTCCATCCGGCTGTCGTCGGACGCTGATCCAGTGAACAGCGACATCGATGTGTCTAAAGCGGAGGTGGATGGGTGACACTCAATGTCTTCAATTTCGGTCTTTGAATACCTGCAACAGGAGGAAGACCCAAACGAAGTCGTGTGCTGGGCTCCCCAGATCACAGAGATTCCACAAAGTGCAACTTTAATTGGACTACTTAGCATTGTGAGTAGGCCATCAAACGGAGGGATTTTGATACGTGCAAGTGTGAGCTTATCGAGACCGTAATGGTGTTTAAAGTAGCCGTTATTTTTGGTCTTTGTGTAATTTCTCCTTATATATTCATGTGGAATAAATGAGCCATGAACTAGACGGTTTTACATTTATCACATTTGTTTATCCCTTACGCGGTAGATAGCTTATGTTAACCGGTTAACTTTACTCCTGTCGAGCTACTGGATCCAAGCGTTTCCGTCCGCTCGTTCGTCCTTGTAATTCGCTCGTCGGAGCATTGTCGCCGCACATCCTTGTCATCTCGCAGTAGTCGCAGTATATACAATTCGTTTGTTTATTGTCGTGTGCGACTCGTTTAGAGCCCAGATTTCTCCTTCGCATCTCGAAGCTGTCCTACAGGATCTACCACACAAGCAGAACCACGTTCCGGACTAGGTGGAGCTCATGCTCCTGTGCGACAAATGGAACAACGTGCAAATGCTTACCCACTGTTCACAGTTCCCGAATGACATCTTGAAATGGAAATATCCTCGGCCATTGATGAGCTGAATGATAGGTTCCATAGACTCCGATCGTACATGGGGTTTGTCATAGCTACGGCCCCACGGCCACAGATATAATGCTCCGATGAACTATTGTAACTACGCAACACCCCCCGTTCTGGTCGGTCTCTGACGTAACAGTCGTAAACCGGAATTCTGTGTTGCGATCTTGTTGCTCATGGCTGGAAGGCGACCGCGCATCTGATTGTACACTGTAGAAGAGCGTTTTACTTCCAGAGATAAATTAGCGCCATCACTGCACAGCACAGTTTCTTATTTTTGCCCATCACGCATGAATAGCTGAAACGGTTTACGTCCTAGAACAAAAGCAAGCTTTGTTACTGTATAGAGTGTGAGAACGACTGTTTTAGATCTACATCATACCTTATTCCACGGCGCCTGTAAGTTACCCATCTAAACACAGATCCTGGTACTCCGTGTTCATTCATGGTGGTAGTTACGACTGGTAGCCCACTAGACGATTAGTAAAAGGACACTTCTCCAGAAAGCTGACAAACAGGTTCGAATAATCAGATGGAATCCATTGAAGCTGTTTAGAATGAGTCCAGAGAACAACCGCAGCGCAACTGACGCGAAGCGGTGGCTGGTTAACAACTAAACCATTTCCATAAGAGTAATGTTGCGAAAACGGAGGTGCAGAACATTCCCACGTCTGTATGTTTTCCTGGTTATCTTAACCCGACTTCGCAGCAACATTTTCTGACTTTCTTTCCTTCTGTAACCCTTCCATGCCATTCGCTGGCTGTAGTGCTATGTGAGAGGGAGAGAGAGTAAACTCAATTATTTTTACCTTGGATGCACTCACGGTAACCGAAGTGCCCAACATTAATCCAGATGCTTGATACATATTGGACTTTCTTAACCGAATGCTCCCCAGACTTCGCCTGCACAACGTACACAAAGACTTTTGGATATTCTGGTAGCGCATGCATCTGAACAGAAGTCCTTCCAAGGTAAAAGCAAATATAAGTCATTTCGGAGGAGCAGAACATGCACATGTATGTCCCTGAGGGATTTTGCACAACGAGCTCACAAGGATTGCCAGAATGTCTAACCCTGGACTTCCTACGTGGCACAGTGTAACATTTGTGTGAAATTGATCCGCGAGGACAAGGTGAGGCATCAGCAGGAGTTAATTTAGCGATTCTGCATGAACATCAAAGTTCTTTACAGGCACGTTAATGGCTTTCGTAATGCGAAGCCCGTAATCCCAACAATGGTCACGGCTGATGGATGCACGCGGTCAAAAATGGAAGCAGCCGATCTACTACGGCTTCATTACTCCCAAACTTTCCAGCAGGTAACGAGCCAAAATATTTTCCTCTTTTCTATTACTCTACTGTCGGGTTTATACACCATCACCTTCACTTCGGGAGCTGTGTTGAAGAAGTTGTTATCCCTGCGAGTCCACAGTTCACTTGAAATCGAAGACAATCGACCGAAGGCTCTGCAGGCAGTAGTTAGTAATCTAGCAGAACCACTGGCCGTTTTCTACCAGCGATGTCTAGAGAACCAAATTTCACTAGTATGGAAGTGATCGGTCATCAATCCTATTCATAAGGTAGGTAGCCACACTGTTCCTACCAATTACCGACCAAAAACGCTACTGCCTGTAGTGTCCAAATTTATGGAGTCAAAGTTTAAGTTCGGGTGGGACTGGAACGCTAGGAGAATCCCGTGAATGTTCCATCTTGAGTGGATCGTTGAACCAGGAATTGATGAAGTGCTCAGAGTTCTTGATGGATCTAAAACGGAACACTCGTATCGCGCCATGGTCAAACAGTTAATGCCCACGTTTCCTGCCTTAGCAGTCTCTGTCGTGGCAGTCACGTGAAGTAAGTAAAGGATAGGAAGAGAAATCGAAGGTACCGAATAAGGTAGTTCACTTGAAATCAGAAAATAATACCACTGCATGAAGAAAAGCAGAAAAAAGAAAATCGAAGTAGGAAGATGCGTGTTACTCAGGAAGACGGAAAGGTTTCGTGTTGTCATCCAAGAGAGTCAAATTGCCGCTCAGACCACTTAACCGTAGATTCTCTAATAACAATTTCCGGAAGCGTGTTCCAGCGCTCGATGACTCGGCTTGACAACCGGATTCCCACTCTAATCCGATTGGACCGCGGTTTGTCCAGCTTCATGGAATGACGGCGTAAAATTTACAACCTGGCAGGACTGAATAGCCAAGATGAACCTGGACCAACCTTCCCAGTTAAGATACGATAGGTTAGGTTTATGTCTCCCCTAAGTCTTCGGTAATGCATTGAATGCATTCCCAAACTGAATAGACACTCGGGGTACGTCCTTCCGCGTAATCGCCCGACGAACCTAGTACTCACCCGTAAAATCCTCTCTAGCTCCATTTTGCCCCAGACAAGTCTGGACGCAGTATTCCATATGAAGCCTAACGAAAGCCGAGAACGGTCTCACAAAGATGCCACCCGTCAAGATTCCCAAAAAACGTCGCATTAAGCACAACATGCGGAAACTTCTGCTTGCGGAAGTTTTCCAGTTGTCGTCGGAGTGTAAAGTCAGGGTGTACGACGTCTAGATCAATCTGGCTAGATACACGGGGGAGTTCGACCTCACCGCCCAAGTACTTCGCAAGAGAATAACCTCCTCCAATTCGAAGAGCGTAGCCCTTGGCCTGATTTATGGGCAGTAACCATAAAGTAGACCAGTCCCGAAGCTTATCCAAGGCTCGCTGAATAGATTCGGGACTACCAGGAACAGTGACAATGTTCCATAGATTCAGGTCGTCAGCAAATAGTAGCGATGGTACCTCAAACTCCGCGGGTACGTCATTCATATAGATAGAGAACAGCAGCGGTCCAAGGACCGAGCCCTGCGGTACGCCAATAAGAACAGACAGGCTAAACGACAAGCCCCGACCTACCAGTACATACTGTCCTCTACCATACAAGAAGACAGTCACCCAATGAAAGGCGAGGCCGGATACCCCGTAGGAGGTCAGCTTTTGCGCGAGCCTCAAATGAAGTACCTTGGCAAATGCCTTAGAAAAGTCGACGAAAAGCACATCCAGTGCGTGGTTGTTATCCACTGCATCCGCCCAACTTTCGCGGGCCACCAATAGATTCGTCAGATACGAAAATCCCTTCCAGAATCCGTGTTGTACATTGCTAAGCAAATTAAATCTACTCAGATGACTCTCCAATGAATCTCTCACCAGCTTCTCGAGGAGTTTGACTACTACACTCGTCAGGCTGTGGCCTGTAATTTGCAGGAAGACTCCTGTCCCCATTTTTGAAGATGGGAGAGATGACAGTTTCCTTCCATTCGGAAGGTAATGCACAGCTTTCAAGTGATTTCTGAAACACGATAGCCAGCGCTGATGTAGTATCTGGAAAGCTACAGCTTAATAGTCCTATGGCAACATGACTTCCGTCCAAAGCGTTCATGTACTGCTTACCTACTAATTACGCGGAATAGCCGGACTGAAGCAGTTGATGGTGGAGCAGGAGTCGAAGTCATCTACCTGGACTACTCAAAATCGTTTGATCGTTTAGACCAGGAGCCACCAAACTACGGCCAGCGACGATAGTTCATCCGGCCCGCCGACTGTACCCAACTTTGCCTGATACATCGTGGGGTACCCGAGAAGCTGTGATAGCATGTCGTGTGATTACTGACCTTACGCTGTTTGAACACTGGCCTGAGCGATTTCAAGGTTGGTACATGAGAGCAAGCACTAACTTTGGAACACTGCTGTTAGTGATCAAGTGTGAAATCCATTCATCCGCGCACCCTAACCTCTCTGTTCACCTTACAACTTTGTGGCACAATATTGGGATTGGTTCGATGAAGCACCCGCCATATGAAAGACCATTAATTTATGCATGTGTCATTTTGGAGTTATAATTAGAATAACTTGCAGGTTGATAGTACGGAATTGCGCTAGAAGATCAAATTATCGAGGTTCACACAGTTTGATATTCCTAACTGCGGCTTCCACAATGGCCCCTGCTCCCCGTTTTCAGAAGTTTCAATTGAATTTATTATGTAATTTAACCTCTTTATTTTGTTCGGACTCCGTTTTTTCAGCCTTTAGCAAAGCTACGTAGAAAAACTGTATACTGAGTGTTATGCTCTCGTTGTCATTTCTCTCAGCACTTTCCTTCTGACTCCCAATTATTGTGCATAGTGATTATCGGGCCCACGCTAAACATTTTGTTAGTTTTCCTGCCAGAGTTTATCATTTTCCAATAATCCGAGCTGCGCCAACCCGTTTTATACTTATCTGGCCCGCCGTGGAAAATTTTTGGTGACCCCCTGGTTTAGATTATTGAGTTCTCCTTCACACTATTCAAAACTACGACATTGACGACCCAAAGTTGAGTTGGATTAGTCATTTTCTGCACTCAGGTAGGTTGGAGATGAGAGTCCGGAAATCTGTCCGATGCAATTGATGTGGAGTGTGGTGTACCACAAAGTTCGGTGCCTACCCATCGTCCGTTCTTGGTGTTCGTAATGGATTTAGCGCGATCAATTGATTCCTACTTTTCATTTTTCGCTGATGATATCAAGATATGACGAATGAGAAGAGGACCGGACGACTACGAAAGGCTCCAATGTGACCTCAAATCGATTTCGAACTGGTCAGTTCAGAATACACTGTCGTTCACTATGGAACAATGTCGCGTTATGCCATTACTCCATAGACATGTCTACACGTATTTGCTTGGGGCTTACTGACTGCAGACCAGTTCCCAGGAATGTGACCTTGGTGTGCGCGTATAGATTGATCTCAGCTGTTCAAAACAGGCTGCGGCATCTGCGAAAAGGCAACCAGCACGTCGGCAGGCTGCGAAGGACATTCGAGATATTTGACCCATCAAGCTTTCTAATGATGCACAACTCATATGTGCACCCTCGCATTGAATACGTTATTCAAGATTTGCAACCTTGGTTGAAGTGTGACCTAGAGGCGCTAGAGGCACCACAACGAAGAGTAACAAAGAATGTAAAGGGCACGTGTGATCACTCTTACAAGTGAAGACTGAAGTCGCAAGGAATTTTTAGAGGACGCTACAAAAGGTTGCCCAGCGATCTCATACTAGCGTACCAAATATCGAGAGACCCCAACCATCTGCTGAAACTTAGCCACAACATGCAGCTCAGAAGTGAATGTTTGAAATTGAGGGAACAATAAAGCTGTCTAGAGTGTCTACGGAATCACTTTTCCCTTCGGATTTGCCAAAACTGGATCGCTGTCCCAGATTCAGTTGCATCCTTCCTTATTTTGGACATATTCCAAAAACGATTGGATTTTTTTCCTTACTCCCAGCACTTTGTGACGTAAACTACGTCATTGTGGATTATGTTTATCATACCCTGCAACCGGGGTTATGTGTCCTGTCGTCTCAAGGAGGCGACACATGGATGAGCGACCATACTTTACTTTTCTCGTGCTTCACATCAACGATCACTGCACCCGATGTTTTGCTGTGTACTTACACTCCATTTTTAATGTTCGCTAACGCTTTATCAGCGCGTTTATCTCTGTAAACGCTAGGTAGATGACCCACATATACTTCGACTTCATTGTATTCACCCTAACCGTCCTGCGGTACGTGTCATGCACTTGATTTTATCCCTTGATAAATCGTTTTTCATTGTTCATTGTTCATGGTTCGGGCCACATACACACGAAAACGCCCTATTTGAAATGACTGTCTCATCACATTTTCGTCCTGTAATACTGACCAAGCTGCGGTGTCTGTAAGCACTTTGAATCGACGTGCCACTCATCACTCATCACTTGACACGGGACAAATTGCTCCATTCGCGCCCACATCTTGGGGTCAAGTGGAAGAGCTGGATAATGGGACAGTGCACCCTGGCGTCGATAAGTGCTACATTTGTTGACGTTGCTAGGGCAGGGATTGGTCTTATTTGCCACCAGTGTTTAGAAATATCACATGAACTAGCAATGAGGAACCCCTGTGGGGGTCGAACATCGTGATTCTGTAGCAGCTGCAGTGGGAAACGATAGACAACAGGACTGAAGATGAAAGCATCAATGGGTAAGCGCCACTGCAAGAAACATCGAAAACTTCGAGTGTGCCTTGACTGCGTCATGCATTCACTTCTATAAAAGGCTAATCAACTTTAAGTCAGTGAGATGATGCTGACCAACAACATTTGCCCTTACAAAATACGGTAGAGTTCTGCTCTGCCACCATAGTTCCCGCTTCATGTGTTTCGATGAGGCTAAAATGATAATGATTTTTCAGTTAAATCAGGTCACCTTAGGCCCTATTTGCAATGCCACTGCAGTACCACGTGACCTCTTATTATGAGATCACGAATTAGTCTCCCGAAATATAAAGATCGATCCCTCACAGGTGTATCCAATACTTTAGCTTAGTTCTATCAAGATATAAACTGGAATGCAGTTCCAATCATACTCCGGTTTTAAATTTGGGACTTTTTCTTTCATTCCCATGACCTCCAGGGGTTCTCTGCACTGTTTTAGCACAACATGTTATTGCTTACAATTGTTGACTCGCCACAGAAAGCAATCTTGTGCAATATATTTGGCCAATTTAACATTACTAATAAAGATAGGAAAAAGTCCGTACAGTAGCTCGAGCGTGTTAAAAAGCTAATGATTTGTACATGCCGGTGTTTTCCCTATGACTTTAGTTGAAACAGATTCCTAGAAAGCTGCGCATCTTAGGATTTGCAAAACATATGTATGGACTGCTGCTATTGGCTCAATCGGATCCGCGAAAATCTGACCAATTTGCTTTTAAGAGGATCCAGCGAAGCTTCGTGAAAATTTTTGTGGCTATTCCTCAAATATGACGTACAGAGAATGTTGTGATTAGCTTAGGTTTGACTCAATCTGGCTTCGGAGAATGAAGCTAAACCAATGTTTTCTTTGCAGAATCACAAACCGTTAAATTCACAGTTCTGATGGCGACCTTCATATTTATTTAGACAGCAGACATCCGATTCGCAACAGAAAGATAAAAGTCACAATCACACAACCTACTACGAGAACCACAGTTTTTGCTAGTCCCCTACTCAAAGATTTGGAACAAAGTTCCAAGAGATACCAGAGCATGCTGTACGCTGCGTAATTTTAAGCATGCGAATAATAGGAAGTTAACCGTCAAAAACGTGTTTAATCTGCTTGGAATATCACAATCCCTGGATAACGCTTTCTAGAACGATATCGATGGTGCCTGACTAAATTACGAACAACACATACGTATAAATTTCGGAACACAGTCGCTTTCATTTCATTTCATTTGTTATTGGCATGAAGATCTTTCATGTGATGGTGAAAAACGCTGATTCAACGATAAGTGGAAAACAACAACAGAACGACTTTTATCCCGTTGTGTTACCTAAATTTGAATGTTGTGCCCATATTTATTTTTGAAAAATTATTGATGCAACGGTAAGTAAAAAATGTAACAATTTTTGAGCTGTTCATTTTAGGGAACGGCTTCTCGCATCATCGAGGACTATATAATTGATGTATTTACTTATTTAACTTCATTAGCCATTTTTGGTAAGTATTTTCTAAGCATGCACAGGAAGTTATTATCAACCACTGAGATAAAGGGATTTCGCATCGAAACCCACTTACTATTATCTAGCCCATGTAAACCATGGTATGTAGTCATCTGTGATCTGTGGCAACTGGTCTCATAGTCCTACTGGCCTTACTTAACGAACGGTTTCATGCGTGCATCTCACAATTCAGATCAGCAGGCATAAGATTAATCAACCGGGACAGGCCACATGACCTTTGGACTCTAGCTCACTATGAAGTTGCAACCCAGTGATTATAATGACAAGTGTTGACTGCAGATCACCTGCTCAAGAATGATCGAACTCAACCGATAAGCCAAAGCCTAATGTCGACTAAACAGTTAAGAGTCGCTGTGGTAGGGTAACATCCAGGAACGGATATCCGCTAAGCCTGCGCTAGGCCAGTACCTGCGTTGTTGTGGTCTCCATGGATAACTCGCAATGGTAACAAATAACGTACCACATTCTTTTGTGGTGGCCAATTAAGTCTATACATTGAGCTAGTCAGGGATGTAGTTTGTAAGACTTTCTGACTTGTGCATGAGATCATCCGTAAATGTTCATTTTGGTGTCTCTACGAAGGTCGTACCACTGAAAGTCAGAGCACGGCTACTTTAATGGCTGCAATGTATGCAGAGGTACACCAAAAACATGTACTTTTTGCTCTTCCATTCACCGTTTTGCTTTTTTATCCCCAGGTCCTTTACTCTTGGGGTTTATCCGAACTTTGCTTACTTTCCCGGAGCAGAGGAGATATTCAGGTGACCTTTAGCTTCAATTCGATGTTACTGTAGACCACCTGTTCTAGTCCCACGCGCTGCCCTTGTGCCATTTCGCCTTCTACCAATATACGTTTGCCGCATCGTTCTCGTTCCTCCGATCCTCATGTGTCGAATCAAGAGTTCATGGTTCACACTCCATTCTACCTGCATCGACACTAGTGCACCGTTCACTGGTATCACCGCGCACTGCGCAGCTCATAATTCAACTACCTTTTCTTAGTATTACCTACCTTTGAACCCTTGTGTGCTTTGAGGGTGGCGTCAGTATTGGTCGCAAGGATTTTTCCCTTGTGGACCATCTCACTTCAGTTCGACGGGATAAATCAACACAGACAGAACACAACTGAGAAAAGCTGAACTGCAGCATCCGCAAGTCGCAACGTTCCAGCGACAATTTGTGCGACGCAGGTCGAGGCCTGTGATACAGATGAGGGAGAAAACTATACATCATCACATCTACCTTAACATCACATGAATTTGGAATCAAGTCCGCCCCAGCGATCAGCTGTTGACGGGATGCAGTTGTCCTCATCGTGCGTCGGCAGTGACCAGTGTCTTGCATATGGTGTGGAAAGCCATCCATAATTTCGCACAGAACGGCTTCCCCAAAATTATTCGATGAATTTGACATAGATTCAGCCCTCTTCTACTGTGTGCACGGCTCACTTCAGTGCCTCGCTCAGCCGCATTGGAATGTCGTGATCAGCCGAATCCAACCTGCTTGATATATAGTAAAACTTACATAAGTTGACCACCCAAGGGACTTGACCAAAGTAGTCATCATAGAGGTGGTCAACACACCGAAGTTCAATGCCAGAACTTTGCGTAAGCTACTTTCCCGTTATGAGTGGGATGAGAAGAAATTTATTTTCACACAAACCCGTTTCGATCACAATAGACGAGGTCTAATATAACGGCAAAAGCAGTTCACCCATATACTGTTATAATAAATCAAAACGTAGTGTACACTTCGCGCCAAACCATTTTTGGAGAGAAAGTCAATCTTCATTTCGTTCTCATCACAAAGGTAACTGAAGGAAGCACTCTCAGCACAAGTTACACAACTTAGCATGTTTGGACATTTTCCAACAGCAAATGATTTCAGTTGCATTAAAAGAATTCTGACTCCATCTCCTTTTGGAGTTTCTGTGATTTCCAAATCATCGTCACAGTCCTTCTTCTTCATCAACAAGATCAGGTGTTTGTTCTTTGTTCCCGTAGGAGAAAATAACATCTGGGTCTGGTTCATTGCAAAGTTACCAAGTCATCATCCATTTCAATAAACTCTTTACAATCTACCCCGTCGCATTCTGCCAATTGAGATGGAATGCGGCGATGGCATCCCGCTTGACCGATGGAACAAATCCGGCTTTTCTGAAACACCTTTATATAATTTCTGGCTGAACTTTGAACTAATTGGAACTTATCCAAAACACAGCATCTAATACATTAACTGGAGCAAAAGATGAAATTTCTTCCGCGTTTGAATCAACCGTATGTACTTTTGCCATAGCCGATTGCATCAACTGGGCTCGGTAGTGCAGTTTGAACAGTATGATGATCTCTTGGTTCAGAGGTTGAAATTTTGATGTCATGTTTGGAGGCAGAAACGTTAGTGTAATATTTGGGAGATTTGTATATGGGTGTGACCAGGACAGTTGTCCACTGTTAGGATAATGAAACGTTTCTTCTTCATCATTTCCTTGTCGATGCTTCTGATCCACTCCTCAAATATGGCAGCAGTCATCCACGCAGATCAGTTTGATCTCCAGGTGACTAGAAGCTTTTCAGGATGTAGGTTTTTGAACGCAGGTGGTCTAGTTGATTTATCAATGACTAAGGGCTTTGGCCTCTCCGTACTTGAGTTAACGAACAACAGAACTGTGAAACGTTCTTTGGAATGTTTTCCATTCCTACATTTGTCACCCTTTATAACAAGGCTTCTGTTACGCATCACTTTGTAAAAGAGACCGCACTCGTCAGTGTTAAAAATGTCGTCCTTGTTGAAGACTTTGCTGGTTAGAAAATTTTTCGATAAAGTCTTGCACAAACTCTTCACGCACTTCATTGGATTCACCACACAAAACTTTTGGAAATTTGATGTCTTAATTTAACATTTTCTAATCAACCATTGGATGCCTGGAAATCTACAACCTCAAATTCTTGTGAGAAAGTTTTACCAATTGCTTGAACCATCAGCCCAGAAATTCGTGCGTTAACTGCCCTCAATTTTTTGAACTAGCACAGCGTAGATTCACTGACTCCATCGTGTGAAGGTTTTCGCTTCTTCCACTGTTGATCTCTTTCATTATCGTATCTCTCCAAGTACCTGTGTTTAAGTCTTTGGATGTTGCTGTTTTCTTGCTAACTCAAAAATGCTCTACCTTCTCTCGTTGGCTACTGCTTGCCAGAAAATGTGGCAGACTAATCTTTTCCTTCAAGATCAATTCTATGAGGTTTTTCTTCGGGACATAATGCTGAATTACTCGTGACGACCGATCCTAACTTGTTCAAAGCACGGAGTAGATTTAAGGTACGGTTGACGGCATCCGGTTTCGGATTTGCTTGTCACTGTGGCCAGCCACAGGACGCCTGCGCCTACAGAGGGACCATGGGTTGCTTGCGCTGCACCACCCACAACTCCAACCACACCCCATGTCCAGTGTAAACCCGAAGGAATAAGACCGGGAGGAATGCGGATGGGAACCACGTTTCATCAATGGAGCCGGCCCACACTCCTACACAGGCAAACACAAGCACGCTGTATTTGGGGAATCAACCGCACACAAGGCGGTGGCTGGACCGTAGTCCGCTCCACACTGAGTGCATGGAACCGCTCTTTGAGCCTAGCACGGCCACAGGAACCGTGCACACCGTCCCCTTCAGCAATGACCAACTGCCTCCTGGAGCCAGTATGGACGAAGTAGTTGGTAATAGGCCTCTTGCCAGGCACCTTGTAGGCACCTTGTCAACATGCACATCAAGCGCATCCACACCGGGGATCTCAAGCAACAGCCGATCATTTGAAAAAACATTATCGAATAAAATATATCTGTTGAAGCATACGGCTATGCGGACATAACTATTGGCTAAATTAGCATTTTAAGTAGGTTGGTTAGCAATGCAACCGCAATAACAACAAATTGTCCACAATTTATTCAAAAAATGATACAAACGTAATAAAAAAAGGAAGCTGGCCACAATTAGCTTAAGAAGCGAGTACAAGTTAATAGAAGACTTTTCAGGTAGGCTGAAGAACTAGATAATGCGGAATGAAACCTATCCAGCTTAAAAAGACCTGGATTAGGGGTAGGTTGGTTTAGCCAAACTGCGGTGAAAATCTAAGTTATACGATGCTATTTACGTAACATTAATTACATTCGATGCTTCACCTGAATTGATTTCACCCTCAGGCCGACACCGGATAAACGCTCGACAATTAATGTGAACGTGGACGTCAATCTCGTCGTAATCCAAGGTGCTAATGAACTAATGCATGCACTTGGTGGTTGCTCGTGTGTTTGAGTCATTCAAACTCCTGATTGTGACCTGTGCGACGAGTGGACACATTTTCTTAGGGGTAGACGTAGGATTGCTTGTTCATGTGGCCAGGTGAGGGAGGTTGAACACAGATCGTCCTAAGTCATTCCGCGAGCGCTGATCTGTGTGGACCCACGTTGCTCTGGGTAATACGCGTGCTCTCAAATGCTGACGGCCGGGATAAACACGTATGTACACATGCGCACAGGGAACAAGCTGTATCCTCAAACGCAAACTTAACTGAGTTGGGGGTCAGAAGTCCACGCATAGCAGTCCCGCTGCACGCTGTGTTATCGGAACAACCGAGCTATTCGGGAACCATTGGATGATACGCCCACAAATGGCCAACTTATGGAAGTTGAAGTATTACTACCGTCATGGCCCAAGTGGTCAACATACAACGCACAGAAGCGCTCAACATACAGAGGTCTGTCTCCATAGAATTTACACAGTGACCGTCCAACTATGAAAAAGTCAATTTAGAGAGGTGCTCAACATATAAAGGTGGTCGACGCTGGAGGTTTTAGTGTACTTGCTGTTGTCCAATGATGAAGAAGGCTGCAGTTAAGTCCACTGAACAGATTCGTAGCTTCATATTAACCCTATAAACAGCAGGAAACGGAGTAGTGGGAAGTTATCTCGAACACGGCCGCATCCAGTAAATAATATTTCATCCAGAGCTGCGCAACGCATACTGTGGCAGACCGTGAGTATAACGCGCATACTGTTTGTCAGCAAAATTATGTAGGCAGAAGGGGGGATGATTCGTAACTTTCTACCTCAGTCTCCGTTAGCTGATTTCATTAGAAAAAATGTATGTATACACACGTGAACAGATCGGCGGAGAGCAGCTAGGAACCTGTTGTTGGAAACTTTGGGAAGAAAACGTTGGAACTGCACACACACCACTGAATGGTCAATGATGAATGGTTCGTGAACATCGGATGGAAGCGTCATGGAACATAACTTGTCTGGTTGCACCCAGTGTTAGCTATGTCTATGCATATGTGCTATTGTTAACTGTACTGAAGAGACAATACGAAATGCATGCATCTACCAGCTTTCGTCTTCTTTCGGCGCTTTGCAAAGTGTTGAATGGAAGTAAAATTTAACCCGTACGCGTTCCACCGTGATCTTGTAGCGCGACGACAACCATCGATCCATTGACCTCACAACGTCAGCTGGGAGTCTGCTTTTAAGAAACTTGAAACACTGGTCCCCTTCAGCCACTACATTAAAGCATTAACGCGTTAATGCATTAAGTAACTAATTTGGTAACTTTTAAATTTTATCAAGAATGTATCCAGTCAGATCGATTTCCATCTCGACTTTTTAAAACTCTGTTTACCCTTTGTCCCTCTATTCACGTTAATGGTGTCAACAACAGAAGAGAGCACAACGTCGACCTTCCGGCTGACCTACGCAACAATCTGTGCATATGTAACTGATGTTCAGGGGGCTTGGTCTCGATAAGAGTCATATGAGCTACAAGTATAGAGTTTTAGAGTTCGGCTGCTTCATCCTTGTTAATGCTAAAGGTCAGGCCTAGTGAAATTTGCTTAACCAGATGGTCCGATTGGTGCCTGATTTTCGTTGCCATGTGTTCTGGTCAGATTTCGCCAGCGTTCTACCAAACTTGAAGAAGACGACGGGGATGGGGACATGGCTGAGTGAGGTTCAGGAAATGCAGCTTGTGCAACATTCCGTTGCCTAGATGTCTCTACCTTCCATGGTGCATACTCGCTTCCATTGAAGTAGTCTTATCGTTTATCTTCTGTTCGGCTTCTGCGGTTAACCGGTCGCACTTCTAAACTAGGATAAGCAAACATTTAACGAGTGGGATCGTTGTGCACGCATTAGCCAAGCAAAGCGTACCTTGTGAGCTATTTCCTTCTTGTACCTGTTGTTGGGACACGTTTGCACATTTCGGATGATCCGATCCAAACCTTCCTAGCAAGCCAAACCCATTTTAACAAATCGATGACATTCTCCTAAACCGCAAATGCCTTTTGCTTGGAGCCTTTCAGATTCGTATTTCTGCCATTCCACATGGTGTCATTAGTTGACCCATTAGATTGGGCAACGTTCTGTACTTTCTCCAGCTTTGAGAACGGTGCACCTCGGCCAGGCGAGCGTTGTGGATGCAAAGTCAAGTGAGCAGTCGGCGTGGTCGCGCGGTTCGTGTGATTGGTTATGCAGGCGCGCTGGCTGACAAGATCACAAGGAATGGTGGGTGACTGGAACATATTAACTGAATCTGAACACAGCGCTGAACACAGATTGAGAGATCACAAATCCTTCAACGGCTGCTCCCAAAATATCCGGATTGTAATAAGCCTAGGCTTTTCGAACTGCGTCTAGAAGGCTGTATGGAATACTGTCACACAGAGAGGTAATCAGCTCACTGTGCTTGAGTTATATGCTTGCGCTTAATCACGGATGACGGTAAAAACAGTTATTGATGGCACGGACTTTAATCGTAGAAGCTAGTTACATGGATGATGGATCACTGTGCAGGGTTTGTAAATCCGGTTCGAATGAGTGTGCTGTGATAACGCTGCAAGAAGATGGAGAGAGGATAAAGAGGAATAATCCACTGTTTCTGATAACAGTTTACATCCTCATCATACTTGATGAAGTCGTTCCCTCTCTTCGTCTCCTATTTCCCAAAGGTTAACGGGGAATTGATCAAGATGGCAATTTAAGAAATGCAGATTGACGCTCCTGTCGCACTCAAGATTGCGAACTGCTACCAACATTCAATCAACATGTTCCTCATAATTATCTGATTTATTGTTCCCAAGGAAGTTTTGTATAACCTCCACAAATGATCGTCACGCATTCATCTCCTTGAAATTCACCTTTAACAAATTCTTCATCACGCAGCAGAGCACGAATTTGAAGGTCTTTGTTGACTGAATCGTTGGGAAGCTGAGAAAATGCTGCTTATGTTGCTGAGTCTTCGTAACTTGAGGCCTAGTCAATAAACCGTGCCCCATCCCCAAGCCCACTAACTTCCTCGTTTGATGAAGCGGAACCTTTAAATTTTTGAACTGGCAGATTTTCAGAGTGTTGAAAGGGTGGAAGTGCAGAGGAAATACTGGGATAAGAGATATTTTGAAGATTTTTCTTTTCAATATCTTTGGTACTAGGCTATGAAGAATCTCAGTCTGTTATGTGGTTCGTAAGTAATGGCTAAACCGTGGAAACTCCAAATGGTAGATCCTTACATTTGCCTTTCTCACGTTAATGGCGCATAATGTAAGGTGCCCATATTTGATCGTGGTCACAAAAAGGTATTTCGAAGTATGCTTTATTGGCACATTTTGAAAATGGGTTGATATTTCTCCTTTGACGAACTAGTGTAGAACAGCCGCACATATAGCAACATGCCTCAAGTTTGTTTACACATTTATGTCGACCTGAGTGGATCAAGGTCACTACGGAAAGGAAAATGAAATAGTATATAATTTACTTTTTAGGTAAAATGCCAAGACGCATGAAAACTAGAGCATGCAGAAAAGTACGGGTTTCAGATTTGAAATCGGCACTAAAATGGCGTGTAGAATCAGTTTTAAAATCTCTTGCAACAGAGTTGCAAACTTTCTTGGTCCTGTGAAATCAAGCGTTTTGAAAAGCGTCCTTCATCTATGAAACAAACCATGCCCGCTTTCAAACTTATGGTGATGTGATAAGCAGTATAATGGTCAGGCACAACAAACATCTATTTCCTTGTTCGTGGCTCGCGATGTAAGGGTACTTTATTCAGCTACTTTTACATAAGCTACTCTGTGATTTTAGTGCCTGGAACGCACGACTACCATGCAAACACCTGATGCTATTGGAGGGAAGGTGGGGTACAGCAAACATAGTATTAAACTAACACTGGCTTATATAAAACAGAAACGTCGAAATTCAAGTGGCCGTTTCAGGCTAGCTGCATTCCCTGTAGTTTATTATAATTAGTGCTCTTTTGATTCCAATGTCGGCCCAGTCGACTACTTCCACCCACCCCGGATAACTATGCCTTTTTATATAGCAATGAGGCTTAATAACCACACAAAACTGATGGAACATGTGGGTGTGTGGGTTGTCGCGACCAACTAGAGCAGGCATTCACAATCTTTATTCAGCCGTGGCCCCCATTTGAAGCTTTACCTTTCGCACGGCCCCTCACCCTTGAGCACCATAATTTCAACAATCCGCCATGCCTAACGGACTTAAAGCTGTGATTTCCAGTGTTTATACTGGTATCTTTTGTTATGGTGGCTAAATTTTTAGTGTTGGTATCAATTCCCTTTTCCTTAAAAACCCCACTTTTTTAACATTCACTGCCTCAAGATAACATGCAATTTGTGACAACATCAAGCCACTTGTCTGTAAATACACAAAGGTCATCACTAAAATTTAAAACTGTATTTAATAACTGTTGACTTTTAACTGTAGGACATATCGTGGATTCGGAAGTGCAGTATCTTCGTAACAAGGTAATTGGCGAGATATTAATGCGAACCTTGAGCCTGAGGTTCTTGAGCGAGCTTGCTTACCTCCGGCTCCAGACTTATAAGTGAGTCATATATTCTTCCCCTTCCTGTGACTTCTAACCTGTTTATAAATTTTGTTACAGAAAGTACCCTGCTGAATCCGCATTCAACCAAGAATGTGCATGGAAAAGCAAGGAAATCTATTTCAGCTAATTCCCACAGTCTGGGCCATCTGTCATGAGCATCAGTCTGTATCGAAATATCCCTTCTATGTTGTGTGCGTTTGGATCTTGTTAGTGTGTCACTTTGAAGCTCCATGAGATTTTCCTGGATTTTAACTCCAACATCGCAGGGCTATACATCAAATGGATCTAAACTTTAAGCAAGTCATGAAACCTGTCTTTCCGTTCTTCTCAGTCGTTGTAAATACGTTACATAACCAATACTTCAGCCACGCACTGTCTGTAGCGAGAATTTGGAACTGTGGAAATTCCTGACGTTGTAACAGTCTGGAGAATCCCCGGTTTGCCTGTGTAAAATTCTAACTTTAGTTAGAATGTTCATTGTACTCTTAGGCGACCGGGGTGGTTTGTTGAACTGATTGCTGAGTTCGAATGCTTGACTTGATCATCAACATTTTTGCTTAGCGTTCGTTTCGGTCGCAACGCGACTACCCTGTATGCTGTGCATCCTCCGTTCCCATAGCTAGAGCGTAAACGGTGTCACTTTTTATAGCTAGGTAATAGGAAATCTTTTACTATACCAATAAAAGAATCCTAGCAACCCAATCTGCCTTTTCGTATCGCTATCCGGGCTCCCGCTACGAGCTACTCGGTAAAACCTCTGATGTTTTGAGCATACACTGCCAGATTTTTTAAGAAAACCGAAAATAGCTTCGTTGATCTAGATGAGATCGCTCAACTTGCCTTGAAGAGTTTTATATGATAATTTGAGTTTTTCAATAACCTCAGCTAGGTAAAATACGTCTAGCTTAGCTGTTATTAGCTTTCTTTTATAATCAGTTCCAGAGAGGGATGTGGTGACGGTGTCTCAGAGTGCAAAATAACGGCGAAGAAAATTGCCCTTGGAGAGGCACCTAACCTCTGTATGCAACATTAATACCTGGAAATATTCTCTGTTCTCCTCACACGACTGCTGGAAAAAGGGTCTAGAAGATGGTGCGATTTGAGATTATTGACTACTATTCGAATATTTGGCAGTGAATCTTTTAAGTGCTCTCCCAAGTTCTTAGCCAATAGGTCAGTGGTTTTCAGCCTGCGGGGTAATTACCCCAGAAACGGGTAAAATGAAATTTTACGGGGTAAATATATGTGCGAACACTGGATACTCAATCTGACGACTAACAAAATTATAACAAATTTATCTGTACGAAACATGTAACTTACTAACCAAATAATCACTATGGACTGGCCATCAGTGATTAATCATTATTGAGTGGTCAGTGAATTGGAAAATTTTCGGTAATAAATGTTAGTGCCTAAAGTACGAATACGAGCCCGTTTAGCAGCATAGCTAGATGGCGCTTCTATCGGCTCGCTCATCGATCGTCGCTCTTTTGCGTCAGGCAGTCGTTCGCCGGGTCGAATGGCAGAGTTGAGTAACTGAGCGAACGAATGTATACAAGGTAGAAGGGGAAAACCATGCGATTGAGTGTTCGGGAGGTATTGATGCAGAGTAGTGGTGGGAAACTGCCAACCTGGACAGACTTGGAAGCAATGGTTAAAACGAATGAGAAGCCATTGATATCTGTTTCTGTTTGGTCAGGGATCGCAACCAAAGCAAGAAACCGAATGAAGTTAGTGCACGGCTTAAGATGTGCATTAGCCGAAATCACACCAAATAAACCATAAATTGTTGAAACTAAGCAATATTAACCGTCCCATTGACGTACATCATCTCTCGACTATTTAGAAATGGTTCAAAAGTAAGTGTCTTCTTTATGTGAATGCTGGAAATTAATTACAAATAGTATGCATTTTTCCTAAAGCAACATGCACAATGCTTCTTAGACAATTGACTTCTTTAACTAAAATTTTTGGAGGTAGTTGATTATAGCAAACTAGCTTTGTGGCTAATAGCCACAAATGTTAGAGAACCACCGCGCTAGGTGCTATTGATGAAACACGCAGTGAATTGTATGAACAGAAGAGAGAACAATTTTTAGTTGGGCAGTAACTCCGTTATGTCTTCCGACCATTGCGGTAGCACCAGCGGTTGCACATGTAACTAGGTTCTGAACTGGAATGGAGTCTACTTTCAGCTAGCCATTGCTAAGTCAAATATAGACTGGCTCTTTGTAGGAGTTATAATCCTCCTGGCAAACAGCATCTACTAATTTATCATTATTGAATAATCGGATTTATCCCAAGAGAAGAGCGTCGTTGTTAGGTAAAGTAAATTCATCTACTTGTAACGAGAATTTCCTGGACTATGTTAAAGTAACTAAGGTACATTCTATGCCCTGAGCAATCTCATCTATTCGCCTAGATACAGTCGAATTGCTGAGCGGAATGCCTTGAACTCCTTCTTGTGGATTCATGTTCCTCAGGTTCGACTGTGTTATTGATACTAAAGACAAGATAATATTTATTCCAACATTCTGTGGACTGCAAATTTCAGCAATAAACTTTTTGATTTTCTAAGACATCATAAGTCCATTCACTATCTTTTACCGTCAGAAACCCGTCTTTATATTTGGTCTGTTTACGAAGCTATACAGCAGCATTCTGAAAAATCCACAGACTTTCAGCTTTCGTCTTATGAACATTTTCTACATGATTTTTCAGTTTACTTGGTCTCATACTTTCAGTTGAAAGTGTTTTGGTAAGTAAAACACACAAGTAGGGTGGGGTATTGAGGTGTTGCGATAAATCCAAATGACCGGAACTACACGGAGTACTGTCGCCACTTTTTCTTTGCCGAGGTTCTCTTTTCTGAAATATATCATTTTAACATATTATATATATATATATATACATTTTGATTCCCCATTCGATTCCCCAAATACAGCGTGCTTGTGTCTGTCTGTGAAGGAGCGTGGGCCGGCTCCGTTGAGGAAACATGGCTCCCATCCGCATGCCTCCCGGTCTTATTCCTTCGGGTTTACACTGGATATGGGGTGTGTGGATGGAGCTGTGGGTGGTGCAGCGCAAGCCATCCATAGTCCCTCTGTAGGCGCAGGCGTCCTGTGGCTGACCACAGTGACAGGCAAATCCGAAACCGGATGCCGCCAACCATGTATGTATGTGTGCCCCTTGCTGAGGTTGATGTTGCATTCATGATGCTTCTTCACCGCAGTTGGGCTAAACCAACTTACACTTAAACTAGGTCTTTTTAATGTGGATAAAAGTCATTACATGTTATTTGGTTTGTTCTGCGTACCTCATAATCCTCTCCTTACTTACAGACGTCGCTCACGCAAATTGTGGTAAACTTGCGTAATTTTTTCGCTTTGTTATTTTTTAAATAACTTTCGGACATTTTGTACTTATCACGGATTCACTTATAACCAATTTCTTCTATATGCTCATTTAGCGAGTATTTATGTCGCCATATGTGTTTACTTTAATCGATATCGGCATTTCGAGTGATTGACTGTTGTTTGACATCCCAAGTGTGGCTGCGCTTGATGTTCATGTTGTCAAGGTGCCTACCTGTGTATTACCCACTACTTCGTCCATACTGGTTCCAGGAGACAGTTGGTCGTTGCTGGAGGGGACGGGGTGCACGGTCCTTGTGGTCGTGCTAGGCTCAAAGAGTGGTTCCATGCACTCAGTGTGGAGCGGACTACGGTCCAGCCACTGCCATGTGTGCGCTTGATTCCCAAATACAATGTGCTTGTGTTTGCCTGTGAAGGAGTGTGGGCCGGCTCCGTTGATGAAACGTGGCTATTATCCACATACCTCCCGGTCTTATTCCTTCGGGTTCACACTGGATATGGGGTGTGTGGTTGGAGCTGTGGGTGGTGCAGCGCAATCCACCCACGGTCCCTCTGTAGGTGCAGGCGTCCTGTGGCTGGCCACAGTGACAGGCAAATCCGAAACCGGATGCCGCCAACCGTGTATATATACATCGCATTTGTTTTGTTTTTCTCACAGTCAAATGTATTAAATAACACCGTTCGACAAAGCGAATCACGCAGATAATGTGAATGATTGGTGGCACTAAAGTTATGCTTGCTTGACCGTGAGATCATAAGAGATTTGGTAAGTATACTTGTGACATCATTTGGTAACCACAATGTAAAAGTGTAGAAACTGTTGAGGTCAACCCAAAGGCTGTTTTTGGGGATGAATTTGAAATGACCGTGGATAGCTAAAATGCCTTAAGAAAACGGAACAGAACAAATAGAACTCAGCAAATGACAATGCTCACTGGACACACATGCATTAAAGTTTAAACAAACAGTGACAACAGCTAAAGTGCAGGAGAGAAGAGGCAAACACGGCAGAAAATGCCGGGTAGTTCAAGAAACCGGGATAGGGAGTTAGCAACGGAAATATGCTCAAATATGGCGCCCATTGCGTGTTGGCAAAGCATTTGATTGTTTTGACTATAAGGAGAAATATTCTTGTGTCCCCTTGAGATTATATAATCATCAAAAAACTGAATGTTTACACGTATGATGTAAGTTGACAAAACCGCTCGCTAATTTGAACACTCCAGCTGAATTGAACGTCAAAATAGCGTTATAACAATTTCTAGCTATTTCGACTTTTAGTCGAAACGCACGAACTTTTGTCAGAGATAGTACCCCATGCGTGCAGAGCAGCCACTGAAATTTGGATCATTTCGGGCTAACTTAACCTAGCCGCCCGACGTACACATGAGCTGAGACTGGAGACGAAAAACGCGTAACCTAGCCCTACCGCACTTTAGACCTAAACGAGAAAGACTGACTCAGGGGTCGTGTCCTGAGGAAAACAGTTAATCTCAGTGTGGTTTTGTGCGGTAACTGCAGCAGTATTCAGACGAGAATTCGCTGGGATCAAGACAACTGGCATAGCAAATGTATCAGTGTCCTGAATAAAGCTCCGTTGGTTCACTGTGAATAGGCATGAAAGTCCTGAGTAAGTATCAGTTGTTAGTTGCGCAGTCTGAATGGCCGTGTGGTGATTGTAGGTTTGAGGTGAGCACGGCGAAATCTGCGCAATCTGATCTATGCCAGCTCCGCAACAGAAAGTCTGCCGGGTCTGACTCACACGTTCGTAAACAGCCACTTGCGCGCGCGTACTTCTTTCCACTGACCGGTAGTGACCAGAAGAGATTATCGCGCGGAGAGTAACTATCAGAAGAATCTTTAAATGGAATTTTGTATTTGTGTTGGTGTAACCCACTTTTCACATGATGATCCTATATGGCCCGCCATGGCCCCTCTAAAAATTTTCTCATCCCAGTGCCCCCCTTGAGAATGGCTGAACTATAGCATAGCAACGCCATCACTTAGATCAGTAAGTATGGCACAATTTAAACACCAAGCCATGCAAACTGTGAGAAGTTGGAGATGGTGTTTAGTATTAGAGTAGTGTTTTCGCCTATACTATGCTCCAGGCACGAGATCATGAGTTCTTCAGTGCCCATAGGTCGTAACAGACTTGCCGCGATGGAATGGAAAGCGAGCGCCTCGTGTGCGGCTGAAGGTGTACGTCACAGCCCAAGTAGGTGGATCCGAAGAGCATGGAGATTGAGGAAAGTGTGGAAGAAAGTGGAGCCGTTAGTGACGGAGAGGAAAGGGGAAGTGGAAACTACTATGACAATTAAGGTTACCAACATGGACTCCTTACCTTTTGGCGTGCCATCAGAGAACTCCCAGACAGAGTACATCGCTCCCACAATCCATTAGTAGTAACTAACAAATAGACACCTTAATACAAATGTCAAGACGTGGACACAGTTATAGCAAACATTGTGGCCACTCACACAAATGGTCTGAATCTCATCATCATCATCAACGCCAGTACATCCGCCATTTGAACTGATGCTTCGCTGCCATACAACCATGTGGATCTATGAAACAAAGAATAAGAAGAGGGAGAGAAGGGGGAATTACCTGAAAACCTTAATGCCGTAAGCAAACATTCAGGGTCAAGGCGTCTACACCTTGTGTAGACAACATACCGTCACAAACAGCTGGCTATCGTGCAAAGATAAGGCGGCATCGGCGAGACAGCTTCATTGCGGCTTTCACTGCCACGCGTCATAATCAGCCATTACCCCGCAGATAACTCAGCACCAAACACACTTTAAACAGGCAATCCGATTAGGAGACGGCAGCAGACGCTCCACTGGTGTCGGTTGCGAGCCACGTCCTGTAAAGTCTCGAGCCAAGCACAAGGTGAGTCACGTGGACTCCAGTCCGGAAAGCGAGACGGACCAACGGCACCCAGTTTGGTTGTCAGTGACTTCATTTCCCGCTGCCAAGTCATCCTATGTCCACCTCGAGCCTTGCGCCATCCTACATCTGGCAGACTGAACAAGGCTCTCCTAGGTAAGCGGTGAGCACGTGGCACGTGCCTGAGCCAACGCAACTAACTCAGTGTTATCTGTTGTTCTATGGAGCTAGCATGATTATCACTACCTAGTACTCGCCTACGCACATCATCGTTGTGGACACGCTGGTGCCATCCGACACCAGCAATTTTTCGCAGACAACGATGATCAAAGACTTGAAGGCGCCTCAGATCTTCAGACCGAAGGGGCCAAGTCTCACTACCATAGAGCAGATCGGTCCTCACTGTATCCTTGTATACAGGGCCTTTCAGACGGAGGGAAATTCCCTTCTGTCATCAAAGATGCCGCAGGTTCAAGAATGCAGCTCTGGCCTTTGCAATGCGTGAGCTGACGTCAGTTTCTATGCGCCCATCATTGCTGATGCAGCTGCCAAGATAAGTGAATTGATCAACCACCTCGAGTTCCTCGTTAGCAAGCGTCAAGGGGTCATCAATTGGCTGGTGGTCCTGCAGCAGCACTTTGCACTTTGAAGGTGCGAAGTGCATACCAAATAATGGGACCACCCTGGACAGACTATTCATGGTTGATTGTGCCGCCACAAAATAGTTGAAAAGTAAAACGATATCGTCCGCTTAATCTACGTCAACCAACCTTTCACCAGGCAGCACTTCAACGCCTACATCGTGAGATTCCGCAACGGAACACTCCATGATAGAATCCAAGACGAAATTGAACAAAAATAGGGAAATCGGACAACC
>OX104063.1:182441990-182527523 GCA_944474145.2 Dicrocoelium dendriticum
CTGACCGGTGTCGAACTCCCGAGGGTCATTAACATATTTCAAGGACACATGCAGCGATATGCGTCCTCACGTCGTATTCACACCCCCAGACATGCGTGGGTGAGTAAATACAGTAGACTTACATGCCATTGGTGGGTCGGCAAATTAGTGCATTCCAATCTACCCCTGACCAGCGCAGCGACTGAGCAAAAACGAAAGACTCTTCTCAAACGTACGGTATACACGCCACGTCAAAACAGTATTTTGATCTCTGGCTTCGAAGCACGTGACAATTGGCATGCACTTTAGTTCACATTCACTCTGACATCCTATCGCATCAAGACGCACCACACAACACAACATTGCTGGAACGAGCGGACAACGGACATGTGCGCTTCCGCCCACGTGCTCAAGCCTCGAAGCAGCCAGTCGCAATCGCACTGCAATCTGAATGAGACGCAGCCAGCATACAAGCACACGCGATAAGTTTCTGACTGGCGTATCGTTACTGTCTGTACAATATTATTTATATTATTGCTTAGTCCTGTTACAGTGCCTAGTCGTGCTTTAAGCGGTACTAATAATGTCCCGATACACTTGAGTGCGTTCATGCTTCTGGCTATTGTTCAGTAATTTTTGCATCCTCTTTGCAGGCATTCCGCGTGTCCAAATCATCGGTGAGGATCTTCCAGACGCTGTTGCGGTTCATGCTCATCCCATTGAATATCAGTCGAGCAGTCAGCCAACGATTGCTACGCAACATATGCTTGAACCGCTCAATGTTGACCTCAGTCCTGGTCTTATGTTGATGCCGTGTAGTTCTCGACGAATCAAACTCCGATCAGTTTAGCCATAATAGGGTCAACAGTAGCTAGGAACACACCAAGTAACTGAACGAGTAAAGGTGAGATGTGCAAGCTGCTTCCTTCTCAGTGAATAAAACATGCATATCAGCGGTTAATCAGCAAATTTACTTGAGATGATTTATCGACAACTTTTTCCAGATGTCCTTCGGCTTGATAACATCGCAGTCGATCAAACCAGAAACTGTTCATCCGATTTGTCTAACCCGCGCAAAAATATTTTTCGGAAGCAAACCTTTAACAAATGAAACGATGATAAAGGGGAACTCTGGTGAACAACAGTTTCGTCGAATAATGCGTCATACGTAGCGTACCAGGGTACACTGAAAATAAGTACATAGGGACATTTGACCTAAATAGTTACTCTAATGACTAATGTTTTCAATATTTACACCGTGGTGTACCGAGCCTGCTACGGACGCACAAATATAACTGCTCAAATCTTCATGCGGTCCAACAACGCAGGATTAAAAGATAGCTGTTAGCACCATATTGTTTGTGCCAAAAGCACCGATTTGGACAGAGTTGCAGGCAGGGGCAAAATGCAAAAAATTCTGTATAAGATGACATGCACACGAAGGAGCACATATGAGCTTTCATAAACAAAAGATGGCGAAGAAAACGGTGTGGAAAAACGACAACAATCGTCATTAGAAGCGACAGACTACTGGACTGGATTTCAATTCCAAACGTGTTCTGCATTATACAATTGGACAAAAATGTGACATCCACAGTCACCGGTCCAGAGCTGCGCCATTAGGGAGCAGTGAAAGGAGAGATTTAGACTAATTTCGGGAAAATTCGTCACAGGTGCACCGTTATTTTCTTTCTTAGCAGACAGCGTACCAATTACTGACAAGTTCCGAGAGATCAAAATGGACGCCTAGTGCATTCCCCGATGTTCCAGGACAGCGCTCGAGGTAATTTTACACAAGACGGTTTGTCAGGATTGTGACGTGTAGTTTTCGCAAGGTTTACGGTGGCTTAAAAAGAGCCAAAAAGACAACGCTAGAGGAAAATACATAATACTAAATGAGGGCATGTAGTTCAGTTCCGTACTTGTGAACTCCCTCTTAAAATTCTCTGCTTTGATAGTTCCGCCGACTAGAATTATTCTGCAAGCGATATACCTTACTTCACATATAAACAAATAGCTAAAATTTTTATTCTCAACAACGCGAGGCACACCTTTACAGGCATGATCATATTAACATAACAAAGCGTGGCCAAACATGTACAAAATACATGTTTTATACAACAGTGCATGTATGTGTATGGGTGTATAATCGTGTGTAATTGTAATGTATGTAGCTGTGCTTCTAAGTGTGTTACTGTCTTTTGACTGTTTGATATCGTCAGGAATGTGAGAATAAACGAATGATGTCCGTTGGTTGGATAGTATTATCCAGATATCCAAGGGGCGTTGAGTTTAGTTTGTGGCGAGTCACATCCGCCACGACACAGTGTTGTTAGACGGACATATGTAGATTTTTATAGGGAGAACTTGTGCCAGGTCAAAACACACTAAGTCCTGGAACACTGCCGCCTATTTGCTGGAACGGGTTAAACTCGAACCACCCAGCTGGCACCACCATTCTTTAGGCCTCGACTGCAAATTCCAGCTTTTTGCTCTCTCAACAGACGGATGAGCATTAATCGTTTTCTTTCATATGCATCCTTTTTATGTACGTCTTAACTCCTCAGGTAGTTTATGCTATTGCGACATCATCAGATAAAATTCTCCATCCGTCCATTCCCAAGTCCAGATAAGTTTACCATACATTCGATGTCACGTACATCATACTCAGCAGTTAATTTGAAGTATACCGTGTACGTTACACTGTACAGTTTCCCCACATGAGTGTATGGAGAAAACACAGATTTAGGTGCGGACTTTGCAACCATAATGTATCAAGTGGCAGCACAACTATACTTTTGCTTAGTCAGTTAAGCCCATAGAACTTTCAAATACTTCCTTAAAGAGATTATGTTCCTCCATATATCTCTCAAGATGCTCCTTAAAGCCATCAAATTGCATCCGACGCTTACGAACGCTCATAATTGCTTCAGTTCATTGAGTGACCAAGCAGACAACAGCATCCCATTCCGTGTACTCACATGTTATACTGTTTGCGAATTTAGAATTAAACGCTCGATGTACAGTACGCATTTTTAGGAGCGTTTGTGCCCTCTGGTTGCAACTTGATAGCATTAAAAACCATTTAGATAGATCTATGAAAGAACGTAATTTCCGTAGGGAGAAAGTTGAAAGCGCTATGGATGCAATTGGCTGAGAAAAGGTATAGATATTCAAATATACGATTTGTTTGGTGTTTTACACGCTCCAGCACGGTCTTGTACGCGCTGGTATTCGTAAGTTAGAGATAGCAGTAATTCGGCTTTAACCTGGAACGTCTTGGCTGCCTGTCGAATCCTCTACTCCTAAGGCAATTGACCAAAGATACGTTTTGTGAAGGCTAGCTAAACGTGCCCGATGTTTCTCAACTCTCAATTAAGCAAGTTATTGAGTGTATTTTACTCTGATAACCCCATTCTAACCGGAACTTGTGTATCGAAAAAGTGCAAATCGGAAACCCAGACTCACACCGAGACTCGCGGTTAGTCTTAGTCGGTGTCCAGTAATCGAGTACCGACTAGTCGGTGAGTGAGCGAACGAACTTTTGTGAAACTAGGGTCCGATTTGTGGTATAGTATTGACAGCATTAGACTAAAGACTGTGCAGCATGCACGGATCCTTTGGTCATGAACGGATGTGCTATTTAAACTCATCGTAACATTGTTTGACATTGCAGCTCTTTTTCATTGGCTGGTTTTCCTTCTTAACTGTGTTCCACCAGCTTTAGTTTCTTGAGTTGCTCTTGCTTTTCGCTCGCTCCCTTCTGTACAGGTCGATTCGATAATTTTCAAAATCTCGTAGAATATACTTGGAACCGATCGGGAAGTCATGATTTCTGAGAGATTTGCGAACAATTGGTTGATTGATTTCTTTGGCATTTACGTCTTTGACGCAAAAACTTGGCCTGGTCTGATGAGGCTATTGTGTCAAAAGCAGACGTTACCAGGTAGTGGGATTTTTTCTAAGTATTTTGGCGAGATACTTACGTGCCATTTTCGTTTAGGAGAATGGATTATTCTGTCACCCATCGATCAACGGTTTGACTCTCAGCCTCGTATGAAGTCAGTCGTGGATTTTAACCACGTGGAATTCAGGGGAGATGAGGGTTTACGACGGGACCGAACGAGCCAAAGAGCTGCTCAGCTTTTTCCGTAGGTGTGGTGACTATCCGAGTGAGTCTCACAAACATGAAACTCTTCAAAACGTTATTTTACGTTTATACTAGCGCTGAACTTAGTCTGCAACAGACCGTAACGAAAGAGGGTCTTCGAAGCAGCTCTGTCTAATACTTATTAAATTTTCAAACGAAACCCTTGCTGAAACATTTATTCATAGTACGAGAGTCGTATCCCTTAGGGAAGATTACAGTTCGATAGTGTTGGAACCAGATTTAACAGTGCCATAAAGACCTAATACCGACAAACAGCCTGTGACCGATTCGTTCAGCTACCCACGGAAACTCGTGAATTTCCCCACTTGGTCCACCTAGATGACATTTTGACCATAAATGAATCCATTCTAACGTTTAAATTGAATAGCAACTGTCGTAACATATCGCTTCTGACTCCACTCAGTGTTATGTTAACCCACCATTACTGTGCAACTCGTCCCCGAACATACAAGAAAGTTCCATCGTGCATACGCTTATTTCTACTAGCTCTTTGTCTTTAATCAAACAGGAGCATAGATGCTCAGAAACCGAACACCCAGCTAGTATGAAAACGAGGAACTCCTCGCCAAAAAGCTATGCACTTCTAAAAGACGAATCGCTGAAAAACAGTCTCCTTGTAAATAACGTTAGTAGCAAAAACCTCGCTTGGCATCTATACAAGTGCTTCTAAGCAAAATCAAAACACCACTATTTTATACGCTTCACCAAACGCTGTCAGCACTGGAAACCTGCAGACAACCGGCATATCACCAACCATGCAGCATTTGAATATGCAACCTGTGCACTCCATGAAATGTGAACCACTTGCTAGTGAAATTGACATAGCCGAGTACAATTGGCGCAACCAAAATCCTTGCAAACTTCCAAAACATGTAAATAACCGTAACGGGCAGGTAAGTTATATGCCGCAGCCAGCTAAGTGGAATTTCACAGTGGGTCGAAATTGGCTCTTCCGACCGTTTTGGGGTCCAGTGGCGTTGTACCAGCGACATCCCTAACTGACACCAATTCCGCAAATAATATGTACTCCGTATCCTACACCCCCACTCCACTCTCTCCAAATACCACCTCGTTGGGGTCCTGTGCCTTGATTCCTGTAGACAACGCAATAGATAAAAGGATACTGCACTTACTGTTGGTTACTTTTCGTTCGTTATTAAATAAAATGCACTTCCTGCGTAATACTCTTCACCTTTCTTCTCCTGATATAGTATCGATAACAGAAACATGGTGTTCAGCGGAGAGATCAGACACAGTGTTCGGCATACTGTGTTATAACATCTTTCGTAATGACCGTCTTTATGCTAGAGGTGGTTGCCGTATAATCTACGTCAAAGACATACATTTGGTTCTTCCTCTGGATGAATCACTCCGAAGGAAACTTCCTGATTCGGTGTGGATTACCATTTCTATTAATCCAACAAATCTTTTAGTGGATTGCATTTACAGATCCCCATCGTCTACACTCACCGTAACCGATGACGTGATAGACACTCTTTCTTTTATTGCCGACCTCTCATATACTAATAAAAATGTCGGTAGGGATTTTAATATGCTCGAAATTCCATGGTCCCATAGTAACTAACCACAAGACACAATACTTTTTTGTCTACTCTTGGTCGACTGGGATGGGTACAGCACGTCCGAGAGCCTACTCGGTTTGGTAACACAATTGATCTAATATTTACTATGGGATGTTTAAATGTGTCCACATATATCAGTGTCAGATTAGCGGATAATGATCGTAACATGATTGGTTGTTCTTTCCAAATTCGTTCTAAACTAATAGAATCAGTAATCAAATACCGCCCATTCTTTTCTGTGAATTGGCCCATTTCCTCGGATCTCATAAGGTCTTCAAAGTGGGACCCAATTTTCTTAGCACAGAATGTACCAATTGCTTGTAATAAGTTCTACCACCGTATTCAGCTTTGTATTGAAGTTGTGGCTCCGGTATTTACTAAAGAATTGAATTGGACTGCTGCACCTGCAGGCATCTCGAAAAAGTTGGCCACCAAACTGCGTAAAGTGAAGAAAAAGTTAAGGAAAACAAACGCTTTTACTCTGCTGATGCTCCACATCAGAATACTAACAGCGTTATACCATGATCATCACAGTGTTATGCTCCGAGGGGATAATGGTACTGAAGGTCGCCAAGGTGACAGGCTGCATCTCGAAACTTTTGGACAGTAGGCAGAATAGAAAATCAACTTATATTAACTCGCTGGTAAACTCTGATGGAACTGCCATATCTGATCTCGCAATCATTTGTTCGATCTTCCATGACTAGTTCATGTCTACCTATAGCACTAATGCGAGAGCGAAACCTCAACTCAAGCTGATAAAACTAGGCAGTAAAAGACTCCAAACTGTTGAATTCATACTTAGTGATATATGTCGCTAACTAAGATTAGTTCGGTCATCATGCTCACCAGATCCTGACAGCATCCCGCCAATTCTAGTCAAGCACGGAGGTCCAGACATTCCCCTATTTTTGCTTAATGTATTTACATTTTCCACGCTCAATGGTGAGTATCTTTTGCACTGAAAACATTCAGCTATAGTACCACGACACAAAAGTGGATCTATACATGATTTAAAAAAACGCCGCCCAAGCCATCACACATCCATTATCTCCAACATCATGGAGAGGTTAGTTAAAGAACACATAATAGACTATTTGATTTCTATGGGCCTTATCGGTAAACAACAACAAGATTTTTTGAAAGGTAGGTCATGTACCACCTGTCAGTTAGATTATTTTGATTATGTGACTGGAGCAACAGACACCAAAAATGCTATCGCTGTAATATTTCTTGCTATCCGAAAAGTCTTTAACCGTGTCGCACACAACATATTGCTGCATACGATTATGTCTTACGGTATCACAAACTCGCTTCTGGAGTAGATGCCTTCCTATATGAATGGGTAGAAAGCAAGTAGTCGAAATTGGTGACTATACATCTGAAGCCACCACAATCTCTAGTGGAATGATTCAAGGTGGCGTGAAATGCCAGCTTTTATTCTTGCTCTATTTAAACGACCTCCTTAATGAAATCATGTACAGGAAGCGATTAGTCTTTGCTGACAATGTTAACATTGTGTATTGTTCCGCGCCTGGGCAACATAGTCCTAATTTAACCTGTATTCAGTTTAACTTGCAACTATTGGAGCACTGGAGTAACTTCTGGAAGTTGCACTTCGCCAACGACTAGTGTAATCTATTGTACCACGCCTGTGACCTTTCTCCGAGCATCCTAAACTTAAACGACACCATTATTCCTGTATGTGGCGCAGTCCGAGACCTTGGTCTATGATATTCTGCCTCATTTAATTTTTTAGTGAAGATTATATTCTTGCAGGTTTCTGCCAGAAAAGCGATCGCCTATATAAGCCGGAGTCTTATCTTGAGTGATTCCAGGATACAAGCCTTTAAAATATATATTAGGCCGAATCATGAGTACTGTACGATAGTGTACGGTAATTTGCGAATCGTGGACAACATAGCACTAGAAAACATTCACTAATCATTCACAAAAAGATTTTTGTACATGCCAAACACTGTGACATATCGTAAGCGCTGCGAGGCTCCAAAACTGGAGCCACTATGGTTGCGCAGACTCAAACTTAATCTGTGCCCTCTATACCGCTTACTATTCGGATTAAGCTTCATTGCTCAACCACAGCTCGTTTCAGGCTCATGTACACTATGAACTAAGCAACAACGAGCGCGTAGTTGGATTCTTTAGTATGGAGCAATAAACTGTCTTACCCATAGCACTCCGTTTAAACAATCCTGTTTTCGCTTTTGATTCACTGGTTCGAAGATGCCCCTCTCCTTTCAAGCTGACGTATCTGTACCATCATCTTCACTCGCCAAGATTTTCCATCAAATTGTGACTGGCCTATCGGCAAACGATCATATTCATATTAGGTTTTTTACTTCTTCATACTTTATATTCTTCCTTGTTTTACTGTTCACCATGACTGCGCTGATCTCTTGAGGTAACGGTTTACAGCTTCCAAACTAAACAAATTATAGCCATGTTAATCATACTGCCACGGACTCACTGGCTTATGACAAATAATTGTCATACTTGTTTGATCCGCATGACTGAACGGGCTGAGGCTTCATTGTCCATAATGTATGCATAGAAAAGCCCTTATGAAAATACCTTTGTTACCCAGCTGATCGGCTATCTACTATTTTGCCGCACCGGCGCAGAGCCAGTTGGAGTATGGAATTGCAGATGAAACTCATCGAGGGAATACACCTCATGGAAGCAAGTCTCCTGGGGACAGTTCCATGGATGAACTTTTTGTTAAATCTACGTTTGTTATTGTTCCCAGTTTCTTAATCTCTCTAATACTTTAAAACTTTCACCTCAAAAAACCCATTTGGGAACCTGTCTACAAAACACGATCACGTTGTACAAGTTGACCAGACCACTCGACGGTCTGTGCCTCGCACCGTCGAGGAATAAAACGTTTATTTATTTGTCGTCAGTTCGTTGACTGACAAAAATGTGGCCGGTGCATAATTGGTGCTAGTCCCTTGGCTATGCTTCTTTTTCCTTAGTTAAGAAAGATTGAATACTAATGTGTTAGGAGCAAAGGAATCAATGTTTAGTACGTTTCGCAGCTTGGGCAAGTTAATAATTTGTAATAATTTGCATACGTGTCATTAAATGAATCGCTTACCAGTGCAACTGTGAAGCAACAATAGGCTAAACAAAAGAAGCCCTTGGGCTAGATGTACTACTGATGGGTTGTGAAGCTGGGAATTGAAAATTAGCGTACGAAAGACCTTGCAAGCTCGCTTTTTGTGAGAAAAGTGAAACCGCCGTTTGAACTGAGTTCTCTGGTGGGTGGTCAGAGACTGGTGGATGGCCACCGCATGCTACGTGCCTAGATGGCGGATGACACAGCGACAGCACGTGCACCGGAAATGAATCAGCTAAAGCCGCAAGACCACACGTGTGGTGTGATCTATTGCATATCACGTGACCGCGCCATGAAGCTCGGCAACCACACACCGGACGGTGAATCAACTCAAGATCACGGATAACCAACCTGTCCTAGAAACTGCGCGTGTCGAATATATTCATAATAGTCCAGCTAGACTAAATGCCATCAGAGTTAGGCCCTTGCTCCATGTATAATGTATGCCAGACGTTTTAAGTAACCAAAGTAAAGTGGAAAGCAATTGAAGTTGAGAAATCCATTTAGTCGACCCAAGTGGAAAAGTACTTCCCCCATCCATCAACGGCTGTATTGCTTACTCATGTCAGTGGTTATGACCGGATATGATATCACTAAATGGTAGCATAGGTGATTGTGCTCATTCAGTCTTTGGTACACCAATTTGGGATAAACTCGTAGTCGTCGGTAGAATCCGTTGCAAATTCCGCGTACCTTCAGCCTTTGTTGATACAATAAGTTGCACAGACGGGCAAAGTTATGGAGACTCCGGCACCGCGGAGTCACGTTTCAACCAAAGTTGACAAGCTTCAGTGACATATTCAACGTCAGAAGGCATGTGAAAAATATGCTTCATAGGGAAGACAGCTCTGCTGGAATCGATGGACAATGTACAATGCTACTCGCTAAACTGACACTGTCTTTTAAGTACGAAATCATTCAAAGAGTGCATTGTGAGGGGCGAATGACACTGAAGGTATCTCCAATCCAAAGTGCACCTGATGGTCAGAATGACGAGGTTTGTATCAAAGACGACTTCCGCACGTTTCGCAGCTAAATGTTGTCGCCAAAACCAACAGAACTCGAAAGAAAAATACAAAAATATCCCACTCTAGATACTAAAGCAAATATGACTATGTGAAAAACACTGTGTAACTACCAAGTGGGTTATGGACTTAAACAACTCATAGAACTTTCGGGTCAATTCAAAGTAAGTCTGGAATAAGCTACGGTGCTACTTTACAAGGGATTAGAGCAGCAGTTTAGAGACTGACCTCAATAATGTCCAGGACACAAAATGTACAATCCTGTGCGCGAATCGCACTCGGCCAGAAGGCGATGCCGAATCGAAGTGCCGCTTAACTGAGGCGCAACCGGTCGAACAACTAAATGATAAAGTTGCTTGTAGACGCAAGTTAAAGCAAGGCGGTTGATAATCGGTCAGCAATATGCATGTGTCAAAATAGGACAATTCGTTGCTCGCAATACACGAAGGCCTGGGAGACTGCCAATGTTTTAGTTCGAGCTCTACGAATGTCGGTGATTGGGGGTATACAATATGTATGGATTTGAACATGTACAGAGAGGCAACAAATAGGATTGGTCAAAGGAGGTTTGCATGCATATAGCAGAGTAACTTCAACTAGACGGTTAGGCCAAGAATTCAAAACTAAGTAGGGAAGAAACGGAGAGCTACTTAAACTGGCAAAACGTTCGTGACACACTACCGTTGTGAGGTGTCAAAGTTTCTTGTTCCCGCTAATGTGTTTCATTTTACATTTATGCACTGCAACCGCTGCATGCACCCCGAGCTTGGACGATCTCTTACTTCATCCACCAACCCAGAGTTGCTATCCATATATGGTCAGCACACCAAGGAAAGTGAACTCAACCCGAACTTGCGTTCGTGCCTGACCACAGTGTCGACCAAGTAAGGCTGTGGCAGGGTTCGAAAGCACAAGCGATTCAGTTGTCTGGTTGCGGAGCTTCTGCTGGGCAGCACATCAGAGCTTTGCATCTATCAACGTCGTGGAATTCGTCTATCCGCGCTAATCTCTGTTGGGGCTCGCTGCGTCGCAGCTAGCGATAAGGAACTCATTGACCACCGGATGTGCATCTGACTTGTTTTGAAAGACAACCAATAAGCCTAACGGCAGCTTGGATTTGCAGGCCGTTAGCGTGATCGTCGGACGCAAATGCGTGGGATCGTTGTCCGAGGGAGTTCTGCCTACATGTGGCACACTGGTGGCGGAAGTTAACAGTAAGCAAGCCGATGCGCAGCCGTTGTTGAGCTCGTGTAGCGTGGGAGCGACGAATCACGTGATTCACTCGGTTGCCTGCTCCGGTTAGTTGCATGCACTCGTTTAGCGCGTGCCTAACTGCGATGGGCTAGGCACTAAAGGGGCAACGAGTGGTCAAAGTGACGGGCGTATGCAGATTGCGAGCAACACTGAAGCAGCCAAGGAGCCAGGTTGCGGGCAGGACACAAGGCATAGTAGTCTTCGGTTGCTGCACTAGTTAATATATATACATGCTACCGGTTAACAAGGCTTGGCCCCAATCCACGAAACCAGCGAAAGAGGTCTCGATTGACCGGACGATACAACTATTTCGCCGGTCATGGAAGCAGCATATTAAGGACGATGCTTCAATTTGAATAGGATACTAAGTGAATCGACCCTGAACTGTCCTAGACTGAATCGCGCCGGGCATTAGAGCACGCTCTCGAGTGCTCACCGGGCCAAGATTAGGACGATGTACTGAAATCGGGACTACGGTTGCGTGGGTGAACCATGCTTTCCATCCTCAGCGTTTCACTCACCAACGTCATCGAATTTCGGAGCACCGCGACTAATTTGTCTGGTTTGAGCAAAAATAACTGTACAACCGTCTTTATTGGCTGTACTGAGTCTGCAGTGTCTGCCAAACCGTATGAGTGACAATCGCTTTCGCATAGGACCCTGATCAACCAACATTTCTTGCTCGCCCTGATCAACGCTTATCATACTCCGGAAAATCAGGAAGCAGTAACGGCACTGAGAGCCCCTTGCTTGTGGTACATGTTTAACCGACGAATGGCAACGTCACAACGTTCAACACAAGTTTGGCTGGCTGATTATGAATTTAACCATGTCATCACAAGCACTTCCAAATGGCTTGCAAACCGACTTCCTTACTGAGTCTAGGGATCTAACAGCTATAACAATATTAACAGCAATATTCCAGCACTGTTATTTGATTAAGTTTGTTATGGTACAGCGTACCTAGCATTTAGGCGTTCAAACAGATAAGCCCTGTCCATCCGCGGGATGATCTAACTGGGCTGCTTAACGTGTGCATTTCAGCTACCACTCCCATGTTAAAGGTAATTGTTTGTACGTAGCTTGGTATGACCTTTTCCAGCTGGGAGAGCGCGCCTAAATCGGTGATTCGTCTCATGTCATTAGTTCACAAGCTGTCGCTAGATCACGAAATCTCCCACCGGGCGTGGGAAAACATGGAACAGAGATGCCTAGCATCATGTGTGCAGTCTGTCGCCTAGGTGGCTACAGCTGCGGTCGTAAACGGCCTCGTGGAAACACCTGCACCTGCGGCCACAGAAGCTCTGACATCACCTCCCAAGGGAGTGGTCACGCGGACTCCAAAATCATAATGAAACTGTATTCAATAGAGTATATCGAAGCGCATAGTTTATTTGATATCAAGTTTTTCTTGCACTAACATTGCTGTTCCGACAGCTGGCGGGTCGCAGCACAATCGTTTTTGCATTACGAAGACTGGCCCACTTAGACCCGAACCACCTCAGTACTTTTGGCTAACCGACATGTAACAATTCCGGCACTACAGCATACACTTTAATAAACTTACTGATCTGTTTGATGACAGTGTGCCTTTTCCAGCTGCCAAATCCCTGCTTCTGTGTTGCTCAGTGGTACGATCAACTCTGGTACGCAAAGAAGTCAGTAGCTAGTTTGAATCCCGTTGCTTATTTAGTCAACTAACCAGGCCACTAGCCACGCAGCGCTCAGTCAACACAAGTTCCATCGGGTTGCCATAATTAAAAGCAGGAGTGAAATGAATACTAGTTCCTTTGTTGTTGTTGCTGTTGTTGTTGGAATACTTGCTTCTAGTAACTAGTAGACATTTGGCGTTGATATCTCCAATGCTTCTTTGGATAGAAAAAGTCCAGTTTTAAGGAGCGACAGACTCGGTGAAATAAAGAAAATAATTATCGTTACGCATACATTCTCACTTGCTAATGTACGTATGGTCTGAAGAAAAAGTATACTAAGTTAGTAAATCTAGAGACGGATTTACAAAGAAAACAAATAATGTACAGTCAGATATATACGGAGTTATGTGAATGTTCGATGTCCCGTTTGCAGTAACAACATGTAGGCGCATTGTCTTCAAGTCTCAGAGCAGGTTGTTTGCGTTTGGAACTCATCGGTAGAAAGCTGAGATGAGAACTGGTTGCTAAATGTGTAGCATGGGACATGCAAACGGGGCTTGAAAAGCGGTACGTTTCGTCTAGGACAAGCTAACTGCATTTTGAACTCAGTGTCATGAACTTCCGGGTCTATGTACCTTTCATATAGGTTGAACACATATTGGTTTCATTTCGTTCATTGCAATTAGAGTACATGCCACATAGGTAAAATACCAATCCGGAAAAGCACCAGACAATCCTTTCGTCCTAATGGGACTCGTCAGTGGTGCGTATTCCTTCGGTCCCCTGCAGAAAATCGAACCCGTGACCCATAGTGGCTTGCACTGAACAGACTGTAGAAATTAACTCTCCAAACCATTACATTTGATGGACAAAAATTCTATTTTACTTTTTCTATTCCATTTATTTATTTATTTATTTGGTACCTAATGTGCGAATTTATGCTGAAATTCCAAAGTATGTTGTTCTGTGTGACCGTCGAGACGTTAGTGGGCTACTAGTTTCTCCAAGCAATGCAATTTCAATGACCTATCTTCCCTTCAAGGCGACAGCGAATACGGAGAGAAGCATTAGTTTAATGAACAACACTGGACTCCTTCGAAGTTGTTCCGTTATAAGTATACATTATTCCACAGTGAAATCCTCAGGGTTTGGAGTGTGGTGGTGTCTACAAAGCTTCTTTAACTCTAACAGCCACAAGCTAAATCCCTGATATCACCAACTTATTATCGGATTCTAGCACGTTGATGGGTGAGTTGCTGCAAGGACTTACGGCCATTTAGGTACTAATGATTTGGATGTCTAGTGCTCCATTTCCATAGAGTGTCCGCATTTCTAAGGGTCGTAAAATACAGCAATCTTAAACCATGGGTGATGGAAGGACAATTATGCCATCACATCAGTATACGTGCATCTGACTGCAATAGTAAAACGCCATTACCTGAGCCGCCGCGCTGAACAGTAAACAATCCCTTGATGTCAGTAGTAAATCTGAATGGTTCGAAATGATTGCTTCAAGCAAGGAAATTGTCAACATGCGTCAATAATTGCGCAGGGACGGACAACATTGCTCCACAGATCATTAGTCATGGAGTCTTGTGGCGATTGTTGACTTACAAAACTTGATTAGAGTCTCAGAGAAAGTGACTGTCATCCAAGCAGGAGATTGTTACTCCAAAAACGATAGCCAGAGCGCAGCATCTTCAATAGGGCAGTTACCGAAGGCTCATAACCTACCGAGATTTGTCATCATATGTAATAATAAACTTTTCGAGAAAATGCAGATAGCAGATTGCAAACGAATTACGACTGGAAGTCCACATTACACATTTTCTCAATTATCATTGAAACTAGCATCATGAGAAAACCTGTCAGGCTGGCACTGATCAAGTCACTGTTGATAGGATTGTGGGCAATGATCGCTGGGTACAGGAAGGGCGTCTAGTCTACTCTCGAGCCTGGCTGCTGTTCTGAACCTTGTGGCTGCCGTACGTCTTGTTGAGTTCAGTGTTATATGCAGACTTTATGGCATTACCCGGAGTACCACAAGCGTGTAGCGATTGTACCCAATATATCAACTGTAGCTACTGATAGGTAGGTGGTGTGATGCTGTGGCATTCAGGTTCAATGTGAAGTGGTCTGTGTCTGGAAAAGGACATGTGAAACAATAAGAGGTCAAAAACCACATACAGCATATTGATATCACTGTACCATTAGAAAGGAACAGGCCTTATGGTTAGTACGACGTCGTTACGTTTATTGACACCTGTACAAACAGAGTGCAGCACGCGAGTAATCCAAACTTACCTTATCTTTCAGTTCGAAAGTTAATCCCATGGTTAAATCAAAAATCCATATTGCGAAGAAGCGCTTTCTTTTGGATAACTCTTGTCAGGCATTACATTGATGAGAACGTGTAAATGAACTCAGTATGCTGGTGAAAGCAGAACTAAGGTTAGTACAGTTGATTTGAACATTGCTGGTAAAATCAAACAATATTAATGTCGATTCCCTTCGGTCAAGTCTCGTGACGGCCAGTGGGGATAATCGCGCTGATTGCCTTCAGCGTCCAACGCGGGAGAAGTGCCACGGTGCCGTGGTAATAGGACGGCTTGCACAAGAGACTTTTGCTTTCAAAGTTCCGATTCGGTCATATTGATTACAATTGTTTCGGTCGTATTCAACAGCCATTTACTAAGCTCCTTATGATAGTGTTTTAATAGAGCGCAGAAGACTGTGAAGGCATCTTCTGTCCGTATCTCATGACCAATTTGAAGCAAATGCTCCATTATGGCACTATTACGGTTGCTGGCGGCGCCCCTTCGCAGAGATGCTGGACAGTGCTCCGCTATCCATATGGAGAGAGGTCTGATTGTGTGCCCAATGTATCTTACACCATAGGTATAAGTAAACTGATAAAGAACATATGATTGGGACTGAACCGGTAGTCTGTCCTTAAGGCGTTGCGTGATAAACGGAGCAGTCTGTGTAAGAACGCGAGGGTTGGCGGCTGGGTAGGCTTTAGCAATTGCGTTTGAGAGTCGTCTGCTCAGCAGATCGTAAACTACATCCCCATGGAAGGGAACAGAGAGAAAGCCATCTTTCTTCCGTGAGGTCATGACAGGTTCTTGGTGTATATCAACAGTGGAGTGTTATCTGATGAACGGGTCGGAATAACTATTCTCTTGCAGCATTCTAAAGATGCGGTCTTTATCCTTTTCCAATGTTTCCGGGCTACAATTTTGGTAGCACGATAGAACAAGCAGCTCACCGAATTTTGTTTATACTTCAAAGGTACAAATCTTAGCAAGTGTGTGTATTGGCCTACCCACGTAGCCTTCCGGAAGACACTTCTTTCAAGTGATCCATCCTCCCGTCTCTTTAGCAAGACGTCCAGGAAAGCTAGTTTGCCATCGCTTTCAATCCCACTGGTGAAATGCAGCGACGGATGCGTCTCGGTGAACTGACGTAGCAAACTAGCAACATCGATACTAGAGTCACAGACAATAAATCCATCGACCATGTACCTCCAGTATGTATCGAGCGAAGCGATAACTGATTGGAGAGGTCCACGTTCAAGTTTGGTTGGGAAGGCATCCGCAAGAGGCGGTCCGACAGAAGACCCACAGCCACACCGTCTATCCGTCTGTACTACACCCCATCAAATAATAACTGTCTGTTGAACGTACATTGCAGAATTAGTTCCGTTAGTTTGTATGTTGGAATACCAACGTCTATGTTCTTTTCCGTTGTGTACTCAATCAGGGAATTAACGGTCTCTATCAAGGGGACGTTGGTGAAGAGTGCTTCTACGTCAAAAGATAGCATCACCTTGTCGTCAACTTTTGAGTTCTCTAAGTAGCTGACAAATTCAAATGAGTCTTTCAGTGTGTGCGTGGATAATTCTGTACTTACCGGTTCCAACACATCAACAAGCCATTTTGCGACCGAGTGGAAGGCTGAGGATGACATATGAATTCTCGGACGCAATGGAGTCCGTGGCTTGTGCACCTTAGGTAACCCATACAATCGAGATGGGAGCCCACTGGAGTTAGCCGATCAAACAACGTGTCATTGCTCTATTTCATGTGCATTAATTCCTTCCAATTATTCATGAGTTTTATCTCGTCATCTGCGGTCTTATCCTTTTGACTTGGTTCCCGCAGCAATTTGCTTGAGTCTTGTAAAATGGTGAAGTTTGGAGACGTAGTCAGAGCTGTCCATTAGCACCCATCCAGACCATTTAGCTGGTGTTGAAAGCATCAAATCAGGATTGTATTTCAACTCTTTGATGGCTTCTTGATGGTTGTTGGATAGGAGGTTTGATGCTTTCGGCTTATAGTCACGATATTGTTGTGTTAGGTGCACCAAGGTGATTTTGTAGGTGTGATCTGCATGTCAACCTAGTTACTTGTTGCATCAAGTTTTAGAACTGGGTTTCGTTATGAACTTGCTTAGTAATCATAATGAAAATGCACCTGTTCACGTACACAAAGCCTATTTTGGTATGGCTTGAGTTGTCGCTGGTAGCTATAACCGCATCTCTAATTATCATGCGATTATTTATCTCAAGACACGTCCTGGTTCACGTGTTTGACATTTTTCATAAAGTAACAAGTGCACCTTCTGAGTTCCCAGAATCAAAATTTTTTGGTAACCCGTGTGTTACTTTTCCACTACGTGACTGCATACATCCACTCTCGTTGCCTATGCGATTCTCAGGTTACTTTCACTGAGTTTAACGGGAGTACACCTTGCTTGTACGGGCGACAAAGCATGTTTCCGCACAGAGTGGATGATTTTGAGATAGCGCAGTTGATTTTAGTAATTTAGTAAGCTTTCCACACATTTATCAGTTCTATGGTGCCCTAAGTGCTCCTTTTCACTAACATCACGAAGAGCTATCGTAAGCTTTATCAGATTATTCTACGCGCCCAGGATTTAGAGTTCTCGTACTACATCCCATGTTATTCTAACTGGTACATTTACTATTTGGTCTAACGGAAGACATTTTTGGGACTCCAGACCATTTGCTCTAACATCGTGTGCGCATAGCTGATTACCTGTACGTTACATTTTTGTTAATGTTTCTGTAGTATATCCACGACCAAAAATGCAACACCTAAAAACGCAGCCATTGTGACGCATATGTTAATTTTGACTTGACCTAGGTCCGAACTAATTGACCCGGCATTTCAAAAACATGAGGTCGTGGTCTTGTAGATGTTACTGCACTCGATCCGAAAGATACGGAATCGCAGCAAAGTGTGTTCCACTGATCGATCTAGCAAAACTCCGAAATGGAACACGTGGAGTTCGATGTTCCTGGATGCCTGGACACTGAAGAAAGGCGAAGTTCAGGCTGACTCGATCACCTAGACCAGTGTTTCACAAAGGGTGTTTGGCGGACCCCCAAGGGGTCTGCGGAATGCTTCCAGGGATGCGCAGGATTTCCCGAAATGTTATAATTTCTTTAAAATATTTTTAACGCGCTTTTTACAGTTCGATGACAAACGCGGTGAAAACTTCTTAACTTATATCTGACAGTCCACATTAGCCTAGTGATTGACCAAGGTAATACAAACTCCTACCGAAAAGTAACATGGGTTTGGCAGAGGCTTAAAATGTCAGTGAACTAAGCTGTCAGATGTGGTGTGGTAATCGCTTGTGATGCGGTTGGTAGAGGCTGAGTGGGTCATTCTCCGTCCACGCAGGCCTACATAACTCAGAATTTAGAGGAGAGATATGGCCCCTTTTTGCGGTAATTTCGAAATCGCTACCCTCAGAAATCGGCCACTTGGAATGAGAGACCCATTGGTGCGATCCCACCCAGGGACGTCTAGAACGAAACGGTGGAGCTTTCGGTATTTGCTGAGTGTGCCCATTCGACTTTGGGAGTTGAGATGAGGCTATCTATGCGAGTTTACAGAAGGTGCTCGTTATGTTTGCTTTATACTTTTAACATTCGACTTATCAAAGTAATTAAATTGGTGGTTTGTTCTGCAATTCTCGTGTTCAATTATTTAGTTTCATTTTGGTATTTGTACGCATAAAATAAACATAAGCCATTAGCTGAAGACAAGAACATTGATTATGTGTCGCAGAAATATTCATACCTGAATTGGTACTTGGTATCACCAAGTGTCGCTGTCTGATTTCTGGTGTAAAAAAGGACTTGTGCCCTGTTATAGCGAAGACGGCTGTCGCCGTGCTTCACCTATTTGTCACAACTTATTCATGTGAAAGTGCATTTTCGCATTGCACATATATAAAAACAAAGTGACGCAACAGACTTGATGCTCAGTAACTCTAATCATCAAAGAAGTCAACACTGCAGGTCAGAAACAGTTTCATCAGTCAAATTAATGATTGACATATGTTGTCTTTTATACCTATATTCAGCATCTTTCATTTACTACATTAAGTGAACACCCGTGTTAGTTCAGTGTACAGTAATGAACGTTTTCAGGACACTCCGCTTCCTTCTCAGTTTATCATAGCCTAGTCCTGTGGTTAACAACATCCACCGTGCGAGCTTCCACTAAAGAGAGGTCCATGGCCCAAAAGTTTGAGAACCGCTGACCTAGTCGACGGTGCTGCTAACTACACGGCGCCGAACCGACACCCATTGCTATGGACATGGCAACTGACACTACACCGCATATCACGCGTGCGGTCCGGTCAGCCTAAATCGGACAGACGCCTTAGTCCAATGTCAACGGGGCAAAATGTCCGGGAGCTGTTCTTCAGTGAACCTATCAAGTGATTGGTCAGTGGTAGTGCGTCGGTGTAGACGCAAACCTGGCTGACTCGTCACTGCCACTCGTTGTGACAGCGCCAATCGGAAGCAGCTGTGACCTGGAAAGGAGGCGTGACCAATTTACCCAGTTTATCAGTTGAACATCTCGCGTGCGCCCAACACTGCCATGTACTACGCCGCTCAGCGATCCGCATGCCGTATTCCCTTGAACGAGTCCACTCACGCCCCGGTAATAGGCCAGTCCGCGTCCGACTGTGCATTGAGGCTTAACTGTGACCAACACCGTCCACTGGCATCAAACTACATCCTCGCAGGCATTTCTCGTCAAGAACCAGTCGTTGTTTCCAACACCGTGGATCCCGCTGTTGATTTGTCCCAACATTTTATTCCATGTACTGGGTATAGCTCGAATCCTCCGTTGAAAAAGGTTAGTCGTGTGCTATTTGTGAATGTTCTACTTTTTCGTTGGTCTGAATGGAATGATTCTCTCCCACAACCAGCCACTCTTGGACAAGTGTGAATGATACTCACCAGGGTGGGTGTTGCAGGTTGACGTAACACTCGATGGCTTGTCATTATCCGTTGTTGCACGCAACAGCTGATGTATTAAAGTTCCCTTTGCTGATGCGAATGGATTTGTGTAACTGCAGTTAGGACGCGTACGCAAATAAACTTGCATCACGGCACATTTGCTTCACCCCGGTTAAAAGTGTCGTTACTTGTGTTTTACTTCTATGAAGGATCAGAGGTGATGTTGTCGATCTAGGTGTGAACATTCAGACGCACTCAACGCGTTTGTCTGCGTCACTTTAATAGTTGAGATGTTTGACGTTACACGAATAGCACACGCAACAGCATTACCAGTATGGCCTCATTGGCTGGTAACCTTGACCAGTTTATTCTCACCTGGCCTTCAACAGATTTCTATGGTGGACCCAATACTTGATCATGATCATCGTGTTAATAGATTGCACGTAGACGCCACCCACATCGACCAGGTATTGTTAGGCTCCTTTCATCTAGCCTACACTAATCACGTCGTGAGCAACCACACTGCGTTCGTATCTTGACTGACGGATTTGGCTAGAGCGTTCTGCGCGTAGCGTCCGCGGGATCCCGACGCCACTAGACCCACGGATGTGCGGATGAGCAATCACGACCTCGCCCCAATTATTCCAGAGTCATTATTATACATCTGTCTCTAAATTTCGCTACTGCTAGCTCCGGTCTTGACTTCGCCTCCAATGTCTACGCATTAGAACGTCCCGTTTACTTTGCAAAGTTCTGGGTTGTGCGCTGTCTATTGTCTTCCTTTCGGTTCCCATTGAACCAAATCTACCTGACATCTCGTTAGCGAGAGCCACCTTGGACCACATATATTTTCTACGAGAGGATCCCATCTGTCTGCCTCCATCGATATTGAATCAGGTGATGGCGAGCTTTGCCCACCTTCGAGCATTCCGTGTGACTTTCAACCAAGGTAGGTTTAGATCTGGGTCCACACTTCCTACACTATTTCGCCAGCTAGCGGTTCGCTCCCCAACCCCAAACCAAGAAAAAAATTTTTCTGCTTCGTCGCGCGCTGATCCGTATGGTCTGGGGCCTGTTCATGAATTGCAGCCGCATGCTCCCCAGAATCTTTAAATCTGGTGACCTTCACTGTCAACCATAGAAGAGTGCTTGCCTGCCACGTAATCTGGCCATTTTGTTGTCTATCTCAACAAGACGTAGAAAGTGATTTCTACTCTTTGTTCATGATGCGACGTATTATATGCCCCCTCCGTGCAGATTGGTAATGCAGGTGTTCTGCACGGGTTCCTTTAGCGATCAACCTATTTGTCTAACATAGTATGTCCTAAATCCCACTCTTAGTGTCTGGCTGCGTATGGAGGCTGCGGTTCACGTAGTCACGAAATTGATTCTTCGGGTTCTTCAAGTATTGGTTCTCATCGACTCACTCGGAGTTAGACGGTCTACCGATAGTTTGAACTCAGGACTACATCAACGGTTTTCCAAATCTACTGAATCAGTGTCAAGGGGGCTTAACAAGCTGGATCGTTGCCGGTCAGATTCACTGTGTATTTCCAAAATTTCGCTGATGCCACTGTTAGTACGAGTCAGTGCATTTTGAAGTTCATCAGGTGTAACGACCATAAAATGTTATCGTTCTTTGCCTTCCTCCACCATAGCACTGATAAAATTTTCCGCATTAATCACGATGGTCTGTGGACTCTTGACAAAATGGGATCCGAATATGCTGTCGTGTCGTGTTCTATGCAGGGACTGACGGTGAAATTCACCATATCCGGCTTCTTTCTTGATCGTTAGCTCATTAGTTTGTAAGCACTCCCAAGCAATTGAATCCGATGGTGTCATTTTCTTCGACTCTTGTTAGCAAGTTGACGGCGAAAGCAGCCACATTTTCTGCTTATGGCTGGAATATCTAGTAACTGCGGAAGATACTCGATGTCCTACCGGACTGTCAGTGCCCACTATTCGCTAGCTGTCATCTGTTCCTTTAATGAGTCACCCATCCATCTATGTTTGGTAGATCACATTGCTGTCAATTCTTGCTGACTGCATTCTTCAAACTGTATTTCTGGCCACTTTTACTCTAAATTGAATAGGTTCTTCATTGGTGTGGTTAAATGACAGGAAGTAGCTGACGTGGAACTGAGTAACCTTGGTGGGCACTGTCTGATGGGTGTTCCAGCCCTTCAGTAAATGGGGACGCGATCCAACGTAACGCAGTCCAGGGGATGAGGTTGCTATAGTTGTGGTACTTAGTGAATTGCCCCCGTCCGCCCATCCCAACAAATTTCGTATCGACGTTTCCGATCGGCATTCTCCATTTCTCTTCCTCCGCGACGTGTTTCACTATCTTCAGTTCTTACGATCAGCACAATTTCAGCGATTGGCTAGTGATTGCTACACTGAGCCGAGGAAAACAGGGTTTATTCCTCGAATCATCTACTTGATAAGGGTAGGGTGCATATCGCAGTCAAGACGTTCTGTCCTTCACTCCACCAAACTCTGCAGTAGTTTGCTCATCCTCTCTATAGACTTCATTATGCACATCGCAATTCTGATGACGAAATGGAACCGACCTAACTATTTCTCGTGCTTGTGCCGATCGGATCGTTTCAGTTGTTACCGACTGGCCGTAATTGACAGTTAGCCTCTTGCACTGGGGTGTGCATTGGTTCCACGCACTGATTTTTGTTTCCCTTCTCAAATATAAGGCCTTCCTTCCCCGTGCGGCGCTTGCGAGCTGTCATGTCCTTTATTTACTTCAACGTCACCCCCATTTCTCAGTGTTAGGGATCTTGAAACGTGAGCGCTGATGATTAATTGCCATGACACATTTGGTGGCAGCCCCCACGACGATTGCCTGCTCGTCACGTGACCTATGCAACGTTTGTTGCAATCTCATTCAGCTACATGATTGCTCTGAAAAGGCACCCAGTCGTTCCGGGGGTCGGGTTTGTTTGGATGCGCACTTCCTTTTCGCGTCTCTGGCGTCCTTGTGCTTAAACCCTCCCACCCTCCATTTTTCCGACAGCGAAATAAGCCGTTGCTGGAAAAGCGGCGCCGCCAACGCATCAATTCAGCACTGGATGAACTGAAGAATCTGATGGCGCACAGCGAGCCGACCTCTACAACACCAGCTACCAAGACGGTACGTCACATGTGTTCCGTCCGCACAAATATGCTTTGACTGTTCTCGGTAACTCACCTTCTAATCTCGGTGTTGCACTCTCGTGGTTCCGACCTAAATGCAAATGCTGTCATTCTTGTGCTATTGCTTACCGCGACGTCATTTAGCGGGCTAATTGCGTAGTCACATTTTGAATCCTGGTCCCTGGAAATTAAAGCCTACTCTAATAACAAGAAGCCAACTCACTTCTGTAAGAGAAATAACCTGTCGAGTATGTATTTTGCATGTGTGACCATCCCGCGAGAAGCATGTTTAGAAAGAGGGATCGTGTGCTGAGATCGCACGTCAGACGGATAGTGTGACACTCTTCCCACTTGTGGTACGTGAGCTGGCGTCATAGTCACTTGGTTGTGGCCCGAGTGCGCGAAATTTGGATAAGCTCTCCGACTGACTCATGTGAATCGAGATATTAGTATGGCTAAGTGTGAATAAGTGCCATAGTCTGACCAGTTTACAAACCGTGTCATCATCACCCGTAACATTTTGCTCCTTTCCATCTGGATATCGTTTCGCATCCCGAAATACCCACCAAGTGGGACCCTATTCCATGTGACAGTTCTCAGTACTGTCGGTTTCACATCAGACGTTTTTATGACGTGTGACACGGCACTGTCCCGGTTCATATTAGCAATAACTCGGAATCACTTACGAGACTCTCCGCCAATATTGAAATAGAAGAACCAAGGATGCACGCTTTGGTGCGCCCTACCTCCTCCAACACTTAAACAGTACCTAGTGTTCGGTCATTCCTAAATGATTTTTACAATTACCGGGTGCTGAGACCCTCATGTAGTAAACACGTTAGTTCGCCGCATGTGTCCAAGTGGGATCATGCCCCCGTCCAAACCTTATCATGACCATGAAAAACAACAGTCCCTGTAGCTTCCAGACAGTTGCATATTGTCTCCCGAAGTAGGCGCTCATCATATGGAACCAAGAATAATCTTATAATATCCTCTCTTCTTGCACAGCACCTCAAATTGGAAAAGGCCAACATTCTCGAACAAGTGGTCTCATTTGTTAAAGGCGCTGTTAGTGGTAAGTGAACGTTGCTGTAATCTATTGACAATCATGTCGGCTACATTCGGTCCCCAGGCAAATGTGATCACGCAGCATGCTTGGCATCTATTTTCTGCTTGGTTTGACATGTTACTGAAGTGCATGTATCCTTCGTTCTCTTGAGATTTACATTTCTCTCCGTGTCCGCATTGCAGCTAACATGTTAAAGGAGCTATGCAGTTTACGGACAATCTACCTTGCGCGTTACATGAATCCGGTTCGCTCATCGCACTCTCCCAACCCTCCCCCCATCGAACGAATACAGGTTCATCAGTATACAGACATCATCCTGCAATGTCTCAAACCTAGTCAAATCGGTGATATTACTTGATCACAGTACTCCGAATTTCCAGGACCACAATTGCGGCTTAAAATAGTGAAGCCGAATTGTCGCAACCACACCATTTCTGAAGTTGCATAAGTTCGTATGTTGCAACTTGCATGCGCAGTTCATAAAACTCCCCTAATTCACGATATTTGCAAATATCTAAGTTGGCCTGCGTTTACAATAGTAAAGCCACTGGTTATAACTATTCACCGGGCTACAGAAGAGTCTTTTAGGAACGAATCTGCTGCCCATCGCTATCCCAGTTAGTGACTGCCCGATTGAGTTTAAACAAATGAACTTATTTTTGTCGACGAAACGAGACAGCCATGTATCGGCATGATCGGGTAAGTGCATACTTGCCTAGAAGCTTGGCAACAAGTTGAAGGACAGCAAAGGCCTGACACATGTTTGACTGAAATCAAACGATGTTGGCTGGTTTTTAACTGCTCTCTCACCTACCTTACTGTAAGACAGCTAACTCACAGAAGACAGCACGATGGAGAACTATATAATGGGTACTATGATACCTGGGCTTGACTTGTTTTTATGGAATAGTCGAATAGTTTGGTCATGTTTTGTACAGACAAGAATTTGTTGATGCTTTTGCGACATTCGTGTTAAAGAGTCTAGGCACGTATTCCGTTTGGTAGTTTGTTCAAGACTGGCGTATTTGTTAAGGAAACAACGCGCAGACCTGCTGGTTCTGGACTTGCATTTTGTCACTGAGTTCTGTTAATGTCGTGTTGTACACGGCTGTTTGCAACAATGTCATGCTGAGGTTGGAAGCGTGTCTAGTTCTGTGTATGATGTTAAAAATCTCGCTAGATTATGGTTCGTACGCCGTATCCACAGCGGACCAAGCTTAAGCTTATTCCATTGTTCGAAATATTCCAGTTTTTAAGCAGCATCTAAAAGACGTTTGGCGAAGGTGTTCTGTACCTGTTCGAAAATAAGCGGCCACACTGTTTTGAACTGCTACACACCATCAAACAATATCGCAACGTGGGTTGAGCATTTGAGACATAAGAATGAAGTATTAAAGTTGTAGGCAAAAATTCCAATGTTGCGCCTTATTCTCGCAGTATCACAACCTACTTGCTCAAGGAATTCAAGTGAGCATGAATATCGCAATTTCAGGTCTAGTCTCATACGCTCTTTTACTTCACATAAACCGGCCTGGCAGGGACTGCTGAGCGGGAAAATGTGGGCAGTAATTGGTTGGACAGGGTGTGATGCGGTCTTTGTTTTAGGCTTTTCAACATCTCAAGCAGACCTTGTAATTCCCGATCCGACGACACGCAAAAGAAGGAACATTCACGGGATTATCCTATCGTTCCGGTCCCAACTGAACTTGAACTTGTACAAAAAAGATTAAGTGGTTTGTTGTTAGCTGTAGGGAACTCTGTTCGGACTATTTAGATATTTTAACGTCCCGTTTAAGATCAGTGTCTTAATCAACTCGGCTGCCTAATTTGGGGAAGCAATAGCTGTAGGGTTACTCGGTTTTCCACGCTGCGGCGACAGACACGAAGGTTGAGAGACAGTCGCGTTTCATGTCATCTGGTTAAAAACGTCATTTTTCGACATCCAGCACGTTTTATTTCGTTTTGCTGAGGTCATTCATTCCCTTTGACAGGCCCCAAGGCAAGTGCGTCTTTGCCTATGTGATTTGTTCGAAATTTAATACTTAACCATCTTGTTCCGACATGCTTTTGTTACACAGCAGCGCAAAAACGTGGTGCAATTCCCAAGGCTGATCCGGAACACAATTTGCTATTGGTCCGCACGGAGGCGTTTATCCAAGGCTTCTCATTTTGCGAGGCTACCGTCACTCGCATTTTTGATGATATCCTTCGAAATGCGAGCCACGAGCAACCGGGAGCGAGGACAGCAAATATGACGTGCGCGTCGGTTGTTGGGGAATCAGACGTTTCCACCTTTGTCTCTGCCGTTCTGTTCGAGCTGTCACACAAACACCAAGAAGTGACAACTGCCATCTTCAACCTCCATCGCAACTCCTCAACAAGCATGAATTCCGACCCCAACTTACATATCCACAATCCCCCATTGAACGGTGCTGGATCCGAGGTAAATCGGTGTGCTACCACTCGACGCAAGACCAGCCGGCGGTCACCTTCCAAGCGTCCGAAGGGCATGAATCCTCTCACTCTATCCGACTTTCCCACTCAATCGGATTCGAGCCACCACAGCAGTGGTAGTAGTGACAGGGGCAGCAGTTCCTCGGCCGGTTCGTTCAATGTTCCTCATTCAGCTCCAATCTGGCGGCCTTGGTGACGAACAATTTCCTTTTTCAAGATAGGACTAATCTCTTTTTCTCAGATTTTTGCACTCAATACAGATTTGCTACTACGTTGGCAGGAAGATGAAAGTTCCTTTTGTTCCACTCGGTACTCTAATTCTCAAGCGATATACTGGTGCCCTATACCAAAGTTTGAAATTTAGACAGCTGGGTAGCGTGCAAATTTTTTCGCATGTCATGCATTAGGTTCATGAGCGAATCGGTTAACTGGACTAGCGTGCTTTCGCAGTATCAGTGCTTACGCACCCCAGTGGGTTACGCAGTGATATCAGTTTATTACGCCTGCTTAACAAATAGCCAATCATTTCATTCAGCATAACCCGTTTAAAGTTTGTCACTTCTTGAAAACCGTTGAGCAGTATTACAACCTCTGTAGCAATACTTCAGATCATTTCGAAATTGGCGTGTCCTTTCCCATCTTCCTCTCTATGCGCATCATGGCGTTCATCATGACCGCCACATCTTAGAATAGGAAGTTGGCTTACATCGCTACGACTCTGTCATAGTATTTTTGTCCCGTCAGCAGTCGTGGAATGTCAACACTGGCGTAAACGCCAGCGTTGTGGATTGATTATCACTCATGCGCACCTTCGTTCTGTCAGGCCCCCTTCTCGTGCGGAACGCGACTCCCTGCGTCAGAATAGAGATTTAAAGTGCACCATAGGCAGTTTAAGCTGGTTGACCCTGTCTTAGGAATTCTGACACACACACACACACAATAGCTGTTACCAGGGTCCCACTTGGTCGATGCATTTGGTGTATGAGTGCGTTGGATACCCAGCCCCGCTACCGAATGGACTTGACATTTTTCTCCTCCGAGCACGTCAATACCGAGGCATCAGCGTGGGCTTACCGTCTCAGGCGACCAGACCATCTGATCAACTTGGATTCACCGAGCTTTGGTAGCTGATGAACAGCGTTCCGATTCGGCCTTGCGCGACCCCTTATCTATGGCCGTTCGGTGGATTGTGTACCGATGGTCACCGGAGCCTCTGCTTCACATGGCGGTTTGAACACCGTTCAGTGCGACGAGGGACAGGTCGGTTCCTCAGGTTGAAAGCGCACAGAGGCAAATGGCAGTTTTGGGTGACAGGTAGCCTCCACTGAGGGGAGTGAGTCATCTATGCTCAATACCTGTCGCGATAGGTTTGGAACGTGTTCGGTACTCAACTTAGTTGATATTTCCCTTAATATTCCTTTGGCATTGGCGGCACCAAACCTAACTGTCGGTCGCAGTAGTTCAGCTTGCAAAAGCTACCTGAAGTGCAATCGAGGTGATTGACTGATGGCGGTAAAATGCAGGTGCTTGACGGTTAACGCGGTTAAGTTTGAATCATAGAGACCATTGTTCTAAACTACATACTCGACTAGACCGTGCTCAATGCAATCCATCTGGTGATGGCATGTGGCCTAGAACCGTATACTAACTAAGACTAGCGGAAGGACTGTACTTATCCGAGGTAGTGACGCAACCGTCGCTGTTGAACCTTCGAACGCGTCACCGGACTGTTTGGTGGCAATCACGACCACGGCCTATTGGGGACTTCGTATGTCCGTTTTGTGGCAATTGTTCACGTAATGTTGTGCCCTCATTAACTACCACACTCTAAAGATAAGCACTGGATTTGTGCTACTACGGCAGTTTAATAAAAGCACCTGCAATTCGGTTGAAGGTCTAAGTTGCTTACTTAGAAATATCTACATGATAGCGCTGTGCTATTGTGGGTCTTACACCATTTGCATTTCCCTTCATATGTATCAGGTTTCTGGCATCAACGATCATCTTTTCTTTTTTAAAGCTCTGGAATTAATGACTAGTGAACTCTTCCTTATTCGGTCAATATGGATCACCTCCGGTCCGTCCAGTGAGTAGCTGTTATTGTTTTCTACCAGCACTCTAAGTTTTTGTTCGTAAGGCGATCACTCGACATTTCTGGTCCCCCAATGTTTTAGAATCCACAAAATGGTTAGAATCCGCTTTTCCTGTGGACACCGGACTCAAATTACATATTCCACAGTAAGTCGTATGCATTCAGCTAACAATTAGGGGAAAAGCGACTAGTCGAATCGGATTAAAAGTCCTTATTTTTATGACATTCCACACCTTTTCCGAGCAACCGAGGTCCTACTGTGACAACACGCAGAAATCATTTCCATAAGAACACTTCTTGAGATCCTGGTCCCCAGCTTGCATAGACGAATCAATTGGTGCGGTAAACGGGCCACATGACGTTTAACTAAGTTGAATTAGAGGAGCGTCTTGACTGATCATCCATAGAATTGACCGAGGTCATCTTGAAGCTGTATGCGATTATCTGGCGCTTTGATCGCTCGCTGTATCTTGGTGCTGTCAGTAGGAAGCAGACACTTCGACTTGGTTAAGGTTATCAGATGTTTAGTAAACATCAAGGAAAAAGTGGCCCCGATGTCGTAACTTTCTGTTTCTTGCATTCGACCGGGATAGCACCTGACATGGATGCGTGCACTTTTATCGCTAGACAGTTGTAGTAGAAAAAGTTGGCGATCCACCAGTGCCTTCTCTCCGAAGGAGCATAGGGTGATCCAACTGATCGAAAGCTTTATGGAAGCCAAGATGAACTGCGTTGACTCCCACATCGACATCTACTGCTTCAGTCTAGCTAGTACCATCAGTGGTTTTTTTGCGCACGACCTATTCCGTTGAAGCCATGATTTTGGGCGATGTGTCCAACTTCATGCAAGGGGAACATCCGTGTGTCAGCAAGGATCATTTCATAATCTTTGCAGTTACTGAAATAAGATTCGCTGGATCAGATGAGTGCCACCGTTACAAACGACAGATCTTATCCCGCCTTTTCACCTGGTGGAGCAAGTCTCACAACAAAAGTAGTGCCAGAAGAGTCAGGTCAGCCAAGTTCAGCCAAGCCATCAGCTGCCACGAGAATCACCTTTCGGTGGATGGCTGCAACCCATGGAGAGTTGTGTGTGTTCATACACAACAGCTGTCTCAGGTAGAAAATATCAGGCCCAATGTAGATGATTAGATTTCCTTCCTGAAATGGTGAGCAACTTGTCGAGCCTATAAAGCCTATAGGTCAGAGATAAGATATTGTGAATAAAGCCTGAACATTGTTCCAGGAGCTGCTTGGGATTTTAGAGTACATGGGTTGAAATCGCCAGCGACTATAAGGTAGATGTGTTTACAGTTCATCAGCCTCTCCAACGCGTCTACAACTTAACTGCTTCTCAGGTGTGAAGGACCGAACAAACGTTGTTACCTCTTTGCTATAGACAACCTCACACGGAATAGAACACTTTGGTTTCCGATTCTTACGTGGGTGCGCACTTGAGGCCGCTGTGGAAGTACAGAGCTACCTCACCAGCTACTTTAATTGAACTATTCTGCAGAACAGAAAAAACCCGGTAAGGCGAATTCAGGATCGGTGAACTTGGATTGTAAACATTTTTCCGTGATGGCCATGAGGCCCAAAGCTTTTGAGGCTTAGGGAGGTCACAATTCGGCTAATTCACTAAGCCCCGGACATTTGTGTACATGTGGCGGAGCTTCTCCAATACCAGAATTGTGCTGAATGCAGTGGATGAAGCGAGTGTATCTACGCAGATAGATGTAGGGTCGGTGGACAATCGTATTTTAATTCGACTGCCGCTAAACAATTTCATACCAAGTATTACTGAGGTAATTCGTTTGCAGTTTAACCTACAAATGCAATGTGCTTTTCAAAAACTATGGGTATAGACACAGTTTTACCTATCACTGTTTCGAATAAAGTAATTTCTGGGCAACAGAATTGTCAGATGGACGTATCTTGATATTCGCTTCTTTTATCTGCAACTTACGATCAGCCTTCTGCGGGCTCCACACCATGCGTGTAACGCGTTCGTTTTATGCTAGCGTAGTTGTCACCACTCTTAGCCAAAACGAACGACATGGTCTCACGAACCGTCCTTCACACGTGTCAAGTGAAAGCTAACGACATACGCACCTGAACCGAGGAGATGGAAATGAAGATTGGACTTCAGCAGGAGCGCTTTGACTGACTCGGCGAAAGGTGAATACTTGGTTACGCACCGCCGATTATAATACGAGTCTCGTGAAGTATACACTTTAAGCATGAGTCCTTATGCGCCTGTAGATGACGCGAGGGAGGCGGGCCGCAGTTTAAAGTAGTTGTGTTTGGGTCACACGCGTAGGAAGCGTGGGCGCACATCGCGCGATTTTGTTATTACTTGCATTCCTTTAACACTCGAAACTATTTGTGTGCGTTTTGGTATCCTCGGACTCCTTTCCTGGTATTAAGAAGCAGGTAGCTTTGACATCGACTGAGCTGCGACCCAGTGGATAGGAAGTGCCCTATGTATGCACTGTCACCCTCAGGTCTTGCGCTGAGGACTCTGTTGCCTTATGTGGCAAAGTGCGGTTACCCACGTGGTACTTGTCTGGTTAATGTTCGCTTGCTTAGCGTCCGTTCTAGGGAATATCAGAGCAAATGGATATCCTGGCCAGAACCTCATTTCCCTCGTTCTTTGCACAAGAGGATTCCCACTGTGTGCATCGTAAATGATCTATAGCATAAACAGGTGCACTGTCTTCGCAGCAAACATGCGGCTTCCTTCAAATATCGATCCTTCGTGTGAGATCAGTTCTTCGCGGAGGCGAAAAGTTGGAGTCAATTCCTTGGGCAGCTCCCTTAATCTACAAACCAAAGGTTTCATATAGTTTACTCAAGTATTCTGCATAGCCCATATTCAACTGTGTAACGATAGAGATCCTGCGGACGCTGTTTAGTGACAGCAATCAATTGCGTTGCATGAGCCAGATCCGTCACTTTGTATTCCGATAGTATCTGGAAGGCAAGCTCTTTACGTCCTACTTGCAGTGTAAATCTTGGACACTGCTTGATAGCCAATGTCAAAGTTGTGCACCTCGACAGGTGTTGTGGAACCATGTGTAGCGTTTATTAACAATTTCTACAAGTAGCTGGTTGTCAATGAAGGCGTTGGTGTTACCTCCAAACGCATATCGTCCCACAGCGTAAATTAACGCCAGGATTTCTTTTCAATTTGGTTGCGACGACTTACGAGTCCGTCAGTGTCCGGTTGCGGAAATCAAGAGGTCTCCCGCCCTGAATGAGTATGGCTCCGATACCGCGCTGCCTACTGTCACACTGCACCTCAAATGAAAGAGGCGGATAATGATAAACAATAATAGCCGCATCCACAATCGACTTCTTGAGCTTCTGAGACGATTTCCTAGTTGGTATCGTCAAATTAGTCATTCTAGAGAAGAAAGAGTCCTGTTTGAAGGCTGTTGCCCTCACGTCAGTGGGAAGGAGCATCGCGTTTACCACTCCGACTTCCTCTGGGACAGGTTTCAGTCTTTCCAAACACATAATGTGTCGTTGATACATGATCGTTTTGCGCAATTCGATCTCACACCCCAGTTTGATCATCTCTTCATTACAATGTTGCAGAAACTTGCGAAGATTAAGCTGACGTTCACTTCAAGTAGCACCGAAGAATACCATCTCATCCGCTACGCAAAACGCTCCGGTGAGGCCGCCCAGTGCATGCATAAACTGCTCCTGAGATATTTCATTGGATAACTTCACACAAAAAGTGTAAGCGAATCGATCAGAAACGCTCAACAGTTTTCCAAATGTGTTAGGTATCTCAAATTTCCGCCAAGTGCTACGAGTCAGAAAGCTGAAGCAAGGTTCATATTTTAAACATCAGTCTTAGATTCCATCTGTAGCAAAGCGTCCAGTTTCCGAGATGTGTACTATTCAAGAGGTTGGCAATAAGCGGTGTCGTGTCAACGCATGCACCCAAATCACCGGAATTTGTGGCTTGCCCAACGGATCAACTCAACAACCTTGACTACTGTTGCCACCACTTACACGGGAATTAATTAAAAGTAAGTGCAGTGTCTTGTTATCCGTTGGGTTGTCTACAGGAATCCAGGTACACGACCCCAACGAGGTGGTATTTGAAGAGAGTGGAGTGGGGGTGGTGGATACGGAGGACATATAATTTGCGGGATTAGTGTCATTTGGGGATGTGGCGGGTAGAACGCCACTGGACCCCCCAAAAAAGGTTGGAAGGGTGAAATACTGGGAAAACGGCGACCCACTGAAAGATTACAGTTTTCTGGCTGCTGCACATAACCTATGTGCCAGTTAAGAGTATTTACATGTTGAGGTAGTTTGAGAGGATTTTGCTTGGGCCAATTTCTCTCAGCTACTTGAAGTTCCCATGCAAGTGGCTCACAAGTTATGGAGCGCACAGGTCGCATATTCAAATGCTGCATGGTTGGAGATATGCCGATTGTCTGCTGGTTTTCAGTGGTGACAGCGTTTGGTGGAACGTTCAAAATAGCTATGTTTTTATTGTGCTTAGGAGCACCCGTGTAGATTCCAAATTGCTTTACCGAGCGAATAAGACGTACACTACTGACCGCCGAGGCCGACGTGAAGTTGTCACCATCGACCTTCTAAAATCCGCCTTTATGGAAGAAATCACCTCGCCTACTCCGTCTAGTAGTGCTTCTTGCGACGCCACAACTCACCGCACCAGCTTTCAGCATCCTAGTGCAGTTCAACCAGACTACGATCTTGGTCTACAAGTTTCAGCCATCCCGACATCTCTTGATTCTAGCCCGCCACCTCCCACAACCAATGGAACAATGGAACAATGGTTTATGACGGGTATAAAAGCAATGCTTGACAGGTCCCGTAGGATGATGAGAATTAACATCGTAAAATTAAAAAATCGTATCGATGAAAGTACGTGTGAAATGCATGACTCACCAAGGGATTGGAGATGCACATAAACAAGTAATCCAATAGGAATTTTAAGTGGATTCCGTCCACGTTCGTTGTTCACTAATACCATCATCCGATGGTTGCACGTTATATCACATAGTGCAATCGTGTCAGAGTTTCGTCAAGGCGTTTTTTGAAAAGGGATAGGGTGGGAGCGTTAATTACATGTTCTGGTAGGACGTTCCAAGGTTGTGACACTCGGAGGGAGAAGAAATTGCGTCGACATTCCAGTCGACTGTACTGTGTGATCAGCTTAAACTGATGACCTCTTAGGGATGCGTTTTGACTACGTTTCAAAAGGGAATGACACGTGTGGTTGGGGGTTCTCAGTATCCGGTACACCAATATGAGATCGCCTCTCAAACGACGGTAACGTCCACTGTATAAGTTAAGAGTTTTCAGCCTGAGTGGGTAGGGAAGGCTGGAAAGACCTTTGACGTATTTTGTCGCTCTGCGTTGTGCAGTATCGAGTGCAGTGAGGTGGCACTTCTGCCATGGTTGCCACGCTTGAATAGCGTATTCTGTGTGCGGTCTAACAAAAGCGCTAAGCATTTTCGGAAAGATTGAGGCGTCAAACTTCCCAAACGCTCTACGCAGAAGGCCAAAGTGTTGGTTTGCTCTCTTGGAGGCCTTTTCGGTCTGCATTAATCACCCAAGATCTTCTTGTACAAGCACGCCAAGATCGCACTCATGAGAGGTCCGCTGTAGAATGTCAGGTCCTAAGCGGTAGTTATACGCACTCTGATGGCGTATGCTCAAGATTTTGCACTTTGTGGTGTTGAACTGTAGCATGTTCTCGTTTGACCACTTGTATGCTTTGTCCAAATCATCCTGCAAGGCTGTGTGATCCTCTCCTGAAGCTATGGCACGCCATATCTTTAGGTCATCTGCAAACAGCAGAAAGTTGGAAGATAGTGCAGCTGCAAGATCATTTATGAAAACAATGAACAAGCGAGGCCCGAGTACCGAGCCCTGAGGTACGCCACACTGAACTTCGATTGGTTCCGACAGGGTATTTCGGACTCTCACATTCAGGTGACGTTGAACGAGAAATTCGCCTATCCATCCTAGAATAGGATTGCCGATACCACAATGCTGCAGCTTGTTCAGTAAAATCCGATGGTCCAGTCGGTCGAATGCCTTAGAGAAGTCCAAGTAGGCTACATCCACTCCGACTTCGGCGTCCACAGACTCTGTCCAGTTTGAACGAGCAATCAGCAAATTAGTTGTGCAGGACCTGCCTTGGCGAAATCCGTGCTGCTCCGGAACGAGGATGTTGTTTTTCTCCAGGTACTCCATGAGGGCCTCGGCTACAATGGACTCCATGATCTTGGAGATTACCGGAAGAAGGGTAATCGGACGATAATTAGTTGGATCTGCACGGCTGCCATTTTTGTGGATTGGAGTGATGATCCCGTGCTTCCACATCGTTGGGACGTGCATCTCGTTAAGGCATCGCTGAAAGAGTGTCGCCAAAGGTTCAGCTAAGCTCGTGGCGGAAACTTTCAGCGCTTTCGGCCGAATGCCGTCCGCACCCGGGGAGCTAAATTCGCGCAACGACATCAACCGCTTCAATACAGCTGCAGTTGTGAACGAAATGTGGTTAAGGCCTGATGGCGGAATAAGTTGCCTAGATATGGTGCAGGATGTTTGCACACACTGGAAAGTGCGGCCGAAGTGTTGTCCTAGGACGTTCGCCGCATCCTGTGCCGTATGTGCTAATCCGAAAGCTGTGCGCAGAGCCGGAATTCCGCGCTTAACGCGGCGAAGCTTATTTATGTGTCTGTATAGTAGCTTTGGGTCAACGCAGAACTTTGACACAAGATCTTGTTGGCTCTTTACCTTGTCCTCCCTGACGAGTGTGACACAGTGGTTTCTTTGTGTAATATAGGTGTTCCAAGTATCCTCGCTCGGAGAGGCTATATGGGCGCGCCATGCCAGATCCCTCAATCCCATGCATTTCCGGGTCCTGCTTCTGAGAAACGACTTCGCCTTGTCGGGTCGGGGGATTTTGGTTTTAGATGCCAATGCTACGAGCGTGATGAATTTGTTGACAAATTTCCCGCATGCCACTTCTGGGGACCACTCAGTTAAGAAGGACCAGCTCGTAGCACTAACGAGTTCTGCCAGGTTATCGTAGTTGGTTACGACGTAAGATTCCACGTTGCTTTCATTAGGATAATCTGCATAACACAAGTATTGGAACAATAGTGTCGCATGATCGCTGCCCGTGGTCGGGAGGTGCGTAAGCTGGTTCGTTTCTCCGACTATGTACAGTGTGAGTACTTTTAGCTTTGTAGATATTTTATATATTTGCCCCATTTTTGGTCGATTAGCGTTTTGAAAACAAACAAAAATATCAAAAAACTCCGAAAAACCTTGTTGGGAAAAAATTCAAAAACAAAAAATTTAAACACGCAGATCACTCGTTTGTTCTATTTGGCGTTTTCTGCGCGTGTTTTTCTATTTTCTCTTCTCTACATGCCCCAAACCCTCCCCTTCGGTCGACTGGCCCACACGAGGAATGTTTTCGAGGACCATGACGCAACGCTGGTCGTTTCTCCACGGAACGGGTGTCGCTTCTCCGCGGGACGAAGGTCGCTTCTTCGCGAGATGAGTGTCGCTTCGCGGGACGTGGGTCACTTCTTCGCAAGACGATGGTGGTTTCTCCGTGGGACGAGGGTAGTTGGCGTGGGGCAGGGTGCGGCGTGGGGGAGAAACCACTCCCAAGAGCACCGTTTGGCAGCAGCGGAGGTGGAGGTCCTGTCGGCCTTTTTCTGGGCTAGCCAGTTTTATAGTCCGAAAAGCCCGCTCTAACGACTCGCTGAAATGCAATCAATAAATAACCAATTACAAACTGTACAGCGGACTCCGAATTCCGGCGAACCCCCATTTACACAAACGCTCGCTCATTTTTACTCGGCACGATTTGGCCTTACGAACCTTGATTCAACAGTCCTTTCAAAATCGTAGGCTTTCTATGTTCAGCCTTCTAGAAAATAGCTCTGTAGCGCCCAAAAAGATAACTCATATCTTTCATGTACAGTTTAATTGTTGACCGATTGTACATTATTCCTTCTTGTTTTAAGCTCCCTTACAACCGGCTCGCCACTCGACCGCCTTGTAAGTTCCCGCGCTCACGTGTTCGCTCTTGCCTCGCTTCATCCGTCCGATTTTATTGTAGCCCATTGAATACAGTCCGCTGTATCCGACTCTAATTACCTTCTGAGATCCGCGCTTAATTTCGCGCACTGTCTCGGACTAGTATTAACTAGTCCTACAACCCTTCTGTCTCGTAATGAAATCGGACTTACGGACACACTTCAAGCACACACGCGTGTGCTTACACTTATGCGATTCAACTTTATCAGCACTATCTAATGCATTACATTGCTTAGATATAATTTATGTAAATCCCATTTTATCTTAACATCCCAGCTTTTGCACTCTTCCAGCAGAAATACGAGCAAGGGCTTTTCCGGAATTCCAATCACTCCGCAATATTTGTGGTCTGAAACGGACGGCAACTCCGTGATCTTTTTGGCGAGTCACCAACCACAGCTGTCGACATTTAAGTGAAGTAGTTACTACACACTTTGTGTTCGTATCGTTCAGTTGTTTTATCAACCTGGCAAACGACCCATCCGCTTAAAACTGCCCCTCCGGGGCTAGACCTACCGAACGTGCCGACCTTAAAATTGCAGTCAGTTCAGCGCGCAGATGACCCGCAGTCAACCATAAGGGCTCTGACATTGACTAGAAAGACAACCATCAAAGTCATGGTTTGCAACGACCAAGCAAAAGTACATTTTACCGCACCCCGAGTGCTGGTAGTATCTGGCTTTCTTTCCTGCTAGAAAAATGTATGAACAGGAATCCAGTGTTCCAATTGCCACGGTAAGTTTACTCCTAACTCTTATAACTTTACAGTAAAGCAGTAGAAGATATACCATTGTAGACCAGATTCTCCGTTGTTCAGTGCAGTTTGGGTGGTCATCCCAATGGTAATGCCCGTAAATAAACTATCGCAGAAATATGAAGGACTGGAGGCACTGACAGAAAAAGTGAGAAACACCAAAGTCGGTTCATTTGATGAAAGGATGACAGAGAGCAAGCCACAGTCATTCTTATTAGGCTCCATTTCTAAAATAAGGAAGGATTCTAGGCAGCAAGTCAAATCTGTGCTACCTGTCGCTTTAAACTTCAATATCATCAGTTTAGCAAATATGCCAGTAAAAACCAATGCCGGTACAAAGTACGGTTAGTGCCTTGTCCACCCTCCAAACTGTTTAATATTTCGGAAGGACGTCGCCACTAGTTGTGGTTAGTACGTGGTTGCTGCCAAAAGCAACCGGAAACTTAGACTTTCAGCCACTTTCGCTGAGCTTAAATAACATGAAGAAGGCGATGCCATATTTACACAGCCTCCACCGGTTGTATGCTGACCAGCTAGGCGGCTGACCTAGATCAGGACTGTACACAGTACACCATCCGTAATCTGCAACAAAGTTTCAGAATCTACATCAACTTCATTAAAATGAGAACAACTTGATGATGTGAAACGGTAGAATTTCATATGTGATATCACAAGTATTCTAGTTAAGCTCGCCAAATTGACACGGATCACCCGTCACCCAAACTCAGCGCACTAAGGCGAATCGAGAGTTCTCTGTGTTTTTTTGACTTCCTCCGATGACGCAGAAGCTGTTCTGTTATCGACAGGTCGCCTCTGGCGATAACCTATCCGCATCTTCCCCGATATTCCGTGGAGCGCGCGCTAACAAGCGAAGCAAGACTTGGAAGAATACCGGAAAGAATGCGCAGCTAGGACCATCCTTGTACACGGTGTTCCCGAGGCTGAAGATCAGCGTTAAGGCCAAGCAACCACTCGCGACCAGGAAGTGTGGTGTTGAATTCCAAGAACCTTGTCCCTGGAATACATCATAGCGCAATCGATCTCGAAGCCGTTCAGCTTGTCAACTTACAAAGGATGTGACCCCTGGATTGTGAGCCTTTTCCATCAAGCCAGACAAATGTCACCTAAAGTCTTGGAGTTTTGGCACGCGGATCTCACCTATCTTCCGAGCGTCAGGTCTGAAGAGCGTCCCCTAAGCAAAAGCACAAAAGCAGTCTTTTAGCCGAAGCATTTCCAGGCAACAGTTCGAATAACGTCACTTATCTAGCCAGCAAAGCTAGCAGACACACACAAGCACACACCATCCATACATTGGCAGTTGAACTGTTCGCTGAGCTTGGCAATTTTGTTGCGGACGTTTCTGCACCAATCGAGGTGACATCATCAGTGCGTAGTTGTGTGGTGTGCAGTAGCTGGCGTAAAGTAGAGGAACCTCGGAATGAGTGCGCTGAGAGTGGTGTGCGTGAGTTTTGATACTGCCGTGGTTGGCCGTGGAGCCGAGCATTCCTATTGGTTGGGACTTCGATCCGCGTGCAGCTTGGTTGATGAGTAGTTGACCTTTGACCTCGCCTCCTTATGTTTTGTGTCCTTTGTCTGCTTGCTTCTGCGGGCGAGTCTGCCGTCATTTGGCCGTCGTTCATAAGAAGTGTGGCGTGTACTGCGTCCAGTTCGACGTGTCGATTGATTGAATGTGTTGTAGAGTATCAGGCTTCCAAAACCTTCCTCGCTTGTTTTGTGCTTCCATATGCTAGGATCTCTACATTCTCCAGATCGAAATGGTGACCTTCATGATCTTTATGTGCTGGAACCAATGAGTGCAGATCATGCCTTATGACGGCCGCCTTGTGTTCGGTGATTCGTGTACAAAGCTTTCTTACAGCTTGTCCGACGTAGTTTTTATTGCAGCCGCTTCATTTTATCTGGTAGATGAGGTTGCATTGGTCGGTTTGATTGACTTTTCCTTTGGGGCTTGAGATCAATTTCCTTAGGGTGGCACTTGGCTTGTGGGCCACAGAGATTCCATGTGATTGCAGGAATTTTCCTTTTAGTTCGGAGATGTTCTTGATGTAGAGGAGTGCTATCCGTTTGTTTGCTCGATCAGGTGACCTCTGCTGTTGTTGCTGAGGCTTTCGTTTCTTTAAGCTTCTTCTGATGAAATTTCTCGGAAAACCGTTGTTTCTAAACACCCGATATAGGTGAGTTTCTTCTTGTTTCAGCGCTTCGGCTGTGTTGCAGTGCGTTTCCGCTCTTTTGAGCAGGGTTGGAATGCAGCTCTTCTTGTGATTCAGCGGGGGTTGCTGTGGTAGTTTAATATCTGGTCTGTATGCAACACCTTCAATCAATCGACACATCGAACTGGACGCAGTATACGCCACACTTCTTATGAATGACCGCCAACTTGATCGATTGAATCCGGCGGAACGTGTGACTAGACAGCCGGAACTGACAGCAGACACGCTCACAAGAGCAAGCAGACAAAGGACACAAAACATAAGGAGGCGAGGTCAAAGGTCAACTGCTCATCAACCAAGCTGAACGCGGATCGAAGTCCCAACCAATGGGATTGCTCGACTCCATGGCAAATCATGGCAGTATCAAAACTCACGCACACCACTCTCAGCGCATTCCCACTGAGGCTCCTCTACTTTACTCTACGCTACCGCACAACGTTCATCTACGCACTGATGATGTCACCCCGATTGGTGCAGAAACGTTCGCAACAAAATTGCCAAACTCAGCGAACAGTTCAGTTGCCCTCTGAACAAACTGAGCTATTAGTATTCAATTCTATAGCCAACGCCATACATTACATACAGAGCGATGAGCAACTGTTTAATTGTTATTCCCTGGATCTGACATAGTTGATTTCGTCATCTACGCACCCATAAAACGATTAGGAGCTTACCTTTCACCAGTTGGTATAAAATCACAGCCAAAAGACATGTCGTTCGACGCACTACTGACATCAGGGAAACTCCCCTGTATGTACACCAGCGCACAAGATGCCCTGATCAAGATTGCCGAACTGCGACCACGTCAATCGTCATACGCCTGAGACCTCATATTTTTAACTGCAACTTGCTTGCGCTCAGAAATTCCCGACGCTGAGGTCGTGATACACGGTATGTCCTTCCTCCGAAACAACCGCCCCAGCAAGCGCGGCGGTGTAATTTTATACTACCGCAGTGACCTGAATGGCAAACCGGTGGCCGATCTGGAAACGCTGATCATAGACTCACACTGGTGCCATCTGCGACTGAGACACAACGACGTTTGCCTTGTGGCAGTTGTTAATCGTCCCCCAATGTCCAATTCATAGATGAACTCCCACCTGAACTTTGCCTTGGGAAGGGTCCTACGACGACGATACGGTCATGTGCTCATTGAAAGCGACTTTAGTGTTAACGATTTGGAAGTTCCGGCATCCTTAAAGGAGCAAGTTGAGGCTGACCTACAGTAGCATGTTGCAAGAAGTCGGATTGTCAGCTATATCAGTTTGCCCACCCGATTCAGAGCAGCAAACGAAGCATCTCTGCTTGATTCAGTGCTCACGAACGAAGTTTTTTTATCTAGAAATCAAAGATAAAGAGCCCTTTGCGGCTGAGTGATTACTTAACAAGCTTTTAAAACCGTGTGTTAAGCGGAATATCTACAAGCACACCGTGACTTGTTTCCGACAATCACACTACGATATAATAATATAACTTGTCGGAGATGCCACATGGGAGTTATCGGACGACTGTTGCATTGTTAATACCTGACTGGAGTTTACTGGCACGCTGTGATCGGAGTAAATTGGCATCGGTAAACAGGCCCATTCTTCCTGTAATAGCAAAGCTTTCATTCGTAGGAGAACCCGAAAAAGCATGACGGCAAGGGATGCAGCATAGTACGTGTAAACGCAGTACCCGAGCCCTGATAACTGCAGCAACTGTATTGTAGCGTACTCAATGTACCACACTTATCCGTGAGGGCACTGCGCAATCGAAAGGTTCTGTGCTAACGAAAAGCTTCTGCATGAACATGTGAACAGTCTTCGGAAGTTGGAGTTTTGTGTTCCCTACCATCTCAGCAAATGAATGTGCTCAAAGCACCTAGGAAGCAACCAACCTACTACGGCTTCAGTATGCCCCAATATTCTGACTCGCTACGAGCTTGTGTCACATCCCCTTCCACAGACGCTAATATTTACATACGTCACTTTAAGTTCAGCAACCATGTTGAGGAAGCTGCTATCGTTGGGCATTCATAGTTTCCCCGGTATTGACAACATCCCCCAAAACCCACTTCAAGTAGACCGACGAGGATAGCTGAGCCATTAACACAATTTTTCCAAAGATTCCTGGATGAACAGCAAGTCCCCAACATGTGGTATCCTTTCAGAGCTCGTTAACTCTTGCCCAGTAATTCTTCCCCCAGTGCTATCAAAATCAATAGAGTCAATCTTAGCTGAGGCACTCATGGGCTAGGCTGAAAAGTCTAACACCATGGCAGCAGAGCAACATGTATTCCGTCAGCACCGGTCATGTACTACCAATCTGATGATTGCCCGTGACAATTGGACCGAGATAGCCGACGGTAGGACCGGTCTTGATTTCATCTACCATGACTTTTCAATAGCCTTCGACCGCTTAGATCACCGCATCCTTCACCAAAAGCTACAAGTGTACGGGATCGGGAACCCAGTTCTGATCGGAAATTGCCTCCTTCAAAGGCGCTTTCAGATTCGAGTTAGGAGCTCCTTTTCTATTCTACATTCTGTGGATTGCAGTGTTCCACAATGGTCAGTGTTGGAGTCGCGCTTATTCTTGTTCTTCATTTAATGCATCGGGCTCGTCATCGAGTCATTTTCTACTATTTGCCGATAACATCATATGACGGGCAATGGGCTGTCAGAAAGATCTTGATATGCTGCAGGGAGACTTGGACCGCGCTTTTGTCCGTTTAACGCGGACAAGCACTCTAGCGCATATAAGCTTGGAGACGACCTTCGGAGAACCGCCTCACAGGAGGGCGACCTATGGAACGATGGAAGATAACCTCCGCTATTCGGCGCAGTCATTGAAGACTTCCAAAATCGCAAAATAACATGTTGAGCTTTCAGGAGGCTCAGTTAGTGTGTGAGGCCCCATGAAGTTTAAGCGATCCAGGTTAGGAAACCCTGGTTAAAACGTGATATTGCTGCACTGAGTATCGCATAGTGAAGGGCAACGAAACTTGTGAAGGAATTGCTCCACCGGCCATACCAGCTGCGGCTGAAAGCCCTGGGAGTGTACAGCAGAAGATATTGCCTTCTACGGGGTGACCTCATCCTGGCGTTCCAGATTTTGAAAAATGCCGTAAACGCTTGTCGCCAACTCTTGACACGCAGCCGCAACACAGAACTGACGGGTCATAAGCTGAAACTAGTCAACGAATAAAGTCGTCTGGAGTTTCAACGGAATTACTTTTCCCTTCGTATTTGTCAACCGTGGAACGCTCTTTCGAAATTTCTCTTTCCTGCGTCCACGTTACCCATTTCAAAAATGACTCGCGGATGTATTACACCACCTACATTACTTAGTTTAAGTTCCGTTCATTGGGTGATGACAAGACGCAAAATAATAATACTAATAATAATAATAATGAGGTGCCCACCAACTCCCACGAAATCGGGGTAGCTTGATATGCTTTTGTGTTAAGGTGGATTATATGTTGAGTCCCCAGACGTGCGTTTCAATTTCTTGTAATTTCTCCTTTTTGTGCCTACGTAACTCACACAAACCTTCTTACTTGCCTCGTCAAGATTTGGCTTCTTTTACCCGTATTATACCATTGTTCCATTGTCTTAGTTTTCTTCTCTCCCAACAGCGATTGGATCTGCACTGAGCACAAAGAATGTAGCGAACGCCCTGCGACCGCAATATACGCCAAACTTGCGGTCGTTCAGTAGCCACCTAACATTGTGGCAAGTTTTCCCTCAAATAAAAACTTACTAATATATCCTTTATAATCTACATTTTATAGGAAAAATTTTAGTCTACGCGCAAGCACAACTTCCCCATAGTTGAGAACTTTTACCCGAAGTCACTTGCGATGGTAAGATAGAGCTTAGTTGAGTCACTGTCTCAATTAGATAGCTGGCGCTCTGGGCAATGGCTTGAAGCAGCCACGGTGCAGAAACCCAGAAACATGTAAGAATGATGGTTGTCAGCCGGCCCTACAAGGTCTGCGTAAATTTACAGGAAACTTTTGTGCGTTCATATACGCATCTGGCATACGTTGCTTTCAATTGTTTGTATACAAACGCACAACGCCTTCTAAGTAAAATGGCCGAGATTCAATTTTTTCTAACCTTAGTGTCTTGGGACCTCATCGTGGTAACCGAGACATGACCGAATAACGTGCTTGCCGGTGAGGAAGGCATTCGCACAAAGGCGTTGCAAGTGGCCGCCATGAGTACAGCCGAACGGTTAGCAATATTCTTGCGACCGTGTCTTAAATTGATGCAGCTTCCCGAAATATGGAAGCACGGGCTCATCACACTAATGTACGAGGGTGTCAGCCGGGCAGGACCAGCGAATTAACGGCCGATAACACTACTTCCGGTGCTCTCCAATTTTATGGAGTCCAATATTGATGATACACTCACGGAGTACCGGAAGAGTAACAACATTGTCGCTCTGAAGCAACATGGACTTTGCCAAGATCACTCATGGACTACTAACCTGCTGCTAGATCGTGCATGCTCGTGCAACTTCACAGCATAGCTTTCTAAAGTTTCACTCGTGTGTGACTTGCCAAATCGACTTCTTTAACCATCTAGCTGAAGCAAATGCTGCTGGTCTCCATTGCATTGTCATCTTACTTGACATGCAAAAAGCGTTGAAATGTGCTCCATACAGTAGGCCGCTGTATACATTAAGTAGGTTCTGTATAACAAATTCGCTTCTATCTTGACTCCAACCGTACCCCCAAGGACGATTACAAGTTGTGGTTATGAATGGCAAGATCCCTTTATCCTGTAGGTCACCAATGGATTGATGCCGAGCAAAGTTTTAGGTCCATTCTCTTCTCACTGTATATATATAACCTTATCTCTGTTATACAATTTGGCAAGTCTACTTTGTTCACTTATGATTTAAAGGTTGTTTACACGTTCCAAACATTTCAACATATCGTCGAAATTGACAATATTCAAAGCGAGTAAAAGCCAATGAGAGATGGGCTGTCATGGGGCAACTTTGAAGTATAATATTCTGGCGTATGGATATCAGGTGGAAACGAAGTTGTTCAAATTTCATGACCAAGTCATTCCCATCAGCTAGTCTGTCCGCGACTAAGTTTGAGATAGTCCAGTTCGTTAAACTCTAGCGTAAGTACAACATATATCATAATAAGTTATTAGCAATCGATTGGGCTCACGTATCACCTGTCAACTCTGAAAAAAAGACTAATTGCTTGTTAAATCAGTATTAGACATTTGTTTAAATAATGTTGTTTTACGCTCAGAAACATCCGAAAGTGCGACTTGAGAGTCTTTGCAAATGTTCAACGCGCTTCCACAAAGCTTATATCCGGCTATTCAACCGCCCTTTCATATACGGATAGGTGTAACGAGTTGAATCTTGTGCCTCCGTGGTCACGAAGATTGTATTTAAATCCATGCTTCCTCCACAGATTTGTGTAGCGGAAAGCATATGTTAGCGCTTTCACACTGCGATTTCAGGATACTGCCAATTATGAGATGCTACAGAGAATGCGTAACCTCAGTGCTTAAATTCAGGAATAGTCTATGGAAACATTCCTATTTCCCTAAATAAAGGTCCATATAGAACAAAGTACCTTAAGAGCCAAGATGTATTGGGTATTGTTGCACGTTAAAAAAAGATAAAGACTTATCTGTCAAATATAAAAACGAAACGCATTTTAAAATTCAAATTGATGACGGGAAACTGTACGAATGCAAACCGGATCATATATAATACCGGCTAATATGCTTGTAAGCATGTTACAATGGGTGAAATAGCGCAATCCGGATCTTTTAAGTGGAGCTGGTTCACATATTCACACGCAATTTTTTAACACAAACTTTTATGATGACTGATAATTCGAGCACTTATCTATCTTCGGCTGTCGTGCCGTATCATTTTATCCTATAATCCGTCGTTCCCTATTGTACTGATGCGAAACATGCCATTCGTTTACCTATTAACAGTAATGTTCTTATTCTTGTCCTTTTTAATATCTCATATTTTATATTCTTTCGTATTTCACTGTTGGTCATGACTGAGCTGATCTCCTAAGGTGACGGATTGAAGCTTCCAAAATAAAAGTTATACTATGCAAGGTGCAGTGCCATTAACTCACGGGCGTATAAGAATAATTACCCTGCTCTAAAGAGCCGTATGACGGAAAGGCTAGAGACTTCAATTCCCAAAGGTATGGAAAAATACAGCCGTAATAATTGTTAAACAGATGATGGCTTCGTTGCTATTTTGCAACAGTGGCACACAGTCAGATTGGGAATGGAATTGAGAATGAAACCTTACTAGGGAACAGCATGCATAGAAGTTGGTTCCATGAAGACGGTTCAACGGATGGCCGCATTACCCCACTTGAACATCTGGTTATTTTAGCAGTTGTTGCTGTTCGCAATGTTCACACTCTTTCTAGTACTTACACTATGTCAGTCACCACAAAAATTCAAACAGTTGCTTGCTTTATGCGAGCTAGCTCATTCACTTGGACTGTGTCGCACTGCAGAGGAATATAACATTTATTTCTTTATTTATTGCACTCAGACGGGACTAGTCGAGCTTCAGTTTCTACCCGTATTGCATCATTGTTCCAGTAATTCTATTTGCGCTGTGTCAAAGCCAAGGTCACGCTTTTCCACTTCGAGGATTGAATACACAAAGAAGACGGATGAGTAACCATTGATGGTAGATAGCTTCTGTTTGAGCTCCTCATCCGAATACTAAGAAGTTGTACGAGCCACCCGGCGATGAACAATCTTCGGGAGTTGCAACGAAAATAACCACTTAATAAACGTTTCTTGGGCTTCATGTTTACACGCAAAGGCTTATTGGGTGTCCGGAATGGTTCGCCTCTACTTGTAAGCGATTTTGCCCAAGTATCTGTGACCTGTTTTCAAAGTTTAGCGACGGAGCTCATTCTCCCATCGTCTTGCGCGTCAAGCTCTGTGGCATAGTCATCTGGGTGGCATTCCTTATTTTGCATGGACAGACAGAAAGCGGTTTGTCTACATGACCCATGACCCAATCGCCCAGCGACTTGGCACTCTGTTTCCGCGCCATGAAACCCCGGTCCTCGTTCGAGGTTTCGGCTAAAAGAACAGTTAAACTACGATCCACCCCATCGCATATTGATAGAAATGCTCTTACACACGTGTATAAAGCTTATCTTGACTATCTTTTGATGCATTTCTTCCGCCTGCTCATTGTTTTCACTTGACTCGATGTGTACTGGCCCAACTGAATAATCCCGATAGATTCCGTCATATTCATTTTGTGCAAGTCTTTTATTGACACTTTCACCCATGACAGCAACAGTACATTGCATCCTTGACGAGCACCACTTCTCATTTCGACAGTCATGCTTCCATTTACTTCCATAATCCCAAGCCACTTCCTTACTTCCATTCAGCATCGTCAGAATCTCTTCTCTGCACCACACAGACACTGCCATTCGTTGTGGTTTAACTTTCATTTGCAACTGACTGCAACACGCTCTAGTGCAGTAAAACAAAAAATCGTGCTATCATGGAACCAGTAATGATAAAGTTTCAGCTGAACTGAACCATCTGTTGGATCTGGTCCCGCACACAGCCTCTGCAATTGCGCTGCGGCCATGGTCGTGAATTTCAGGGATGTCGGCCCTGTTGCTTCCTCGAGCCGCCTTGTTTGGGTGCGCAATTTGATGGAGCATTTTAAAATTTGGATGTCGTTGAGCTAGGCTCTATGTTTGCTACCCCACTTCTAGAAACTACCCGTAGCTCAGCTCCGCCCGTTGTGCTTGCATTTTTTCCTATGGTTTACTCATTTTTGCTGCTACAGTATTCGATCGTTGCCGAATTCGACTACATGTACGCGGCGTCTCTTGAGCTGGTGGAAAAGTGCTGAACTATTTTTGGGCTCTAAGTACCAAATATGTTAAGGTTTGGACAAACGGCAATCTGAAGAGCACCGGGTATCCCAAATCTTAAATCAAAATGACTACTTCGCATCTTTGAAGCTCAGATTATAACCAGTCAAGCCGAAGGCTATTTTCCATGATTGATACTACCGCTCAGCTTTCTGGATCGAATGACAGTCTTATCCTGTAAGTGTGGTGCTAGTCCGCTTTTTGCGATTGCCCCTTTAAGACAAGCACAGCGGAAGAAGAAGTGTTGAATAACTGTTGAACCAGGAAAGTTGAGCATTTGGCGGGCTGAAAACGAAAGGAAGGATCCAGACAATGAAGGCAGTCCCATTGAGCCTGTTTTCGAAATTTGCGCTTGGCTTTCCAACCAAACCACCTTAAGCGATGGCACACGGCAAAATCACTTTTGGTGACCAATTATGGATAGGTTAGTGACCAGTTCGTGTCGCTACTCTCCCATTCTCGCTGTCGATAGCAATCATGGAAATCATTTGCACTGAACATCGTTTCCACTACGCGTGTAAGTTGGGGAGTGTTTCATATTTTCTGATAACATGAGTGCCACGGAATCATCCCAACAGGAGCACGTGATTTTTCTTGGCTTGCCATCTACCTGCGTTTCATCGACTACTATCAGTGTTCATCGGGAGTCGAAGTCGAGAATGATGGATAAATGTGAGGCTGCGATCTATCGCTCGTCTTCAGACAGCATCTAATGTTGCTGGTCCACATGATCTTTTAATGTCGTCCAGCTTTCCTTAGTCACCTAGCTAGATGATAGTTGGAACGAATGACCTTCACTTGCATGGTGGTAATTCCACTAGTCGCTGCGCTTGGTTTCCGGCTCAGCGCTTACCTGCGCAAGCGGTTACACCACCTACTGGAGGTGGTTACTTGTTTCGCCATTTATCATTAATCTGGTTATTTGGTTAGCTCATGATATCATTCTCGTTGCTTTTACCGGGATCGAGATGCCGCCTTCAAGAGGAGCTCGAATCTACCTATCCAGGATCGCAAAGTGGTTTGATCACTCTCGGGTTTCAAAGTATTCCGATGATTCTGTGTGCTTTCGTTTGTGGTATGCTCGAAGCACAGATGTTGAATCACCAGAATTCACTGAAGAAAAACTTTGTGTTACCCCGACGGGTACTGTTCTCCCAACAATTATGGGTGGACCGGCGGAACCCGCTCACTTGATAGCAACACCTACTAGTAGTTCTTGAGTTGTAAGTACCGGATCGAACATGCTGTCCCACGCAGTTGAGCAAACGTCAAGCAAGTGGCCTCACATGAAGAAGCAGCCGAAGTTGCAGTGGAACTGAGGTGGCTTGGTTTACGTAAGCTGGGGGAGAAACTGCTAGGTGTCATGATGATCCCACTGAAAGGAAAGACTAAAGTTATAGGTGTTTTGATGTTGCTGTAGGAGCTGGATATCAGTGCCATTGGAACCGGAGCAAAGAATCGATAATACGGTGCTTAAGGTGATATACGTGTTTGTTTCGTAGTCAAGGTTTAGTTTGGTAACTTTTAATCGCGTTGTATGCATCTCACTTAGTTGGTACCACTAACTATTTTCCTGCAATCGAATGTACGCTTTATGCCTCTTCAAGTGTGAGTTGTAAATCTCCGAAACATTGTTTAAATCTGAGAAACTTGCCTGTACGTACACTAAAGCCCAAGGGCTTCTCAGTAAACTTACCGAACTTCGACTACGTCAGGTTGCGAATGCTTGGGACCTAATTTCTATTACCGAAACTTGGTTACACCAAGAGGTGACTGATGCTGAGGTTGAGATAGCCGGAATGTCACTCATCTGGAACGACCGCCTCTAGCAGAGGAGGTGGGGTCCTACACTACTACCGCAGCGATTTACAATGTACAATAGTTGACGATCTGGAAACACACGTTACTGACTCACTCTGGTGCCGTCTCCGACTAAGACACAACGACGCATTTCTCGTAGCTATCGTTTACCGCCTCCCAACGTCCACTCCGGAAATGGATTCCCGCTTGATACGTGGCCTAAACAGAGTAACACGCACTTAGTACAGCCACATTCTCATCTCCGGGGACTTCAATCTACACAATCTGGAGGTTTTGGCATCGCCCAGTGAGCAGTTCAAAGCAGGCTTGCATGAACTGCTCGCTAATATTCCTTTGTACAATCATGTCACCACGCCCACTAGGCACAGGACAGCAAACAAACCGTCCATATTGGACCTTGTGCTCACGAATGAAGAGCTTATGGTTGACAAGTTATCGGTGGATAGTCCATTAGGTCCTAGTGATCATGTGGTGACAACGTTCAACTATGTGTGTTATGCAAAGCATTCATCTGCACACTCAGAACTAATCTATACGATCGCACGCTACCAAGTATTGAAAGAACTCGTTGACGTATCTGCTTGGGAATACCTAACCAACAATCACCTTGACGACGTTTGGACAGTGTTCATGGATAGACATAACAACCTCCTCAACAGAGCTTCAGCGACCAGGCCCCTTTGTCCAGCAAAAAGACCTTCAATTCTAAGGAGCAGGACTCGAAAATGCTTAGTGATAAAGAGGTGCAGCCTTGTATGCCTAGAAGGTTAACCCCGACGCAGAGACTTGGGGAAATTTCCTGAGCCCTCGCAACCATTGTACGGCACATGTCCGTGAGGACAAAGTAACTTCTGTACAGTACCTAGCCATATATATATATATATATATATATATATATATATATATATATATATATATATATATATATATATATATATATATATATATATATATATATATACTATCCCGGCGTGGCAGCCGTGGCAGAAACAGGATCTCATTGCTCTCGAGACTCCTCAACGAAGGGTAAGCAAGAAAGTCAGGGGCCTCTTTCATCTTCCCTGTCAACTTAGACTGAAATCTCCAAGAATGTACAGCAGTCGATATCGGTTTGTGCTGGGGCATCTCATAATGGTTTACCAGATTCTGAAGAACGCTTGAATTGAACCGCAACAATAACCTAAGGGATCATCCTCTGAAACTGACAATTCAGTATATCCGACTTGAATGCCGTAGAAATTTCTTTTCGCTCCGTGTGTGCAAACCTTGTAATGCCCTCCCCAATTATGTCGTCTCTGCTCCCAATCTGGCGATATTTCAAAAAACGAGGTGGCGTTTCGTTGTCTCATTTGCATTTCATTTTGTGACTTGTTAGCCAGGGGCTACAAAACGCAATAAAACGTTTTGCCAAACGCCTAATCAATGTATTTATGGATTTATACTTTTAATACCTGAACATCTCTGCTATTCTACATAAGTCTATGGTGAGTCCACCAAAATGCTTTTCACTTTATCATGCGATTTAATTTTCGCAATAACTTCCATCCCACAGCACTTATTAAGCATTGCTTTTTTACCCGTAATACATTCTTGTTCCATTGTTCTTTTTATGTGGTACTGTTTATCAGTACGCATTGTAACACCAAGTAGTTTCCGGCATCGTACCTTGTTAAAGGGTAGCCAAGGCTTGGCTACACCCCGGGGGTTAACAGCGCTCAGGAACACGGTGGATAAGTTTTGCGTACCTCATTGTATCCTGAAACATCCATTGGATTTATTCTGCTTGATATGAAAGGTGCCGTATTTTGCAAAGGATATTTCCTAACGGCTGTACATTTCTGGTGCAAGGCTGAGATCCAGTACTAGTGTGCTATCTACCATCGCAATACTCATCATCGAACTACCGTCGACGAGCAATCGCTCGTTAGCAGAGCAACGTGTCATATTGCTAGTGTGGCTGAAAGATGGTAAATCATGAGGTAGTTTTCAATTCGCTTATGCCGAGTGCGAACCATGTACCCGCTAAGCACCATTTACTTCGCCAGATTAATTTGAAGGTTCTGCAAGATAATCCAATCAAGATGGTTGCACAGGTTTTCTCAATAATTCGAAACCAATTGACGACCGTCTTATTATCGCTGACACACTTAAAGCTCCTTACTCTATACTACAGCCGTTCGATTACTTTTGTTATTTTCTTGAACCACCGAGCCCTCCTACACGAATAACTTCCCGGTCAACCGGGACAGACGGACGAGACTGTGATGACAATTGCTATTCTGGGACAACGGGTTTGCTTGTCTCCGAGTTTGTTTAGAGCTCTATCCTCGCCTCATTCTGTCTGGCATGAGAGCTTCTCTTCTCTGCATCCATTTGTCACTCACCGCGAATTTTAGTTGCTTATCTCGTCAGTGTGTGTGTGTAAGCATCGGCGTTACCTACCTATCCGTCCGCGCTTGGCGCCTGCACCCTTTGATGTAGGGTTAGATGAGCATCGCATGATGCATATTTCGGTAACGACTATCTCGCTACATATGGTGTTTCAATTGAGCACTTATTACTTTGTTGTAAAACGCGATTACTGAGAGTACCTTTTCGATTCATGCTTGAAAATGCTCACTATGTGCCAGCACTTGAACACGGTCCATGAATTTAGCGTGTTGAATTTCGAGGAAGCGATCAAACAACCCTCTCTATCTAACCTCAAGCCATGACATGTCAAAGGCCGCCAACACGGCGAGTAAAAATTAGGATGAGATTCTTTTCCTTTTTCTGCACGAACAGCGCTGCAAGCACGTGGTGACTGAACAAAGAACAAGAAAACTTGTGTAGTATTGTAGTCATATCGGAAATGTTAATGGCTTGCCACTAATCTTATTAACTTCAGACTTGAAAGACTGTCAAATGTAAGGAGCTATCGGCTCAGCAATGAGTTGCCTCTAGCTTACACAGGCATTCTACCTATCCTATCACTTAACCTTCTAATGTTCGTTGGAAAACGTGTTGGGAATTCGTGCTTATCTCGTATAGAGCCCACATCCACTTGTATGTCCAGCTACGGACATATCGCAACCTATCCATCTGGATAGTAAGCAGCTGCGTTGTTTTTCACTGAGTTACTTTATCATGACTTCATTTCCAGTGTAGAGTTTGTGGTCCACGCGTGTAACTGCTTCACAGAAGCACGAAGCAAGAAACAACATACTCGACCTATGCCACCAGTATTTGCGTATTTTCTTTCCGGGTCCCTTAGTCTCTTATCCGCAATATGTTAGTATCGTGTGGGACAAATCGCGGTGCTCGATTGGCTGGGTTAGTTAATACCGATTTAAGTTGCAGAGCAGTATTCACTAACTGGAATCCCGTAAATCAAAACTAAGGATGGGAATCGGAGCTTTGGAAAAAATGAAAAAAGGGACAATGGCGCTTAAAAGGACTGCGCGAAGTGGTGTTCGGACATTACCGCTCGTCGTTTAGTGGTGCATTTCGCCCTAAAGAACTATTGGCCTAAGGGAGTCCAGAACTCATTCTATCTACATGTTACGCTGCCTCCTAGACAAGTTATGATCGATTTGCGTAGGTTTTATCGTCTATTAAATGGCCATGTAGATTATCTTCAGGTATTGATTACCTACTTTGTGGAGCTGTCGGTAGTGCAACAATGGTGTGAACTGGATGGACATAAACAAACTTTTCGGGCGAACGAATGATTCCAACTGTCAGCTGTAAGCAGGTGGGAAGCAGCCTCTCAGAGCGTGGGGATTTTGGATCTCGTCACTTAGGAAGTTGAGCTTAGAGGACATTCCTGTTTTCGTTGTGATAATTTAACGAAAGCCAGCGCTGGGGTCTAGAACTACATCCGGCATTCCCTTTTTGGGAGACCGGGAGCCTCTACCATAGCGAATATGGCATAAGTGAGCAGCTGTGTTGCTCGAGCGACCTCAGGCTAGGAGAGCGGCTCGTGGGTATATTTATTGCAGTTCCCATCTTCGGGTCCGTATGAGTCACCCCTATTCTACGGACAGACAGACTATCAAGCGATCGAGGTGGCGTGCTGTTATACATTCGGTCCTCGCTGTGCGGGAGACTGGTACGCACCTACCGTAGTGAAGATGGCTTCTGCGAACAGTTAAGGTACTCGATCCGCCTGAGACAGGGTGAACTGTTTATGGGTGCGGTTTATCGCAGCCCGCGAAGTCGATGCCTGGATTGGTTGCCGCATGCAAGTAGATACATGTGTCGACCCTGCGACTTCTTTATGGGTGACATTAACTTCCCTCAAATACGGTGGCTTGTGGTTCAGCTTCTCCCCAGGCACTGTGAAATTGAAGCGCAGTTTACGGGATGGTATGTGAAACTGGGGCAGCACAACATGTCTGCCAAACTACGCGCGTTACACCGCATTCCACTTTATTGTGCCTGGAACTACTACTAAGGCGTTGTGAGCAAAATGTACGTGAAATTCAGGTCCTGGAGCCTCTGGCAGCTAGTGACCACTCGATGGTGTTAGCCTACCCAGAGCTGCCGTTGCCCTACACGCGTCTGACGGGACCGTCCTACAATTGTTAGAAGACCGACTTCAATGCTCCAAATGGAGCCGCCAGTGAAGTAGACTGGTCGCTGCCGCAGGAATCATCTGTTGAAGCTTGTTCGCCTGTGTGATTGTAGTATCAGATCAGAGTAAGCAGATGGACCAACTGGGCGAACCAGACAGCCAATGGGAGGCGGGCGTGACGGATTCGATTACTGGACTCGGATTAGCCGATATTCTTGTGAGTGATTCACCGTTTGTTTAACTGATGCAGAGGAGGAACTTCATTGACTGAGAAGGGTCGTTAGTTGTGGGCTTGAACCTGCAATTTATATCATTGAATTTGGCTTCCTAAACATGCTGTAATTTTCGCCAAACTGTCTTTACCGAATAAACGATTGTCCCTGAAGGACTGAGTTCTACAACAGTCTGTTATAAAAGTGGATGTGCAATAATTTTATGCGCATTTATTTCCCCCAAGTATTAAAAACCTGGACCAGTGAAGACACATAGGCTCGACAAATTCACATTCAGTTGGCTCGACAGCGAAGCATATTGTGTAATAAATTCCTTGTGTCTGGCTCTACCGACGATTAGGAGGCGATTATGAGGCAGCGAAATCTATGCAATAGCACAAAAGCGCGAAAGCGTCGGCAGTTGAAGAGGAGCTTGCAACCTCAGCGAAGATGGCCCCACGAAGCTTTGTGCTTACCTGAAACGGCGCCTGAGACCTGCAAGTAACATAGCCGTGTTAGAGGACACTGACGGACAGACTCTGATCTCCAGCACTGAACCATCGTCCGCGTTGGCGGAGCACTTCGCTTTCGTACATATGAATGGGCATGCGCATATGCCGAGCTCGACGTGTGCAGCCCGCCAGAAGGCGCGGGCCTTGCTTGCGGTGTAGGAGATATGCGCATTCTACTCACCAGTCTTGATGGCTCAAAACCAGCCGGACCCGATGGACTTCAGCCGTTAAGGTTGAAGTCCTTATCGGCTATCGTCTTGCCGGACGTGACAGATCTGTTCAACAAATCACTGTCCGAGAGTGCATTGCCAAACGACTGGAAACGCTTGTTAGTGAAACCAATTCCAAAATGTGGTGACCCACGAAAGGTGGACAATTACCGGCCGATTCTTCTCACTTCTGCATTCGCGAAGGTACTCGAGAAGCTTGTGAAAAAAGGTCTTCTCCAGCTGCTAGAGTCAAATGATCTAAAGCCGGCACAGCACGGCTTTGTGCAGGGCCAATCGTGCATCAACAACCTGCTGTTGACGCCGTAGGAACAGTTGCAAGCGTTGAATTGGTGGAAGTCAGTGGCTGTTATCTGCATTGCTTTCAGTAAAACTTTCGATAAAGTGAACCATGAGTCCATGTTCCACAAGCTGAGGCTGTATGGTGTTGCTGGTGTACTGCACCAGTGGATAATTGACATCCTTATTGGCAGAAGATGGCGGGTTCAGGAGCATGACCACCTAACAGAATGGTACATGTCCACTAGCGGCGTGTCCCAAGGCCCACTTCTGGGGCCTATTTTATTTCTGATCCACAGTAACGAAGTACCTTATCTTCTTCGGTCGCCGTGAGCATTATTTGCCGATGACCTGATGATTTGGAGGATTATTGACCCTGCCGGCGTCTGTAACGTCCTTCAGCAGGACCTCGGCCACCTATCCAGGTGGTCTGCATAACTTGACCTACCGGTCAACATGGTCAAGTCCTCTTTTATGATCCTGGGAAGGAGTAGTAATGAGCGTGCGTACAATCTGGCCAGTCACCCGCCGCAACCCACCAGTTCAGTAAAGGATCTAGGCGTACTCTCACGCGGTGATCTGAAGTCTGTTGAGAACACCAACAGACTGTACACAAATAGACCACGCCTGCTTTTGCACTTAGAAGCAGCTTCTGCTCTTGTTCCGAAGAGATTGCCACCCGTCTGTTCTCTTCCATACTATGGCCAGTGCTTGAGTACGGCTGACCCGTCTATTGCCCGAGCACAATAGGTAAGGTGCAGAGACTGGAAAAGGGCCAGCATATAGCTACTCGGCTCATCCCCACTTTACGGGGTATGTCGTACGTGGACCGATGTGGGAGACTGGGCCTTTATACCCTTTCATGTCTTTGGTTTTGAGTTGCTCTCATTATGACGCACCGGATACTGCATCTGGGCCAGTTCCCTATGTTGAATCCGCTGCTACACGTTCGCTAACCAAGCAGCACACGCGGCCACCGGTACAAACCAGTGGTACCGGCTTTAAGACACATCGCTCACCCTCTATGCTTCGAGCGTCTGGTGATGAAATATTGGAACAAATTACCGGAGATGCTAGTCGAGGCGAGGTCGGTGTCAGAATTTAAGAGCTTCCTTGACGTCCACTTTGCGGACTACAGGTACAGGGAGTGTCATACACGGATAAGATGTAGTGCAGCTGCAATATGCTGCCATCGCGTAGGAATCAGCGACATGATTCCCTGCATGTGGCCGATCCAGGTACGATGGAGCACCACAGATTTTTATCTTGGCGCTCTCTATTCTCAGTTTCAGTATTCATGGGCGATTTCAAGTGTCCTCGTATACACTGGCCTGAATTTCAACTTATCACCGGATATTGTGCTGTCGATACAAGTTCCATTAGAATGATAGGTAGAAATGCGGCAGCACAACACATTTGCCAACCGATGGGCATAAAACCGCGCTCAACTTCACCGTCTATATACTTGATGTTAACCAGCTGCGAATATGTGTCTGACATTCGGATCCTGGAGCCTCTGGTGGCAAGCGACCAATAAGTTCTTGTTGTCAACATGGAGTTTCCACTACAGCAATCACGCGCATTGCAACCAGCTTATAACTACTGGAAGAAGGATTTTGACGACCTAACTCGAGTCTCGAGCCAGGTAGATTGGTCACTGCCGCAATCCGTATCTGTTAAATCTTGCCGGTTTGCTACAGAGAATGAAGTAAACTGACGGAGCATCCGGGCTGTTCCACTCAAGTGTCGGGAATTCAGACCGGTGATACCACATTCGTTCGACAACGAAAATTGTAAGCTGGTTCGGCGGCCGCGCTGGTTGTGTGACAAATTCATTATGTCTAGTTCGGTCAAAAACTGAGTGGGGTGTTAAATGCAGAAAAACATATGTAACAGTACGAAAAGAATAAGCGTCGGCGCTTCGACGAGCAGCTTGCAACCGCCGCAAACACCGTCCCGAATAAATCTTTGCATACATGTAGCGGTGTCTGAAGCTGACAGGTGAACTACCAGTGATTAACGGCACGGACGGACAGTCACTAAACATCCCTGAGCATGTGACCACATGGAAGAGGCACTTCCCTTCTGTGTCTGCAAATAACCAGGTTTCTGCGCCGCATTCGACACGCACCGCTCTTATCGAATTACACAGTTCGGATTGTGGTGTGGGAAGAGTGCATCAACTACTAGCTAACTTCGACAGCACCTGGTCTGTTGAGCCTGTCCTGACCCACCTTCTGATACTCAAGTTCTTATCGTTCATCGTCTTGTCTGCTGTGACGGACCTGTTCAACTGGTCGCTGTGCGTAACTTCATTACGGCTTGATTGGCAAAGCTTGGTTGCAAGACTGATTAGAAAGGTAGGGATCCTATCGAAGTAGACGATCACTGGCCAGTTTGTTTGACACCTATTTTGGCTATGACCACAGAGAAGCTTGCGAAGAGCAGTATACTTCAGGAATGTACTACAGTTAAAAAGCTCCTGACGCCCGCACAACACGTTTTCATGCTAGGTCATTCATCCACCGCAACCCTGATTGTAATGGGGCATGAAAGGTTGAAAGCAGTGACTAATGGGAAGTCTGCCGACATGATCTACGTCGATTTCTGCAAAGCATTTGACAAAATATACCAGCTAGTCCTCTTCACAAGATGAAAGGGTGCGGCTCACTACACCACTGGATGCGCGAGTTTTTGGTTGCATTTAAGTGGAGGGTAGGGGCCGATAGCCATTTGACCGACTGGTGTCCTTCGATCAGTGACGTACCCCAAGGCACAGTGTCGGAAGCTACATTTTTCCTGATTTATATCAATAATCTATCTCACCTTCGGTCGCTGTGCGCCCTGATTGCGAACGACCTAAAGAAGTGAAGAGTGATAACCGCTTCCGACTAATATGGTCTACTTCAGCAATACCCCAATTGCCTTTCCATGTGGTCTGCAGAAGTCCGCCTTCCGGTCATCCCATCTAAGTCGGTATCCATGAGTATGGGCAAGGGTGGTGACGGCCGAACCTTCACTTCTTACGACCAACTGCTACCTCCTACAGTTTCCGTTAATGATCTAGGCGCGCTCTCACGTTGCGATTGGAAGTCGGTGGACAACACGAGCAGGCTATATCGTAACGGCCTGTGTAGGCTTTGGGCGTCAAAACGTAACTTCTGTGATTTAGCTGAAGACGTTGTCAGTAGCCTATTCTCCTCCATCATGAAAGCAGTGCTCGAGTATGACTCACCCGCCAATTCTCCGACCACTCGAAGCGAGGCACAGGAGACGGGACTGGTCATACTCGCCGCTACCAGATTCATTTACAATTTGATGAGTGTAGCGTATTAAGGCACGTGTGAGAGGTTGAGACTGTTCACCCTGACATCTCGTCGGTTACGAGTCGACCTCATCATGACCTCCCCCTTCTACGTCTAGGTGACTTCCCCGTGCTGTAGACACTGTTCCCTTTGCGAACACCTTGCAGCAAACGCACACACCAGTAAAAGCATGTGGTACCGAAACTGAAGTGACACCCACCCGCTGTGCTTTGTACGGCGAGATTGACAATGTTTGGAACAGTATACGGGAGCGAATCGTGGAAGAAAACCCGATGCAGCTGTTAAAAATATTATTGGATGTACATTTCTCCATTGCTTGATTCCAAGAATGATTACACGCTGATATTGCTACCTCACATTTTTGAGTTCCAGCTTACTGTCAGTTATAGATTATTTTTATGTGCTGACGTGAAAACTTGGAAAAGGATTAGTATGCTGACAGGTCATAGATATTTTTCACATCACTTTGAATGGTATATGGATGGAGTTGTACAGATATAACTTTTTTATTGCTCCTATAATATAGTATTCAGTCTTCAACTGGGTCTTCATCAAATACCACAAGAGATGGTACGGCACTGTGTCAAATCCAAGGTGACCAGTTACAAGGTCACTGACCACTCCATTCGTTAGTCAGAAATACACTAGCGAGAGGGAATTAACTATCTATATGGCTACCGGCTTAAATGTAGATTAAAAAATTGAACAGAGGCGTATTACGGGTAAAAATCAAGGCTTGATAAGTCCCGTCGAATGAAAAATATTGAAAACTACAAATTCATGATAAAATGAATAGCGTTTTGTTGGACTAACCATAGATATGAGTAAAGGAGCCGAGGTGTTGGCGTGACAAAAGTATACATCCACTGGTTAGAATTCGGGAGACATACTAGTTGGTTGCGTTATTTAGCCCCCTGGCTCACATGTTATAAAATGAACTGCGCAAAGGACATTGCTTCTTCAAGTCGTTTTTGTATATTGATAGGTTAAGGGCAGAGACGACATAAGTTGGGAGAATGTTCCACGGCTGACACATCCAGAATGAGAAGAAATTTGCACGGCATTCTGAGGTTCTAGTTTATAGTCAGTTTCAAAACATGACCTCTTAGGTTGCTTATGGGGTTCAGTTCCAGCAAAAGACAGCGAAGGTAGTTTGGATTTATCGGAGTCTTGTGATCTGTTATGAAGCTTCCACAGCAAGCGCCGATATCAATTGCTGTACCTTCCGAGGATCTTCAATCTAACCTGGTAAAGCAGATGAAAGAGGTCCATAACGTTCTTGGTTACCCATCATTGAAGAATCTCGATAGCAACGAGATTCTGTTTCTTCCATGGGTAGCATGTCTGCATGGCGTATTCCAGGAGCTCTCGCACCTAAGATTTAAGCGTTGGTTGTAAGGTTGAGGGGTCCATTAGTCCGAACGCTCTGCGAAAAAAGCCAAAGCGTTCACTATCGGTTCGCGATACGTTCTCTGCTTGTTTCGAGCATCCGTACCATGTATACCAGTACAGGCAGATTATACTCCTGAGAGGCCCACCGCAAAGCTTCAAGCTTATGCACGCTTACTGGCTGGTGACGCAGGCGGATCACTTGGCACTTAGCTGTGTTGGATTAGAGCAGGAGATCAGTTGACCATTAAGGAACGCATTATAAGTCATATTGTGGGAGATTATGATCCTACTTGCTGTTAATCGCTCGTCACATTTTAGCATCACCGGCCAAAAGCAGGGAAGTAGAGGAGATAACTGCTCTCAGGTCGCTGATAGACACCAGGAATAAGCATGGTCCCGGCACCGAGCCGTGGGGACCAGCACATTCCGCCTAAACCGGTTTAGCGAAGTCCCCAACCACGCACATGAAACCCCCGTTAGTGAAGGGGTGGCAATCCAAGCAAGGGCTGGATGTCCGATTCCAAAGCTCTGTAATCTGCGAACTAGGATGCGGTGATCCAGGTGGTCGAAAGTTTTGTAGAATTCCAGATAGACGACGTCGACTGCGACCCCACCATCAGCCACTTCCGTCTAGCTACCTAGTGCCATCCGCAGGTTGGTGGCGCATGACCGGAGTTGACGGAAGTAATGATACTCCAGGAGGAGAGTCACTTCCTGTCACTTTGTAGAAAGCGTGACAGAGAGTAAATCCCAGTCATTCCCATCACGCTCCACATTAAAACTGAGGACGAAGGCTAGGCAGCGCACTAAAAATGCATCATCTGTAGCATTAAACGCCAATACCACCATTTGCTCAGGGATGCCTGAAACAACTACCGCGAGTCCGATTGCAATAAGTACGATAAGAGCCTCGTCCACACTCCAAACGGTTCCGAAAATTCAGAAGGGCTTCGACACCAGTGGTGGTTGGAACGGTTGCTACCAAAGGTGACCAAAGACCTAAATCTTCGACCCCTCTCACTGGACGCGTAGTAAATGGAGAAGACGAAGCTGCACCCAAGCAGCCTCCATCGACTGTATACAGCGCAGCTAGTCGTTTGACCTCAACCAGAGTTGCAGATAGTATACCAGCGGTAATCGGCCGACTTACACAGGAACCATCGGAAACTCTAGGTGGTTTCGTTGATCGCCTCATTCGCGGTGTACGACACTGCGAGTATCCAACCATACCGAAAAATAGAATCGAGGGCGTAATGATAGTGCAGCAGTTGATTAGTGGTATCACCACCAACCGAATTCGGGAATGCCTACTTTCCGAAGACGCTTCCAAATTGACTTGGGATAAGGCTGTGGAATTAGCTCGGCTCAAAACATGTACGGCCGAACAGTTGCGATGTTTCACCACCCACGCAGACATACAGGAGGTTGCCAAGATCCATCGCTCGCCAATCGAATTCCAATCCCCACAGAAATGCTTCCGCTGCGGCAGCCTACAGCATAAAGCCAATTTTACCAAGTGCCCTGCCTTAGAAATGGATTGTAAAAAGTGCGGTAAGCGTGGACATTTTGCTCGTTGTTGTCGTTCAGCACGCATTTCTCAGTTGAATCCTACAGATTCCGTTTCTAATCAACAGTTACAGTCCTCTGAAAATGTATTTCCCATTGATAACACAAGTACTGTGTCTAACTTTCGTTCCAATTGTCCAGAGCCTAAACTACCTATGCCTGACATTCGTACTGTTACATTTATTGCGCACAATAGAATAACACATGTTGACATGGAACTTGATTCAGCCTCTCCTTTCACTATAGTACCGTGTAGTTTTTATGACATTTACCTATATGACATGCCTATACATCCTTCAGCCTATCGATTTGACAGTTATACAAAAGCCCTAGTAGAAATACGAGGATTTGTGGTGATTGTGTTGCAACTTGGGGCCGTGAAATCATCAGTTGCTGTGTACGTTACCCGCGGAAATAACCGTCCCTTACTCGGACGCAAAGCTATGGATGCACTAGGAGTCACGCCGTCCATAGCTCGTATGCGCATCATGGCAATTAACCTATCAGACCTACAGATCCAGTACCCGAAATTAGTGAACAAACACTAGGGCGCGCTCCCTCCTCCGTTCACCGCATATGTCTGAAGCAGGATGCTAAACCGGTAGCTATTGCTCATCCACGTCCAATTCATTTGGCCAGAAGAGAGGCTGTTTCGTCAGCATTACGGCAGATGATTGCAGATGATCTAATTGAACACATTCACTGTTCTGAATGGGTCCAATCTTTGGTTACAGTCCTCAAGAAAGACGGTACAGTAAGAATATGCAATGACCTGCAGGCCTTACATCGGCAAATCGTGGTAGAAAAGTTTGTGCTTCCAACCGCGGATGAACTAATAGTTAAACTAGCTGGCGCCCGATATTTTTCAAAATTGGACCTTAGGAAGGCTTTCTTTCACATGCCTCTAATTAAGGAGTCAAGACCGCTGACCGCATTTCTCACTATGGACGGACTCTTTCAGTACAAAGTCTTGCCAATGGGCTTGAGTTCAGCTCCAGCAGCTTGGCAAAAGTTTATGGTTCACTCATTTGGCAATTTACCTGGTCAAATAGTATACACGGACGACATCTGTGTATTAAGTAGTACACCAGAAGAACATGATTCACAACTGCACGCTGTGTTACGTCGACTGCACGATCTTAACCTCAGATTAAACCTCGAGAAGTGCAAAATTAATGCTAGTGAGATCGAGTTCCTGGGTCACATTATAACAAATGACGGTATGAAGCCGAGTTCTGACAACGCACGTGCCATCACCGAGGCTCCTTGCCCACAGAACTCCACTGAAATAAAGCATTTTCTAGGTATGTGTTCTTACAATCTACGTTACCTGCAGGATTTCACGAAGATTGCTGAGCCACTGCGTGAACTGACAAGGACGAAAAGTGTATTTGTTTGGAGTCTACCCCAACAGAAAGCATTTGACGAGATAAAACGCCGCATTGCTTCCACACCAGTTATGGCGATTTTCGATGGCACCTGCCCAACCATTGTCTCTACTGATGCATCAAACATTGGGTTGGGTGCTATACTATCTCAAATTCAAAATGGGCATGAAAGAGTTATTGCATACGCTTCTAGAAAATTGTCGGCGGCTGAGCTTTCTTACTCTGCCGGGGAAAAAGAAGCCCTTGCCTGTGTTTGGGCCTGTGAGAAGTGGAATTTGTTCTTGTTCGGAAGACCCTTCACTCTTCGTACGGACCACGCAGCGCTAACTAGTGTACTTACTCGAGGAACAAATGGCATCAGGCCACTTCGGATACATCGCTGGTATGCACGATTGTTAACATACGATTTTCAAATTAAATTCCGTCCAGGACGCGAAAATCAGGTAGCGGATGGGCTCTCTCGACTGCCCCCAACGAAACTGAAAATAATGAGGATGATAATGAGAGGTCAATGGTGTCTTCCCTTAGTAATGAACCAATCTCAGCCCTGACTAAGGAAGAACTCCAGAAGGCGACTCAGGAAAATGAGACACTCTGCCACGTTCAGGGGTTTCTAATAAACGGTTGGCCAAAAGATAACAAGATCACAGGCGAGGTTCGTCCGTACTATGTGTTGCGTCACGAACTTTCATTTATAGATGGATGTTTAATGCGTGGCGAAAAATTTGTGGCTCCTCGGAGTTTGATACAAAAGATCATGCTATGTGCTCACCAGAGCCACCCTGGGATCGTTCGTACGAAACGCAAGGTTGACGCATACTTCTGGTGGCCCAAAATGACACACGAAATAAAAAAACTTGTTCATGACTGCTCTTCATGTCAAAGGGCAGACAAGGGTTCAAGGCCGGTTTCATCCCCTATACAACCCAGTGACTATCCTATGCGACCGTGGGCCAAGATAGCTATTGACATCATGGGTCCATTTAGCTCAGCGCCTCAGCATCAAAGGAACAGTTTGGTGACGACCTGCTTTTACAGTAAATGGCCGGAAGTTCATTTGTGTGGAGAGGTGACTACTGCCAGCATTATTCGATGGCTGAAATATATGTTCTCCCTCTTCGGATTACCAGAGGAGATAGTGAAGGACAACGGGCCGCAGTTTACAAGCCACGAATTTCATTCGTTCCTTCAACTTCACTCTATCCGGCACTCACGTACAACGCCGTACAATCCAGCGGCAAACGGCATGGTAGAGCGGTTCAATCGATCCTTGAAAGAGAGTATCCAAACTATTCGCTTATCTGGTACAGGTTGGGAGGATGCAGTTCTACAAGCACTATTTTCTTACCGAACCGCATACCACCGAGCCACAGACAAAACGCCAGCTGAACTCATGCTTGGGCGTGAGCTTCGGACAAAGTTGAATGCTGCACTTTCTATTTCTGCAACCAATAATTCCGACGAGTTAGATCGTCGCCATCGATATCAGACCACTTACCAGAAGCATACTACTCCGCTCCAGTCTGGAACATTCGTGCGCGTGAAGGTAAACACTGCATCAAAAGGACAGCCCACGTTATCAGATCCGATAAGAATAACGCGTGCATGTGGGCCAGGCACTTATCGGCTGGAGGATGGCCGCACAGTCAACGCCCGGAGATTATTCACAAGTATCAGACGAACGGAGCATATGCCACCAACCTTAACGAACGAAACCACGCAAAGCACGCAGCTCCGCAGGACAGGCCGAGAACAAAGACGACTGAATCGATATGGATTTGACGTATTAAACGATTAGGCGGAGTGGTGATGTTGTGTATTCTGTCAGCATCCTTGACCTGGTCTAAACAAACAGGTGCACACAACCCCAGACACACACACACAAAGCGTCCAATTCTCTGCTTCCCTATTGGTTCATCATTCTCCTTGCAACAATGTAATCACCCAGTTAGACATTGATCAGATTACAGCAGTGTGTTTAGCAGAATGACCTTTTAACTTGCTTGTGCATTTGACCTTACGCATACAACACCAACATTCCAGAATTGAGGTCAAATTCCTTAAAAGGAAAACAACTCGAGGACGTGGTCGATGGAACTCCATATGTGAGACTATAGGTGCTGTAACCAAACCAGTCAAGTTGACACGCGTTACCCGTCATCCTACCTCACAGCACTGCGGTGAACCAATACCTCTCCGAGTTGCTTTGACTACTGCAAATGAAGCAGAAGTTATCCTGTTTTCGACAGCTTGGCTCCGGAATGGGTCATGTCCCATCCGCTTACTCCCGGATATTCCATAGAGCGAGTGCAGACAGGGGAAGCATTACTTGGACGAAAACCGGAAGGAATTCGTAGCCAGGGTTATCCTTATACACGGTGTTCTCGAGCGTGGAAGTCATGATGAGCGCGAAGCGATCACTCAGGACCAGGAACAATGGCGGTATATTCGCGAGAGCCTCTCCCTGAAAAACGTCATAGCGCAATCAATCTCGAGGCTGCGCCGATCGCCAAACTACAAGGGATGTGGCCCGAGGATTGTGAAACTGGCCCTTCAATCTCGACAAATGTCAGCAATGGTAGTGGATAGTATGCGGGTCGCATCACTCTTCCTCCTGAGCTCTGGATCCGAACAGCATCTGCTAAGCAAACATACGAGGGCAGCCACTTAGTCAGACCACTTACCGACAAGAGTTCGGATAACTTCAAGCAACTAACCAGTGAAACTGGCAAACAAACCCCATACATTACGTACAAAGACAGAAGCAGAGGTAATGGTAGGATCCATGAATCGGACACAGATGAGTTCGTCATTCACTCATCCAAAAAACGATTAGTGGCCGACCTTTCATCGGTCGGCACAACATTTTATCCAAAACACGCACCCCACGATTCACTGCTAAAAACATAAACTTTCCTGCATTTAAACCAATGCACAAAGTCTCCTGAACAAGCTTGCCGAATTGCGGCTACGTCTAGCGTCATATGCCTGGGACCTCATATTCGTTACGAAAACCTGGTTGCACTTAGAAATTATCGTTGCTGAGGTCTCGATAAATAGTATGTCTCTTCTCCGAAACGATCGACCTAGCAAAGGCGAAGGGTATGTTATACTACCGCAAAGACCTACAAGGCGAACCGGTAGCCGATCCGGAAACGATGACCATAGACGCACTCTGGTGCAGTCTGCGAATGAGACGCAACGACACTTGCCTTTTGGCCGTTGTTTATCGTCCCCCAATGTCCACTCCAGAGATGGACTCCTGCCTGGAATTTTCCTTGGGAAGGGTCCTAATAGGATAATACATTCATGTTTTCATCTCTGGCGGCTTCAATATTCATGCTTTGGAAGTTCCGGCATCCCCCAACGAGTAGTTTAACGCCGACCAGTAAGAGTATATTGTAAGCGTTGCGCTCTTCAGACATGTCAGTTCACTCACCCGATTCAGAGCCGGTAATAAACTATCTGTGCTCGATTTAGTGCTCACGAACGAAGAGCTCATGGTTGAAAAACCAAGGCTGGAGAGTACACTGGGGCAAAGCGACCACGTAACCATAATTTACGACTTCGTGTGTAATGCGGAGTATCCACAAGAACATAGTAACTTGTTTCGAACAGTCACCCACTACGACATACTGGCAGAACTTGTGAGAGATGCCATCTGGGAGTTACCGGACGACTGTTCCATTGACAATGCTTTGTTGGATTTTACTGGTAACTTCAGTGATCTGATTAAATCTGCAACGGTCATCAAGCTCCTTCGTCCTGCAAGGGCAAAAGCATTTATTCGGAGCAGAACCAGAAAATACGACAATAAGAGACGCCGCGTGGCATGTGTATAGATCGAACCCTAGCCCTGACAACTGGAGTAGCTATCTTGTGTATCGTAACCACGCTATCACAGTTGTGCGCAAGGAAGAATTAGTACACCAGCAGAGTCTAGCGGAAAAGTTTTGTTCTAACGAAAAGCTCCTGTACAGATATTTGAACTGCTTACGGAATGTGAAACGTTGTGTTCCCCCACTATTATCGGCGGATGGATGTTCTCAAATCGCCGAGGATGCAGTCAACGTTCTACGGTTTCACTGTGTCCCAATATTCTGACGTGCTACAAGTCTGTGTCACATACCTGTCCCATTCTCCAAGATGCCAGTATTTACACACGTCACGTTTACTTCACTAAACAATTTAGGAAACTGTTGTCGTTGCGCACCGCGAGTTAACCCGGATTTGACAACGCTCCCCGAAAACGCTGTAGGTGGCAGCTACGAGGATAGCTGAACCATTAATGAGATTTTTCCAAAGATTCCTGGACGAACAGCAGGTTCCTAGCATGTGGAAGCAAGTGAAAATTACCTTGCTTTTCAACAGTGGTTACCGCTCAGAGAATGTCAACTATAACCCAGTGACTCTACTCCCGGTGCTCTCTTAATTGATGAAATTGATCATAGCTGAGGCTCTAATGGGCTACTTCGAAATGTCTAACATTATAGCACGGGAGCAACACGGATTCCGTCAGCATCGGTCATGTACTACCTACCTACAGCTTGCCAGTGGCAGTTGAACCGAGGTACTTGACAGTTGGACCGGTCTTGATGTTATCTACCCAGACTTTTCCAGAGCATTCGACTGCATAGGTCACCGCATTCTTCGCCAAAAGCTGCAAGCATACGGAGTTAAAAACCCTGTTCTTGGGTGGATCGGAAACTTCATCTTTCAGCTGCGTCTACAAGTTCGAGTTCGAGGTTCATTTTCTGATCCAGGTGATATGGCCTGCGGTGTTCCACAAGGGTCGGTGTTGGGGCCGCGATTATTCTTGTTCTTCAGTAACGACCTCGCGAGTGTCATCAAGCCAAATTTCCTGCTTTTTGTCGATAACATCAAGATGTGGTGGGAAATGAACTGTCAGGAATATCACGATATGTTGCAACTAGACTTAGACTGCGCTTTTGGCTGGGCAAAGGTAAATCTACTTCCGTTTACTACGGACGGGTGCAACAAGATGCATGTCCGCCACAAGTCCACTTCCGCAGATAAGCTTGGAGACGACATTCTGAAAACTGCCTCACATGAGCGAGATATCGTGTTGGTGATCCAAGACGACCTCGGCTGTTCGGTGTAGTCCTTGAAAGTGTCCAAAACTGCGAACCAACACGTTGGTCTGCTATGGAAGGCGTTCGGGATGTTCGATCCCTCTAACTTTCCCCAAATGCTCAGCGTGTATGTGAGGCCCCATGTAGAGTACGCGATCCAGACTTGGCAACGTTTGTGAAAACGCGACCTAGTTTCACTAGAGACCCCACAGCGACGGGCAAAGAAAAATGTGAAGTTTTTGTTTCATCTGCAATACCATAAGCGACTGAAAGCCCTAAGACTGTACAGCGGACCATATGGCCGTCTACGAGTGACCTCTTCCTAGCGTTCCAGATTTTGAAAATCCCCGGTCATGCTTGTTGCCACCTCCTGAAGCTTAGCTGCAACACAGAATTGAGCGGTCATAATGTGAAACTTGTCGCCCAATAAAGTCGGCTTGAGTGCCGTCGGAATTACTTTTTCCTTCGAGTTTGTCATCCGTGGAACGCTCTTCCGAATTTTATCATTTCCATGACCACGCTACCCACTTCTAAAAAACGACGACGATGCTTTACTTCATTTACATTACTTGATCTGATTTCTGTTCATTGAGTGACGACAAGACGCAGCCAAACATTATGCCTGCCAACCCCATGAAATCGGGTTAGACTGATATACCAATGTGTTACCGTGGATAATGTGGTGATCCCATGGATGTGTTTTTCACTTTTGTGTAATTTCACTGAACTAACCTTATTCCCACAAACCATCCCAAGGGACTTGTCAAGCCTTGGCACTTTTATCCGTATTATACCATCGTTCCATTGTCCACTAGGCGATAGTTTGCAGGATCTGAACGGCTACTGCTCTTAGCGATTGGGGCAGTAATGCCACGCTTCCACAGAGTGGGGACTTGTTGTTCATCCAAACATCACTGAAAAAAACTGTAACAAGATTTCAGGCAGCTTTGTGGCCGCAGTGTTCATTGCTTTCGGGCTGATTTTCCGGCTCGCAGAAAGCTATGGTCGTACAGTGAGAGTAACTTCCATAGCATAGTTGCTGGAGCAAACATTACGTGTGTAAACATTCAATTCGGCGAATGGATGAGGGTATGTGGAAAGGAAAGGCCGCGAGTTCGAAAATCGGGGCGTATTGCAGCCACAGGGTATTGACTGCTTCGTCGGCACTTTTACCCTGCCTTCGGTTGTGAAAAGTGGAGGGATGCCATGCTTTACTTTACGATGACTGTTAGCATACCTATACAATAGTTTGTTGTTTGCCAGAAACTTTTTATCTAGGCATTGTTGATAATTGCTTTGTCCTCAAGAGCAAGTGTGGTGCAGTGAATGTAATGGGTAATGAAGTTGCCCCAAGTCTCTGAGTTTGGGTTAACCTTGTAGGCGCGCCATACTGCATCCCCTTTTGCCATGCATGTTTTAGTGCTTAGAATTAAAGACATTTTTACATAACCAAGTGGCTTGGTTTCCGATGATTTTTTGACCATGTCATTGAGACTTTTAACGAACTCTTTCCAAGTGCTTTCAAGTCGATTGTTGTTTGCGAACTCCAAACGTATGCCTCGAAGCAATCTTCCAGGATGTAGTGGCGTGTGCGTGTAAGAGTTAACTCCGGGTGTTCACATGAATACACTGCATAGCAAACATTGTTAAATCTTATGATTATATGGCCGCCGAGACCTAATTGACTTTCCATCAATAACTTCTCAATTTTGAGCTCCACTTTTGTGATCACAAGATATAATACGGACGGTTTGTTTGCCGTCCTGCATGTAGTGGACTAAGTGACAGATTGTATTATGGAATATTAGCGATAATTTCATGCAAGTCTGTTTTGTACTGTTCATTTGGAGATGCTAATAGGATGAAGGCATATGAACCAACTGGATGTTAACTACCTCCGTGCCTGGTAGCCAGTTACAGTGTCCAGGAAACCTTTACTGCCTAGCATGATACTATACTTGGGTGTCTCTGGAGACCTAAACAGTTGGTATCAACTCGCAAATCTTGTTATCCTCGCTTTGGTAGTCGGTTCCCAACTGTTCACGATTTGAATTAAATCACTCCATTGCTTTTGAGTCCGGTTATTATGGCTACAGGTCCTGGGTTATGTCCCAAAAGCCAAACCTCTTTCTCGACCTACGTAACTAGGAAGTAATATGCCCACACAAACACCATGGACCAATGATTCCATGTTTATCTGCTCGCTTACTTTGCCCTTTGATATTACTAACATAGGCTGAGATGCTGGTGTCTTTTGGCTAAACTGAGCTCTAGCACACACCCGTCCAGCTGGTTTATTCCACGTTTTTCAGTCTCTCCATTCTTGGTAAACACCACCATTTCCCAGTCCACAACAACGTGCTACTTTTGGCCAGACGTGCCGCCGCACGCTTCCGGAGTTTTATTCAGTATGCCACCCAATCGCATCCGCAAGACTGTTCTAGCAACCCGTTCTAAATTTAAGTTGGCTACCTATCAGGTTCAGACAGCGATATAGATCGGATATATATAGAGGCGGGAGAGCCGATGGTGCACGGACGCTGGTGGTGGCTAGATTATGACAGATTTTCTAACCACTACTGCCACTGTTGTGCCATGGGCTCATGTCCTGGACGCCTCCCCGTGGCGACCGCTGGGTAGGATTTGGGTTTCGCCCTTCTCCCTGATAAGATCCAGGACACCAATCCTCATGAGTCAGTGAACTGACCATGTGCTGGACCCGCTGCCTTTCGAGAGTACATTTAATCGAAGGCTTTGGCTGAGGACCCGAGTCGTTCTCCTGTCAGATGTGGGCGCCCTGCCCGTATCCTAGTCCATCCTGTTCGAAGGTTAGGAAGTGGTCGATGGCCCTCTTCCCGTAAAACCTAGCCATGGGAGACAACAGGTCTACGGGTTATATGCTCACAGCTCGATTGGCGTAGAACACGAGCGCCACGCGTTTTCTTTGAAGGTGGGAGGGCACCTCTAGGTGTCCAATGGTTTGCTACTGCCCGCCTCAAGCGAGGCAGGCCCTGATCAAATTGGTGCAAACCCGCCAAAATACACCTAGGTCTGGCCGTGGTTGCAGGTGCATATCCTACTACGGTCGCAAAACATATATGAATCGTTCCAGTACCTCAGAGGCTGCCTGCGATTGACCTAAAGCAGGTCCCAATCTGTTCTGCAAGCAAATTATCGAACTGGATCCCCACCCCACTGCCTTGTGCGTCAGGCTATTGAGCCAAAGGCTCCGGGCGAGGTCCCTCAAGCTAACTTCATATCATCCACTGCCTTGTGCATCAGGTTATGGAGCCAAAGGCTCCGGGTAGAATCCCTCAAGCAAATCTACGAAGCACAACTGCCACCTCGAGTGCGATTGCCCACCAGTGCAATCCTATGCCTAAGCACAAAGCACTTAGCATCGGGTGCTGGAACGTGCACACACTACTGGACCGGAGATCGAGTGAGCGCACTGGGCGACGCACTACACTGGTCAAGATGGAATTGGCGCGCTACCACATCGATATTTCGGTGCTCAGTGCGACCCGGCTCGCTGAGCAAGGTAAGTTGCATGAAGATGGTGCTGGCTACATCTTCTACTGGGTGCGAAACGCCACCTCAGCACCACATGAACATGGCGTTGCATTTGCGAAATCAGCTCACCTCCATGGCCAGCTGGTGGGTGAACCAACTGGCTTTAGCGTACGACTGCTAACTATTCACCTACGACTTGAAAGAGGTAAGTTTGCCACTTATAATCACGTACGGTCCGACTATGGGTTCTCCTGATGACATGCGTGATCACTCAGCTATCCTCCGTTATGCGGTCTATGCCGAGGAGCGACCGGCTATTTCTGCGAGGTGATTACAAAAATGCGCGGTGGCTTGATGCATCGGTGTGGAAGGATGTCATCGGTCCACATGGCATTGGTTCAGTGAACGCGAACGGTAACAGGCTGCTTTCAATGTGTGTCACTCACGGCCTGACGATTACGAACACTCGGTTTGCACTGAGTGCGAGGGATAGAGCAACTTGGACGCACCCTTGGAGTGGTCACGCTCACCCTATGTCATCATACATCAGCGTGATATGCAGGAACTGCTCCCGACACTGTACTGCGTGGAACTGTGGCACCGATCCGTCTGCGACGGATTTTGCGCATCGGCTGGGGTGACAGAGTTGCAGACACGGAAGTGTTGCGCCGAAGTGGAATGGATGCAGTGGACTGCATACTTTTATTGAGACACCTGAGGTGGATCGGTCATGTGAGCCGTATGGATTCGAGGCGCATACGGAAGCAGCTATTATATGGTCAGCTGAGTATTGGGAAACGGCACGTGGGGGAACCAAAGTTACGTTACCAGGACATGAGTAAAGTGAGCCTCACACGTTCTAATCTTGATTGCAGATCATGGGAATCGAACGCGGTTGATCGGCGTGCATGGCGCGATCTGATCACAAAGGCAGTTGCCGAGGTGCAGGAGAAAGCCCTCATGAATGCAGAGAAGAAGCGGCAAGCACCGATGGGTTGTACTCCATCGACATCAAGCGCATGGTGCTGTAGAAGATGCGGTCGAGAGTGCCTTAGTCAGGCAGGTTTAGTGAGCCATGAACGAGGCCACTCGGGACTACTCCCGAAGCGACGACGGGTCTGGCAAATAACGTAGACAGAACCAGCACAGCGTTTGTAAGTACGCTGCATTCGATTTACTAACCACGTACTTGCATGCTAAGTCTCTTTATTTCAGGTGGTTGGTTTTCAGTTTTGTCCTAATGCCTTTCTTTCTCATATACATGTCTAGTGAGCCATGAGCGAGGCCACTCGGGACCACTACAGAAGCGACGACGGGTCCTGCAGAGAAGTACTCAGAACCGGCGCATCGTTTGTAAGCACACTGCATTCGATTTAGTAACCGTGTGCTTGCATGCTTAGTCTCTTTATTTCAGCTGGTGGGTCTTCACTTTTGCCTTAATGCTTTTCTTTCTCACATAAAGGTCTACCTTTACTCTATTTCCTTAACTTGCGCACTTCGCTTAAGCCAATTGTATTCGATATCCGTAACATTTTGTGTTCGTGGCATTTCCGTAAAGTTTGCCTTCTGACCTCATGCACTTATCTAGGATTCGTTTGTAAACAACTTATTACATATGCTCATTAACTTAAGGTTTATGTCACCGTTTCCTTATGCATTAATCGAGTTCTTTTCTTTGTCTCTCTCTCTCTCTCAAGTGATTGGCATTTGTTTGATATCCCCGGTGTGGCTGCGCTTGCTGTGCATGTTGACAAGGTGCCTACCTGTCTATTACCCACTACTTCGTTCATACTGGCTCCTGGCGACAGAAGGTCGTTGCTGGAGGGGACGGGGTGCACGGTCCTTTTGGCCGTGTTAGGCTCGAAGAGTGGTTTCATGCACTCAGTGTTACGCGGACTACGGTCCAGCCACCGCCTTGTGTGCGCTTGATTCCCCAAATACAGCGTGCTTGTGTTTGCCTGTGAAGGAGTGTGGGCCGGCTCCGTTGATGAAACGTGGCTCCCATCCACATGCCTCCCGGTCTTATTCCTTCGGGTTTACACTGGATACGGGGTGTGTGGTTGGAGCTGTGGGTGGTGCAACGCAATCCATCCATGGTCCCTCTGTAGGCGCAGGCGTCCTGTGGCTGGCCACAGTGACAGGTAAATCCGAAACCGGATGCCGCAAACAATATATATATATACATATATATATATATATATATATATATATATACATATATATACATATAAATTCGTAAATCTATCTATTACACTCCCGCCGTGAATCGGGGAAATTTTAACATTCCGTCGGTACTGTGACAAAACGTATTGAGCTGGAGAAGTCGATGGTTACACGCCTGTGTGATGTGGAATGCATAGCCATGGTGGGCCGCCTGTGGCACTACCTTCGCAATAAGGTGACAGCTGCTACCGAGGTGACCATCGGCCGCGCAAACTATAAGCTGCTTGATTGGTTTACTGAAAACAATGTGACAATTGGCCCATTTGTTTGTGAGAAGAATGCAGCATTTGCTGCACATGTGACAGACCCCAGTGAGTTGGGGAAGGAGGAAAAGCTTGGCAGGATTCGATGACGACTGACTCGAGAACTCCGTCGCAATAAAATGCGTGGTGGACGGAGAAGGTGAAGCAGAAGGAACGCTACGCCGAACGCCGCCAACAAAAGGAATTCCTTGACTTATTGGACGCGATGTATGGACCGAGGCTGGGGCCGCTGAGAACACTAATCAATGGTAGTTCGGGCGCTACCTGCACACAGACTGTAGACATAATGCATTTCTGACGGAAACACCTTGAGTGTCTCCTGAACGACCGTTCAGAGATCCATTGGCCAACATGGAACGGCCAGAAGCAACATGAATTGAAGACGAGTCTGGCGGACATACCGACACTGGATGAAACACAGAGAGCACTTGCTCAGCTGCGAAACGGCAAGCGTGCCGGTGCCGGCAGGATCCCACCTAAAGTATTACAAGCCGGCGGACGCGTGGGTGACTGCGCTGCACCACTTGGTGCAACGTGTATGGATTGAGGAGGAGGTGCCTTCTGAGCTGAAAGGTGCCCTTGTGTTACCACTGTACAAGGGTAAAAAGAGCAAGCAATGTTGCACGAATTATCGTGTTATCAACTTGCTGAGTTGTGTGGGCATGGTGATTGCCCGAATCCTTCTTTACCGCCTCGTCAGTCAGATTGTGGAACCGAACGTGGCGGAAGAGCAGTGTGGATTCCGTTCGGGTCGCAGCATTATAGATGTGGTGTTTGCAGGTCGTCAGTGGCAGGAGAAGGACAGCAAAAGTAACCAACCGTTGCACTCGCTTTTTGTTGATTTCAGCAAGGCATTTGGTACGATAAACCGCGAAGCATTGCTGCTGGTGTTGGGTATGATTGGTTGTATGGGTAAATTTGTAAACTTTAATTGAATGTCTGCACCATATTGATGGTGGGTTACTGAACATCCGTCGTTTCGGTGCAAGAACCCTAGTCTGTGAGACCACTATCCGTAGGTTGCTGTTTGCTGACGACTGTGAGTTGTTTGCACACAGCGCGGATACAACATTCTTGAAGACAGTTGGCTTGTAGACCTAGTGACCGTTTTGACCCGACAAGATGCCCAGTTGGACGCTGTGTTCACAAAGAAACGACGGTTGTTGGCCATACAAAAGCGCGCTCCTTTGAGCAGCTCAGACCATTGTAAGTTAAAACTATGTCAAGTCATATACAGGAGGTCTAATTTTTTAACGCTGACCAGACGTCCTTACAAGATTATCAAACGGCGAAATTGCTCCTTGAATACAATCACGAGGCTCCAGACAATGTTTTCTTTAACTGATTTTCCCGTCTTTAACGACGAGGACCTGTGGCCCGAATGTAACCATCTTACGGACTACATGAAATATTGCTTTGACATATGTTTCCCTGTTGAAACGATCTATCTGCGAGCAGATAGATTTTCATCACCACTACTAAAGCGAATTCGAAGGATGAAAGAATTGGCCTACAAGTGCAAGAATGCTACCCGTGGTAAAAGCCTAACCACGGCAATTAAATCCGAGATAAGAAGACTAAACCAATTATACGTCGAGGCAGTTCTAGACAACCATAACTGTCGCGATCTATGGAGGCTCTTGAGGTGGCTCTGTGGTAAGAGGGTTTGCTGCCAGATAGGTGAAGTTGAGGTGGATAAATTGAATTCGGAGTTTAGTTCCACCTTACTAAGCTCATTTTACTTGCCCTCCTTCATTAGCTCGTCCTGCCGCGCCTTTAGATCAAAGCAACGTTCACAAGGAATTCAAAAGACTAAAGGCAACCAATGCTTGTGGTCCGGATTCTCTCTCACCATTAGCTTTGAAGTAGTGTGCTGATTCTCTCACAGTGCCTCTAACAGACCACTTTAACAAAAGCCTCACTACGTGTGTGATCCCGTACATTTGGAGAACGGCCAGTATCACTCCAGTATCAATAACTGGACCTTAAAACTATCGCCAAATTGCATGTATATCTGTGCTCCTAAAAGTTTTCGAAAGACTGTTAATTCCGCGAATTTTTGCAGCCGCACCTCTGTCCTCCGTGCCCACTGTGGTGTTCTATAAGGAGCGATCATCTCACCTTTTCTATTTTCCTTGTATGTTGAACATCTCTCTATACAAACCACGTTTATAGGGTGTAAATATGCTGATGACGTTGTGTTGGGACCTATGTCCCCCACTAACCAGGATTCCTCATCACTTCAAAGTGGGTTGGAAGATCTGGTGGAATACTATTCATACAGATCACGTAAGTTTAATGCTTCTAAATGCAGGGATCTGCTATTTTCTTTTCTACGTGGCGATAAGTTGCAGTCCCTCATAGCTTTCTCCCCACACTTACTGTGAAGGAAATCCCGTACCCAGCTCTTCCACCGTCAAGTATCTCGAAGCATTTTTGTTCCAGAATCTTCCTTAGTCCACGTACGTCTGTAAAACTGTTCTATAAAACATAAATCTTCCTTTTTATGCCCACAGATTTAAGATGCTTCACTACCTGGTACTTTCATATTCAGGTTTTGACCTCTTGTATTATTCCTCATTGACTATACTGCTCTCCTGTCATTTTCCCTAGACTGCTTCAGAAAGACTACATCTTATTGCTGCGATCTCTAAAAAACATTTCTAGATGTAGCGGCTTGTCTAGAAATTCTTTAGTTGAATTGCTCATTTCTAGACATCTTGATGCCTGCAAGGATTTTTCTTATAGCACTAACTGATCGATTTCATCCACTTCACAACGATCTTTCCAAAAACGCTCTCCTTCTTTTCTACTCTTTCGAAATTCAGAATTTTGTTCTTCCGCACGTCATCGTATCGTAATACTGTTTTGCCTTTTCTCCCACGTTTGCTTGTTGACCCAGAGAAAATCACTAACATGCTGCGCGAGCGGTTGCTGAAGCGACAGTTCTGCATTTTCCCAGTTTTTACCCAAACATGTATATTGATATTATCATCCATGTGTCCGCAGTGATGGTGTAAATGCTGAAAATGAACCCATTAGGGTTTATGAAGCTTATTTTGACTTGATCTCTTGGACGCCACCTCGTGGTGACCGCTGGGTGGGTGTTGAATTACACCCTTCTATCTAAGAGCCAGGACTCATAATTCCGCGAGAGTCCTTTCGCTGACTCATGATGTACGGCCTGTTACCATTTGGGTGGATACTTTATTAAAGGCTTTGGTTGAGGACTAGAGTGGTTCTCCTATCAAGTTTTGGACTCCAACCCCAACTATGGATCACGGCAATTAGAATGTATTCATGCTGCATCGGCCGTCACTCAGTGGCCTTAGAAAAAGGGTCGCCTTATATTCCGCATACAGCGGGGGGGGATAAGTGAAAAGATTATACCGCTGACACCCCCATTCTTCCTTCTTCCCCTGCACACACTCTCCTCGCCCACATTACACCTACCCCCCTGCTCTCTCCAATATAGGTAACCATGCGGGCGGTCGTTTGCCACAGCAGTCGTATGCCTCTACGCAACTCATTCAACATCGGGTGCTAGAACGTGCGCACACTAATCTACCGGCACTCGAGTAAGCGACCTGAGAGGCCCATACCCCTGGTCGCGATGAGACTCGCGCTATAAGATCGACATTGCCGAAATCAGCGAAATTCGGCTCGTTGACGGAGGGAAGCTGCATGACACTGATGCTGGTTACAAGTTCCACTGGGTGAGGAACGACACCTCAGCCCCAGGTGAACATGGGCTCGGATTTGCACTATTCTACTACCTTAATGGCCAGCTCGTGGGAGAGCCGAATGGCATCGACCCACGGCTGATAACTCTTCGCATGCGAATTGGAAGAGGTAAATTTGTGTTGTGCTGATGACAGGTGGAATCATTTTTACCCTCAGTTATTCTCCGTGATAAGGCCTGTGCCGAGGAGTGACCGACTATTTCTGCTGGGTGATTTCAACTCGCACATTGGGCTAGATATTGCGGTGTGGACAGACGTAATCGACCCGTATGGTGTTGGCATAGCCAATGAGAACGATGACCGGCTGCTCTCACTGTGTGCCCCTTACGGTCTGACGATCACGAGCACTCGGTTTGCATTGAGTGCGAGGGCTATGGCAAGTTGGACGTACCCACGGAGTGGTCACGCTCACCTGCTCGAGCATATCATCGTACTTCAGCGTGATATGCGGGAACTGCGCGTGACTCATGTACTGCGTGGAGCTGCGTGTAGCACAGATTCCAAGTTGGTGCGGAACAAGTTGTACCTAAATTTCCGTACGTCTAATTATTGCACTCCTACCGCCAATCGGCGGAAATTTGATGTACTTTCCATAGGTGCTACTGAGAAGTGGATGAAGCTGGATGCGACAATGACCAGTCGCTTGGCAAAGTCACGTATGCAAACTGTTACCGGCCGGATTGGTTTGATGACAAAAGTGCGACCAGGGTCGCAATGGTACCGCAGAACAATGCCTTGTTCATCGCGCATATGAATGACCCTGACGAAGCAGAGGAGAGTCATTTTCGCATCAAAAATACATGGTGGACGGAAAAGACGAGGCCGATGGAATGTGACGCCGGACGCCACTTACATAAGAAATTTTTGATTCTTTGAAGGCAGTGTATTGAACATCTTGCAGTCGCTGAGAACTCTGCTCGATGCAAGTTCAGACGCTGTCTATACACAGACTACAGATATGATAGAGATCTGGTGAACACACTTTGGCTGCCTATTGAAAAATCGTTCCGATTTTGACCGACCTAACTTGTACGAGATGCAACAGCAACCGGTGGGCTGAAATAACCTGCGCACTTGGACTGAAAGTTCTCCCAACCAGTCTTACACGCCTTTCATGAAATCCATCATCTCCACACTTAGGGGAGCCTCGGTTACTGCGAGTAACGTTTGACAACACGCGCGACCTGGAAGATGTTCTCTTAGCAAGCTACCTGCTAATGAACTCTTCTGTCAGTGCCCGCATTTTTCCTGACAGACCATGGGCAGAAAGACAGAAGCGGAAATCCAACCCTAGTTCGTCACGTCCAAATGAGATGAAGAAAGTGGTACTGGTTCATGGTGTGCCAGTATTGAAGCATGACGGTAACAGTGAACGACAGAAGCACGACATCGAAGAATGGCGGTACATGGCAGAACTATACGATATGAAGAACGTCGTGGCTTTTGACGTCACCCATCTCATTGCTTCCACAAACTACCAAGGTAGCGGGCCACGAATTTTGAAAGGTACCTTGGCTGCGCCCGAAATGGTATCAGTGGCAATCCAAGCATGGCATGACAACAGGAAACTTGGGCCACCAGAAGTACGGTTAAGACCATTCCTTTAATTAGTACAGACCTCAGATACAGATGAGCCAGCCTCAATTGTACCTATCTCAAACCAGCCAACTGTGCAAACAACCGTTTCAAAAAACTTCAGCAGACCGGCACTATTTGTGCCGGTCACTCACAGCGAACCGAGCTCCTGATGCGTCAACAAATACAATGCTGCTACACCAACACTCAGGGGTTGTACTCTAAGCTCTCGGAACTGCGCCACCGACATGAAACAACAACGTGGGACCTCATAGCAGTTACTGAAACTTGGCTCTCAAACGACATACTTGATCCAGAGATTGAACTCAGTGAGATGTCAGTCATTCGAAATGATCGTCCATCTCGCGGTGGCGGCGTTGCTCTCTACTATCGAGATTATTTGAAATGTGAGGCTCTTACCGAAAGTTCCCTTGTTATTCCCGACGCACTATTTTGCCGACTGCACCTACCAGGTCGAGATGTTGGTTCACAGAAGAAGAGTGATGCTTGCCTCATAGCAGTTATTTATAGACCTCCGAACTCATCAGCAGACAGCGATAACATTCTGTTAAACGCTCTCCGCTATGCTGTTTCATAAAAGTACTCTCACTATCTTATAATGGGTGACTTTAACTTTCCTTCGATAGCATCAATGTCCCCTAATGGGTCATCATTTAAATCGAAACTCCTCGAATGCATGGGTATGGCAGTTTTGTATAACCATGTGCATCGACCAACCAGACATCGCGGTTCAAACAAGCCATCACTCCTGGACTTAATCCTGACTAATGAAGAGTTGATGGTTGAGTCAGTAGCATACGATCCTCCACTGGGCCGTAGCGACCATTCAGTCCTAACATTCGGTTATGTATGTTATGCCAGTATTGTTGCTAAAGAAAGAGAGACTCAACGCACTATTACGGACTATTATAAGCTGCGCAGCTTAGCAGCAACCGTTGACTGGGACTTACAGGCGCACAGCTCAGCGAATGACGCGTGGAATGAATTGAAAGACAAAATTAACTGGATCATACAATCAGCATCGAAGGTTGTACCATTACGAGCATCGCGCCGGACCAGTACGTGGATCCGGAGCAGAACACATAAATGGATCAACCGAAGAGATGAAATCTGGAGGCAACATTTGCTAAGCCTATGTGATATCACATGGCAGGATTACAAAGTCATCAGAAACTACTGCACGTCACTCATTAGAGTCGATAAGTACGAATGACAAGAGAATATGGTGCTGAAATTTACGAGTAACACCAAACTGCTATACAGATTTGTGAATGGCAAAAGAAAGGTTAAGCCCGAAATACTACCACTCAGGACGACCAGTGGCCTAACAACTACTGCCGTGGATGCCGCGAACGCTCTACTCTTGCAGTTTGGCTCGGTAGCTACAAATATCATGGACCTTTCGCCGTATCAACTCTCAGCCAATGTCGTTGGCTTATCCAGCGTCACCTTTACTCCAGCAGCTGTTGCAAGCGAACTACAGTATCTCCGGGAGTACAGTGCCCCTGGAATGGACATGATCTGCCCAAAAGTACTAAAAACCCTTGCTCCCACCATATCAGCACCACTTGCAACCTTTTTCCAGGGTCTGCTTAACTCCCCTACACTTCCATCTGAGTGGAAAAATGGAATTATTACTCCAAAATATAAAGGAGGTAAGCGCTCGGATCCTGCTAACTACCAACCTATTACTCTTCTTCCTGTTTTATCAAAAGTTATGGAATCGGTAATCACAGACGGACTGACGCGATACTTTGAAGGTCAACAGATAATTTTTAATGCCCAACATGGTTTCCGACGCAGACGATCTTGTCTCACCTAGTTGCTGATTACTCGAGACTGATGAAGGGGTGCCCATAGATGTGATATACCTGGATTTTTCTAAAGTAATCGACAGGGTCAATCACTTCTTTCTCCTCCAAAAGCTTGCTGCCTACGGTATCAACGGTTTCCTGCTCACCTGGTTGGTAGACTACTTACACGACAGAGCAATCAAGGTAAGAGTAGCCGACACCTATTCTGAAAGCCTTTACGTCTCCAGTGGTGTACCACAAGGATCCGTCCTCGGCCCGCTCCTATTTTTAGTCTACATTAATGACCTTCCAGCAGACATTCTATCTCCAATGCAAATATTTGCAGACGATGCAAAAATATGGAGAGCTATTCACTCAGCATCCGACCGTGTCTACCTCCAGGAAGATCTGACCCGGATTAACGAATGGGCAGAAAAGAACCAGCTCCCACTGAACCCTGCAAAGTGCCACCTGCTGACGGTGCACAACAGCTTTGTCAACACCTACCTTTTGGGGCAACACGTCATGCAACATGTGACTAGTGAACGGGACTTAGGTATAATCGTGCAAGAGAGTCTTGGAAATTCGCTCCAATGTTCGCAAGCAGTAAGTGTGGCGAACTTGAACTTGAGACTTTTGAGGCGAGCTCTCGGCACTTTTGAGCGGCGGCTAGTACCATTGTTGATTAACTCCTACATTCGTCCTCATGTTGAATAGGTAATTCAGGCCTGGTGTCTATGGTTAAAACGAGACATCCGCCTCTTGGAACAGCCCCAAAGAAGAGCCACAAAGGCAACGCGTGGACTATTCGGTATAAGTTAGGAAATGCTTCTTCGTGCACTCGGTGTGTTCTCATTCGAATACCGACGGCTTCGTAGAGATCTTACTCTCACATACCGGATACTAACCGAAAGCAAGCATCCATGTACATCACTGTTGACTCTAGCCCCATACAAACAAAACCGAGGCAACCACCTGAAACTAATGACGCAACACTCTCGTTTGAATTGTAGAAAGTATTTTTTTCTCACTTAGAATCTGTTCTCACTGGAATGCATTACCAAACTATGTGGTGAACGCACCGGACATGACGACATTCGAAAGACTCTTAGATTTTCATCTTAGTGATAAACGATACACAACACTTTGCCAAAGTGCAATGATTTAACCACTGATACTTGACGTTCCACATTGGAACATTTTGATTTTAATTTTCTTTTGCATATCCATCCTGTGGGTCTTGTAAAGTTATGCTTTTTATCCCATCATACACCATTAAACCATTGAACCATTGAAGAAATGTAAGTGTATCTTGCCGACATACCGACACTGCATAAGAAGCAGAGAGCACTTGCTCAGCTGCGAAACGGCAACTGCGTCGGAGCCGACTGGTTGCCGCCAAAATCTTTGAAAGACGGCGGACCCCCTTTGATGCATGCACTGCACCACGGTGTAGCACGTGTTGTTTGAATAACATATGCCATTTGATTTGGAGGACGCCCTTGTGCTGGCACTGTGCAAGGGCAAAGGGAGCAAACAATATGTTACGAATTGTCCCAGTATTAACTTGCTGAGGTCTGGTCGTCCGGATGCGGCTCAGGCGCCTCGTCACGCAGGTCGTGGAACCAAAGTTGGCGGGAGAACAGCATGGATTCCGTTCGGACGGCAGCGTTACAGATATGGTGTTTGCCGTTCTGCAGTTTCAGGATAAATGCAGAGAGCGACGTCAGCCATTGTACTCGCTGTTTGTTGAGTTCACCAAGACATTCGAAAGGGGTGATCCGCGAAGAACTGTGACTGGTGCTAGGTAAGTTTGGTTGTACAATTAAGTTTGTAAATCTAGTTGAATGTCTACACACTGATGTGAGAGTGAGGAATCAGCTGATTGAACAAACCACAGATATTTTCTCTGGTGTGAAGCAAGACTGTGGCTTAGCTCTTGCTTTGCTTAATCTTTACCTTAAAGCAATGCTGTCGTGTGCTTTTGCTGCTGCTTGTGTTTACGGTGTCCGTGTGGATACCGTATTAATGTTGGCTTGCTGAAAGTTTGTGTGGGAGACAACCATCCGCACGTTGCTGTTTGCCGACGACTGTGCGTTGTTTGCATGTAGCGTTGATGATTTGCAACGCATGATTTTGGTTCTCGCTTCAATAGCGGCCAAATTCAGACTCAGCATCAACACCAGCAAGAATGTTTGTCGTTTCAGTCTACTATAGAAATCGATTCCCTATACTTGCATCAAATCCACGTCGGAGATGATGTTTCTGAAACTACCACCAGCTTTCGTTAGCTTGGGACTGTAATAGCTGCTGACCTGTAGATAATGAGCCAGCTGCTCGTGAGCGTAACGAAGGCTGCTGCTGTATTTGGAAGGTTAGAGCGTAAGGAATGGTACAGTCACTAGCTGACCATTACCAGGATGCTGATGCTACACAAGTCCATGGTTCTGTCCGTCTTTCTATAAAGCAGTGCAAATTGGACGCTTTATCTGAAGGACATCCGTTATCTGGAGCGCTTGCATTACCAGTGCCTGAGTCGGATTGTGCGCATCGAATGGGATGACCAAGCTACTGACGCAGAAGTGCAGCGCCGCAGTGCATGTATGCAGTGGACTGCATACATCTGATGTGGCATTTGAGGTGGCTCGGGTGTGTTCACCGCATGAATTCGACGCATATACCCAAGCAGCTGCTGCGTGGCTGACTGCGTGCATGGAAGCGACATATCAGAAAATCGAAATTACGTTAGCAGGACATGATCCAGGTGCGTTTATCACGAACTAATGTTGATTTTAGGTTTTAGGAATCGAAGGCAGTTAATCGACGCAAATGGTGTGAGCTAATCAATTGGGTACTTGCTCAGGTGCAGCGAAAAACACGATGTTATGCGAAAGAGAAATGCAGGTTAAGCAAGCGATAGGCGCCGATGGAGTTAAGCCTATCTTCGTCAAGCTTACCTGAGCCAAGCCGACTTGGTAAACGACCAGCGTCGCCATTTGGGACCAACACTGATGGGGCGAAATGTCAGTTGAATAGGTACTCATTGTAAAGCAATATAATCACTCGAAATCGTTCTTCCTCTGGTCCCCGATCATCGACCCGATGCTCCCAGTCCCCCTCGTTGATCCCACTCACTGAATATCTTACGTATATCCCTAAGTTACTTATTTTTCATGTCAAACTTACAGTTGGTGAAACACCAGTCTAGTCACTGTTTTCTCTGTTTCATGATCTGCTCTAACGATCGCTTCCGTGTATCTGTCGCATCTCACACACACTAGTTCGACTACTGTCCGATTCACGTATCGATCTTGATTCACCCACCCTCTGACCGCTGACACGCATCTGCCCATTAACTGGTGCTCTGTCTACTAACGATTCCCCATGCTTCACTTCGCCTCGCATTCTTGTCTTTAAGGTCAGGATAGATCGCTGTTTGTGACATGTACATACACAGGCAGTCAGCTTGCATTTAACCTGATGTGATTGGACTAACGTCTACTAGTCCCCTGATTGTCTCTCATTTGCAAGCCTAATCCGGACAGGCGACAGAGGTGGTTCATTGCTGACTTGAACTCGACATTTTGATGACGTGTTGTTGTAACGGCTAACTGAGCTTATCCACCTTTTGTTTGAGGACATTGTTGAGGTAGGTCATTATTAGGATATATTGTTTGTATAATGGCACAGTAGTTCAGCATCGACTGTGGCTTTTGTTTTTACCGATGGGGCTTCACAAGTTTGGTTCTTGTAGATTAATGAATCTATCTGGGAGGCCGCAGATTAGTTGCCTACCCCTTTTCCAACTGTCCTAATCGCACCTGACGCTTACGATCATCAGTAGCTCAGCTCTTGTTGTGTACGCCGTTTTCAATCCTAGTACATTTACCAACCCAGGCCAATAATATAGTCGATACGATAAGTGTGCTACGTCATAGCTGCATTTGAACTGTACGTGTGTATGCGCGTTGGTTTTCTCACATATCTCTGGTTGGCTATCGATTTATACCCACCGATGTGGCTGCACTTGATGTGAATGTTGACAAGGTGTCTACCTGTCGAAAGCACGCCACCACAGTTACTGGCTCCTGGTGGCAGTTGTTCGTTGCTGGAGGGGACGGGTTTGCACGATCCTTTTGACTTTGCACTCACAGTCTGTGTGT
>OX104063.1:182528021-182568897 GCA_944474145.2 Dicrocoelium dendriticum
AGCCCTATTCGTAAGATGGAACATTTTGCATAATTTATGAGCAACTGCCACAGAGCAGCCCGGTCCCACAGTTTATCGAGGGCCCGTTGCAGAGTCTGGGGTCCATAAAAGTCAGACACTATGTGCCAAAACTTTAGGTCATCTGCAAACGTAAGAGATGGTACCTCCAGCAGTTCGGAAGCTCATTGACATACAAAGAAAATAACAATGGGTCAAACACCGAACCTTGAGGGACCCCACTGAGGACTGACTGACGGAAAGACAGACTAGACCCCACACGAATACACATCTCTCCCTTCCAGAAAGGTGGTGATCCATTTTAGTGCACGTCCTGATATTCCATAGGGCCCAAGTTTCAAGGAGAGGCGAGAATGTGATACCTTGTCGAATGCGTTGGAGAAGTCAATGAACACTACATCTACTGCATGACCCCGATCCAAAGCATCCGCCCAACATTCGCGTGCAACTAGCAAATTAGTCATGCAGGAATGACCCTTGCGAAAGCCGTGTTGAAGTGGACTGATCAGACCAAACTCCCGCAGGTGGTTTTCAAACACATCCCTGACCAACTTCTCCAGTACCTTGACCAGTACGCTTGTCAAACTTACCGGTCTATAATTGGCAGAGAGATGCTTGTCGCCGTTTTTAAAAATCGGGCAGACGATAGCATCCTTCCAGTCCTTGGGAAAGGAGCAGCTGCGAAGCGACAACTGAAACAAACGTGTTACTAGGCCACATAGCTCGCTTGCGAGTTCGCACAAAAGCTTAGGGTGAATATCATCCATCCCAGCGGATTTAGCAGGATTTAGCCCCTAAAGAAGATGGAAAGCCTCTGCTTCCGAAATTGTGACGTGTGTTAAACAGGAGTCCTGTGGGACTCTCATCGCTATGTCAACATGCGGTGACTGCTGATCCCGAACAAAAGTTCCGGCATACTGTACACTGAGTAGACTTGCTTTTTCGTGATCAGTGGTGGCAGTGGCGCCGTCGCTGCCTAATAACACTGGGATAGATGAGCCAACGTTACTACGCCTATTGACGTAGGCGAAGACTCTGTTGGGCTTTGCGGAGGCTGTGTTAGTCAGCTCCATCTCATAGCTAAGTCTAGTAGCTCGAAAATGACTCATGCAAACATTCCGAGCTTCACGATAACGCCGAAAAGTACATTCTGAGAGAACTGTCCGGTAGATCCGCCAGCATCTTGCCCGTCTATTAGGGTGCCACTGAGTCCAACCATGGTGGCTTCGATTTGGTATTCTTCTTTACCGAAAATGGGATGTGGGGGTGGGATATATTAAAGAGGAAAGAAACGTATCCCAAGCCGTCTGTATATCAGCATCCATCAAGATGATGCATGGGAAACTTACTGCCTTGGCTCTAATAGACGGAAAGTCGGCGTGCCAAATGTTCGGAGTCCGGACCCTGCGTGAATAGTAGTCGTTGATGACAGCACAAATGAATGATAAACACGTATGGTCACTGGCTCCCAAAGGGGAACCTACTCAAGGTCACTCGCAAAGTCAACCGACTTTTCGAAAACTAGGTCCAACAGAGAAGGAGCATGACCCGCCATGTACCTGGTGCGTCGATCGACAAATTGGTGTAAGGGTACTTCCAGTGTCAAATCAACAAGCTCGGCAGCCAACCCTGTTGTCGCTGCCTCATAAGATAGGTCATGCCAATTTACTTCAGGGAAATTGAAGTCCCTCATTATCAAGTAACTGTTCACAGAGTGAGTGCGGATGAAGTCAATGAAACTCCTAAAAGCACTATCAGGGCTCTATACAGCAGCACAATTTTAAATTGCGTTGATTCAGTACAGACTTCAACTGCAAGAGCTCCATCAGTTTTATCAGCTGAGTTGAAAGTATGTGTTCTTAGTATGTTTACATCACATTTGATGTACAAGGCAACTCCACCTCCGCGACGATCAGATGATCGGTCAGATCTCAGTATTGCGTAGCCCGGAGCGTTTAATTCACTGTCCATGACGTCAGAAGACAACCAGGTTTCAGTGAACACGAGTACATCAGAATGGGAGTGGTCTATCAGGGCCCGTACTTCACACATCTTGTTTCGTAGGCTACGCACATTACTGAGAACTATGTGAAAACGTTTGGTATGGAGAGCCCCGGGTCGTGTGCTACCAGAATGGGCTTTGGTAGGGCGAAAGTGGACCTTCGGCTCACCACCCGAAAACCCACCAAACATAAACCTTTCTCGCTAGCTTCGCGACGCGCTTTAAGGTTGTTGATGGCTTTATTAAGCTTTATCCTATCTGCTAAAGGTAGATCCGGCTGTATAGTCACTCCGGAACGCTTTAGTTTAAAGGCGAAGCGCAAAAGAGCTTGGCGTTCCTCTGATGTAGACAGGACCACGCGTAATAGACGGGGTCTACATTTAGCACTATCATCCGATATGTTTCCAAGCCTAGTAAGTTTTCTAACAGTAACCCCAGGAAACTCGGGTGGAAGTAGTTTAGAAACACAAAGTTTGAACAAATGAAAGTAGTCAAGCATGGGATCTTTCGGAAGAACTGCGGAGGACTCCGAGATATTCCTAAAGATAACGCTGCTGTCCGTGAATGCATCACTACGACGAGAGGTGTATACGGCACGCGTCGTCGTAGCAGTGGCCGGCGCAGCGCTTGAGTTCATATCCTCCTTAGTAGGAACAGCAGGTGCGCAGCAGAAGGATTCCGGCAATGGGGTGGAAGAGTTTTCTGCCTTCGTTTCCGGGGACGGAGTATCGACAGAGCCCGATGTTACAGCTTTTAGCTTGGGTTTGGTTGTACTGATGGATTTCGTTATCTTGCGTCGCTTTGCCTTCGCAGATACACTGGTCTGTACAACTTCCCCACTCACAACTGAGTTCAATCTAATATCAGGATGTTTACCATCTTCAGGCGCCGCCTCAAGAGTTGGTGAATCCTTCGAAGCCGTACTATTTATGCAATCGTCTGAACGCACGCTTGTCCTGAGAAGGCCTGCACGTTCAAGGCTTACGACGATTTGATCAACCTTCTCCTCTAAAGAATTAAACAAAGATAGAAGGGTACCCCCTCTATTCACCAAAGTTTCAAATTCGTCATTTGGGACTAAACGATATACTTTGTGCCTCACACAACCAGGGCAATTATAAGGTAAATGATCGCTGTTTTGTAGGATGATATACTGCTGTCTATCCAACCCAGTGCAAGCCTCACGGAACCAAGAACTGCAGAGGTTACATTGCATGCCACCCGAAGAACCAGTAACTGGTTCTGAGCAACTCGCTTTACCACAAACAGCTGACGAATCGGTTAATGGGTCTGAGGGCGACTTGGAACCGGATATATTTACCATAACGAAAGATGAAAAAGTTTAACAGACAATAGGAAGGTGAACCGGGGTACGATCCGCTACGACGCAGTCAACGTGAGCAGCAATCAGATAGAACCCGGAGTGATTCGTTTGCGCAGATTTGGACTCACCAGATCATTAAAAGTAGCAAGGAAGACTAAAACAGGCCTTTCTATAGTATAACCTCCAAAAGCTGTTCTTCATTGGAGCTGGGCGAGACTGCAGGAACGTGGGATTGCTCAGCTTCGCGCGGTTGAATTTGTACTCGATCGATGAGATATTGGCAAAGCCCGGATTCTTTTGCATAGAAGTCTTCAAACAGAGGCCAAGCAATATTTCGATGAGAAAACCACGAAGAGTAGGTGAACAATTAAAGATCTTCAAACGCTGGTATACTGGACACTTTCTGATCAGATTTATTCAGCGCTTCCGAGAAGGAAAACTCAAGCGGTGAAACACGACAACCACGCCGGGACAAAGGAAGGCACACAAGAGATTCCGAGTATGTTAGCACTTCCAAGTACTTTCGGATCATAAGAAAACTGACAAAGCCAAATTTTCTATGTAGCGTTATTCAACTACTGTCCTCAAACAAGGATTTCGGTAAAGAAAGTCGCGAACGGTGAAGCACGACAAGCACGCCGTGAAGAGCGATGGTTCCATAAGCATCTGTGGGAACTATAAAGTTGCCATCAACCAGGCATTACAGCTAGACAGATATCCTCTGCCAAAGATTTAGGATATTTTCGCTCCTCTCTCCTGTGGTGAGCTTTTTACTAAACTAGATCTTAGCCACGCCTACCAACAAATTGAACTTGATGAGGAATCACGTGTATACACCACCGGTAGCACTCACCTTGGATTAATCCGCTATACACGTATGCCACTTGGGATAAGCTCGGCCCCGACTATCTTTCCGCGTATAACTGACACACTGGAGAACATACTAAACACATGTGCATATTCAGGTGACATTCTGGTTACTGAACCTACTATCACCGAACACTTGTATACTTTGCATGTCGTCCGGAAACAATTATCAGACGTCCGGTTGGATTAAAAAAAGGAAGTGTGAAATTTTTTGGGTATTGATTATCAAGAGAAGGATTGTGTCCATTAGAGGAAAAGACTAGAGCATTATTTGAAGCGCCAGCACCCAAAATTATTCATGAGCTACGGTCATTCTTGGGTGCCAGTACCCAGTTTTCAAGGTTCATATCGTCGGAAGCAACACATCTACATCCGCTTCAACAACTCTTACGTAAAAGCTAAACTTGGAATAAGAACAGGATTCCCGAAACTGCTTTCACGGTGGTTAAACAACTTTTTGGATTTAGAAGATGTTGTTGTGCATTACAACCCGCAAAGGCCTGTTATTCTCACTTGTGATGCTTCACCATAGGGTCTTGGACCTGCTTTACTGCACAAGTTACCGGAGAGCTACCAGCGACCCATTGCTTACGCCACTAGAACAGTGACAGCAGCATAACGAAATTACTCGCAGCTTGATCGAGAGGCGGCAGTTCTGATCATCGCTACCACCCGATTTCACCAATATTTACTTGGCCGACCCTTTGTGATCTATATGGATCATAAACCTCTTATTTCCCTCTTTGGCCAAGAGAAGGTGATTCAACAAATGGCTTCCTCTAGAATTATTCGTTGGTCCCGCATTCTATCTGCATATAGATATACAATCCAGTACGTTCCCAGCCGGCAAAATGCTACATCTGAGGTTCTTAATCGACTTCATATACCAGAGAAACCTTCGGGGGAGTTTACTCCACAAGAGCTTGTAAATTTGGTTCAGCATCACAATGATTCACCGGTCAAATCAAAGGACATACGTCAGGAGACTGATAGAGATCCAGTTTTATCACTGGTGATGGGATACACTCAAGCCGGCTGGCCAAATAACACATCCAAAGTGGTATGCCTTTCCGTACTAGGATGTCTGAACTCAGCCTCCAGAACGGATGTTTACTGTGGGGCGCACGAGCTGCAGTCCCCAAAAGATTTCGGTCACGTAACCTGGATGAAGCACATGATGCACACTCAGGACTTGCTAAAATGAAGTCACTAGCGCGCTTTTATTTGTGGTGGCGAGAATTAGACGACGAGATTACAGCGAAGGTCAGAATTTGCCTCATCTGTCAGGAAACTCGGAACGCCGCCCCCATGCGCCAGTGCAGCCTTGGAAGTGGCCAGAAACACTCTGGAGTCGCGTACACGTAGACTTCTTCCACATTTGCGAGAGTCAGATGATTTCATTGATCGTTTACGTTCGTTATAAGTAGCTTGTAGCTCACATTTGGCCTCAGCAACTTCAGCGGGCACCGTAACTAAACTACATACAACATTCGCGAAGTTTGGTCCCCGTAACACCAGTGTCTGACAATGGGTCATTGTTTTCCAGCGCCGAGTTTTCTTCTTTTCTTCACTCGAGTGGCGTTAGACACAACTACTACACCTTATCATCCAACCTCCAACGGGTTGGCAGAGTGGGCGGTATATACAGTGAAAAAGCCGCTAACAAAACAACCAAATGCTCCAATGCGTGTGCGTTTTGGTCGTTCCCTATTCGAGTACCGGAACATGCCAAACGAGACAACCGGTAGAAACCCAGCAGAGTTAAGGTTCGGACGACGCTTGCGTACACGGTTAGATTTACTGCATTGGACTGTTGAGTCACAACTTACTGAGCGGCAACCACGGGCGAAGGAACATTTTGAAAGTTGTAACAGGGACAGAATTGTGACAGAGGCTGACTCATTTTAAGTCGTTTACCAACAGACTCTGGGTGGGAGTCAGCAGTTGTAAAAACAACTAACGGACACTTCTTAGAAGCAGAAACTGAGGATGACCAGATCATGCGGCACCATTTGGACTATGGGGGGGCCAAGACTGTCAAACCGAGAAACGAGTGCTGAACCAGATCGGTCATTCTAATCGCTAACCGATATGCAGGCGACTGATGCACAATCAGTAATCGAACCATAGTTACATCGTTCTAATCGTCAACGGAGACCAGTCGAGCGGTTTCAGGCCGGTCAACCCAAACCAGAGGGGTGAAGGATGATATGGTCATTGGTTGTGTCAAATCCATCCACTGCTACTCAGCCGGAAAAGCTACTGCGTAGGAGCGCGTGTACTTGTGGGTGCACGTGTTTGTGTGACAACCAATCAGTGTCCGCCATTGATTCGCTTCGCACCGGAACTCGTTCTCGCGTTCATATGACTGTCGTGGCAACCAGTTTTGCGCATTCATATGTGCTGAGTTGAGTGTACCGCTTCGTACGTATTACTATAGTTCGCCTCTTACCGTATCGCTCTCCTGGTTTCGCTTGGGTGTAACTGACCACACGAGTCACACGCAGTACTATAGAAGATTTTAGTGTTTTGATCACGGTAGAACGTCGGTCGGTGACAATCCCAAGCCTGGATGACCTTCCACATCAACAGACAATCAGCTTGTCGAGAGAGTACGTGCTGTGTTCCTTGGAAATCGCGGTTTAACTGTTCGAGAAGTTGCCGACGAAGTTGGTAACAATGTAGGATCATGCCATCAAATTTTAGCGCGGTTGAGGCCTGAACGGTGGGAAAACCATACTTGAATGTTGCGTCATAACAATGCGCTGGCTCACGTATCCTTCTTTGTCCGCAGCTATCTAACGAAACTTCACACTTCTGTTGTGACCCATCCACCGTATTCTCCGGACCTAGGTTCTGTAGAATTCCTCCTGTTTCCCAAACTTAAAACCACGTTGAAAGAAGGTCGTTTCCAAACCATGGAAGAGACTTAGGGCAATGCGACAAGAGACCTGCGCGCCATCCCGGAAAGTGCGTTCCAGGAGGCTTTCCAAAAATGGATGCACCTTTGGAAAATGTGTATAACTAGTGGCAGGAACTGCGTGGAGCGCGAACTTACTTAAAATCTTGTGCAATGAGCGACACAGATGTTATGGTAAAAGTCCGGTTTCTTTTTGAACACCCTCGTATCCCGCCAGCTGTATCAAGTTATTCTAAACCAGTACGAAGTTCAGGAGGATATAAGCTGTGCCTAAAGTTCGAGCCTGGTGGTGCACCAGAGCTTCGAGAATCCAAATCACAGTAGTCGCCACCGGCGAAGTCATCGTAATACCAAACTGAGTGGTCACCAACAACAGTTTAGCGCTGTTACCAACGGAAACCTGCAGACAACCGGCATATCACCAACATGCAGAATTTGAATACGCAACCTGCTCGCTCCATAACCTGTGAGCCACTTGCTAGTGAAATTCACGTAGCTGATAGAAATTGGCACAACCAAAATCCTCGCAAACTTCCTCAACCTGTTAACAACCTTAACATGCAGGTAGGTTTTATGCAACAACCAGCAAACTGTAATATCAGTGGCTCGAAATTTTCCCAGTATTTCGCCCTCCCGACCGTTTTGGGGTCCAGTGGCTTTTCATCCACAACACCCTCAAATAACACTGCTTTCGCAAATTATATGTCCTCCGTATCCAAAACCCCCACACCACTCTCTCCAAATACCACCTCGTTGGGGTCCTGTACCTGGATTCCTGTAAACAACCCAATGGATAACAAGACACTGCCGTTACTGTTAATTAATTCTTGTTCATCGTTAAATAAAATACACCTTCTGAGTAATATTATTCACCTCAATTCTCCTTATATATTATTAAGAACCGAAACATGGTGTTCAATAGAGATGTCAGACACATTGTTCGGGATACATCTTTCGTAATGAGCGCCTTTATGGTAGAGGTGGTAGCTGTCTACTCTACCTAAGGTATATACTTGTTTCTTCATCTGGATGAATCACTCCTACGGAAACTTCTTGATTCGATGTGGATTACCATTTCTAGTAATCCAACAAATCTTTTAGTAAGTTGCCTTTACAGACCCCCATCGTCTGCACTCATCATAACCGCTGACTTGATAGACTGTTTCCTTTTATTGTCGACCTTTCATATACTAATAAAGTTATCGCCAAGGATTTTAATATACCTGAAATACTATGGTCTCGTAACCATGAATCACTAAACATACTTTTATGTCTACTGTAGGTCGTCTAGGATGGGTACAGCACGTCAAAGAGCCTACTCGGTTTGGTAACCCACTTGATCTAATATTTACTATGGGATGTTCGCATGTGTCCACATACACCAGTGACAGATTACCGAGTAGTGATCGTAACATCTTTGGTTGTTCTTTTCACATTCTTTCTAAACTCATAGAAGCAGCGATCAAATACCGCCCATACTTTTCTATGAATTAGTCAATTTTCTCGGATCTCATAAGGTCTAAATTTGGATCCATTTCTCTTAGCACAGAATGTACAAATTGCTTGTAACGAGTTCTACCTCGTATACAGGTTTGTGTTGAAGTTGTGGCTTCAGAAGGTACTAAGCAGTTGAATAGGACTGCTGCACCTGCAGACATCTCGAAAAAGGTAGCCACTAAACTTCATAAATTAAAGAAAAGTTAAGGAGAACAAACGGTTTTACTCTGCAGATGCTCCATACCAGAATACTAACAGCGTTATACCATGATCTGCACAGTGTTATGCTCCGAGGAGATAATGGTACTGAAGGGCGCTAAGGCGACAGGCTGCATCTCAAAACTTTTGAACCGTAGGCAGAATAGAAAATCAAGGTGTATTAACTCGCTTCTAAACTCTGATGGAACTGCTATTAACGTGCGCGTAATCATCTGTTGAATCCTCAGTGACTACTTCACGTCTACTTATAGCACTAACGCGAGCGATGATCATCAACTCAAGCTGACAAACAAAAGCAGTAATACACTCCAAACTGTTGAATTCACACTTAGTGATAAATGTCGTCAACTCAGATTGGTTCGGCCATCATGCTTACCAGGCCCTGACAATACCCCGCCAATTCTAGTCAAGTACGGAGGTTCATACAAGCCCTGTTTTGCATACTGTATTTACTCTTTCCATGCTCAAGGGGGAATATCCATACACTAGACACAATCAACTATAATACCACGATACAAAAGCGGATCTATGCAGGATGTAAAATATTACCGCCCAATCCATCACACATCCATTATCTCCAGAATCATGGAGAGGTTACTTAAAGAATGCGTAATAGAATATTTGAGTTCTATGAGCGCTATCAGTAAACAACAACACGGTTTTTTGAAAGGTATGTCATGCCCTACCTGACAGTTAGATTATCTTGATTATGTGACTGGGGCAACAGACATCGGAAGTGCCATTGTTGTAATATTTCATGGTATCCAAAAACCATTCGACCGTGGCACACACAACTTATTGTTGAGGAAGCTTATCATATGTATAACGAAATCGCTTCTAAAGTGATTGTTTTCCTAGACGGAAGGTAGAAAACAAGTTGTAAAAATTGGTAGCTATACATCTGAAGCCACCTCAATCTACTGGAGTGATTCAAGATTGCTTGATAGGCCCGCTTTTATTCTTAATCTGTTTCAACAATCTCCCTGATGAAATCTTGTATGGGCAGCCATTCCTCTCCGCTTATGATGTTAAAAGTGTTTATTGTTCCTCCCCTTGGCAACGTAGTCCAAATTTAGCATGTATTCTGTCTGAAAAGTCCGCATTGGAGCACTAGTGTAACTCCTAGAAGTTGCGATTTGCCACTGCCAAGTGGAATCTATTGTACCACGGATGTGGCCCTTCTCCAAACATACTAATCCTAAACAACTACTCTATTCTTGTATGTGGCGCAGTCAGAAACCTTGGTCTAAGATATTCTGATTCATGTCATCTTTAAGAGCATGTTATATTCTTGCAGGCTTCTGCCAGAAGGTTGTTCGCTTACCTAAGCCGAACATATACCTTGAGTGATTCCTGGCTTCAAGCCTTTAAAAATACGTGTTAGGCCGAAGCTTGAGTACCGTACGATAATGTATAGTAATCTGAGAAAAGTGGACATCATGGCACTAGAAACCCTTTAACGATAATTCACAAGCAGGTTTCTGAACATGTCTAACACTATGACATACCTTGAGGGTTGCGAGGCTCTAAACATGGAGCAGATATAGCTGCGCAGACGTAAACCTAATTTGTGCCTTCTATATGTTACAACGCTATACCCGCTATCGACCGGTTGGTTCACGCCTGCTGGTAAATCTGCGCCCTTACGCCTGCTCTGCTTGACGCCTTGACAAACCCGACCGGAAGGAAGACAGAAGAAGACTCAGCCAACCAGAGTTTTATTAGAACCGAGAAGGCTCGTATTTACACGTCGGTCTCACTAATCCTCTAAGCACCGCCTGGCGGACTTGGCTACCTGTCTTCCTCGTAGGCCCACGCTCCACACTTGACTGTCCGCTCCGTCCGGTCAGTTCCCCTTCTTGCTCGGGCACGCCAGTCTTCATGCGCTTACCCGGGGCACGGCAACATACATGATGTCTGACGCGCGATTTCATCAGCTTTTGGTCAGACCTTGGCAACACGCATCCTGTCTGATGCGGATTTCATCAAGTTTCGGCTGGGCCGTGGAAACACGCTCGCGGAACTATCCCAAGCAAGCTTTCTGGCGAAAACGCGCCCCTTGACAATCAGCTTTCTCGTCCACCTGTCACTATACCGCTTACTATTCGGATTAAGCTTCACTGCTCAGCCACCACACGAGTTTCAGGCTCGTATGCACTATGAACTATGCAACAGCGAGCGCGTAGTGTAAATACAAAGTTCTCGTATCATGCTCGGCTCAAATTTTTCTCCGTTATATATGCGTTAATAAGGAATGATCTTCTATCGAGTATTAGAAAATGTACTACCTATCCGCAATTCAAACACATGATTAATATCCACCTGACTGTTTCAAATATCTGGTCAACATTTAGCAAAAAGTTGATTCTAGTTGATTTATATGAGAAAGTTCGCCATATCCCCTATTTGCCTTAATATTAGAATTTTGGTTGAATTTTTGCGTATGTACCTACAAACGATCATACTTCTCTCACTCCGTCTAACGAATTCTGGTTTCGTCTTTGCTGCCCTGGTTCGAAGTTGCAATACGCTTTTCAAGCTGCTGTCTCTGTAACATCGGCGTCACTCGCCAATTTTTTCCATCAAATTGTGACTGGCCTTCTGAACATTATTGCTGTCTAACGGAGCACAGCTGTGATGGTCCCCCGCTGAAATCTATGCACCTGTACAAGTGTCTTGAAGCTTATATTAGATGTGCTATGCTGTGGTTTCGATTCCACTGTACTGTGAGTGCATACGTTTGGTTACCCGATTTTAGGCAAGATGGTTCGAAATCATGTACTGAACATATAGTGAAGGACTGTGAACGATGTGTTCATTTTTCCTGTTATCGGAACCGTGAAGCGGGGGGCTAAGAAACATTGTATACGTGATTAGGTATCCGTTTTATGAGATTGGTAACTGGCCGAACTATTCGCGTAACTTGAACATACGTAAACTTTGTGAAAACATAAACAATTCAATCAGAGTGGGCAGACTACGCTTACTGCTTGTCAGGGCTCACACGCTTCGTTTCACCTTTTTAACGTTCAGGGTGCGTGTAGAGACAGACTGCTTTTCGCTATGGTAGCTCTCTATCCTTCCTCCGTCTAGTAGGCAAGTATGCCCTGGAAAATTCCTGGATGAGTAAGCGGCGTTTGTTATCAATCATGCGACTCATTAACCTCAATATTCCGGGTTCCGACAAATCTGGCGTAGGCGTCATTCACACCAGGAGGTAGCTTGCAACTTGTCTTTGTAGGATCACAACTGCATTGGGTTATGTTAGTCATTCCGTTCACATGGTAACAGGCGGGTGACTGGCCTACACGCAAAAGTGAATAACCAAAAAATCTTCTCTACCCTGCACCGACTGGTAAGTTCCTGGAAGTCAAATGTTCAACGGACTGAAAGTAATTCACTAATGTGCTGTCGAAAACAACCAGTGTCTAGTAGATGGCTTTTCCTTGCCGAGCACGGTGCCGTATAACAGTGCGGTGATTGTGAATATTAAAAACGATTTATCTGTTTATTTGTTGGCAACAAACTGGTGCAAATAAAACGCTGACAGCTTTGACAGCGGTCTTGAACGCAGCAGAAAAAATGGCGCCTCTTTAGTAAGCGCTCAAGATGTGAGTTCTTACTATGCTTTGTGTTCACAGTTTCTCATCCTCTCCATTCCGTTTGACATGTACCAAGTAACGCTTAAGAGCATCTGGTAAGTTCTTAGGTGTACAGACGGTGGATATTACCCAGGCACCCGCCGTAACCTCTGCCACATCTGTTAGTTAGTATTTCGGTTTGGCACAGGCGGACGCTGTTGACAGTTGTGCGTGTTTCCAGTTGCGTGTTAAACACCACAACCTGTTGATTTGTAGGTTCTATAGTTCAAAACTGAGTACGTGGAATACCATCATGTGTCTGTTGGCCCTATTACTCAGACATAAATGTTGCAGAGTCGCAAGATTCCATCAAGGTGCTATCCAGCCTCTGCTAATTAAGGGCGTGCTGTGGATTTAAGTAGGCTGGACTAATGATTAATTAAGATTATGTTGACCACCGAAGAAACTTCTGCTTATTGCTTTGTGCTTACTTTGTTGCGTTCTTAATTAGGGTTTTTAGTGTTGTACTCTCGTGAATAAGACCCACTACATGCATCTACCTGTTTCCAGTTTTCTTCGTTTAACGGCTAACAATTTTGACTCCACAACTAACAATTTAGAAGTCATAGGGAGATGTCCATGGTTTAAACATGGATTACTATAACTAAATCCATTTAAATTGCTTCGGAAACCCGGAAAACCTCCGGATGGCAGTGTTGTTCTCTCAAAAGTAGTTTGCAATCCACCTCTATTGGTTCGCTGGTGAGTTCAAAACCGTGACCCAGCTTATAGAGGTAGCGACCTGAGAATAAAGGTCTGGTCAAGAATTGACAGCCCATTTGACAGGGTAAAACTTCCCGACGTACTGTGTTCCACACTCGGCTAATTTTATAAAGAGTGCCGTTTTAGGTTCACGAAAATAGCGCTTAGCTGCTCATACTTCCAGATGTGATGCGCACCCCGATATGTGGCCGATTCATTTGCCTCGACTCACCTCACTATGGATCGAACTCACAACTTCTCTAAGCAAAGAGTGGATGCCACTAGGGCATAAGCCGTGGCTTTCGAAAAATTGGGATTGATAGTTAAATGTGATGTCGCGCGGCCCATATCTTGTTGCCACTCAGACTGCGAGCTTTGCGGAAGAAATGTTTGGACATCGATGCTGCGGTCCCCAAATATGTTGGGTCCCACCACTTTTACTGTCGGTCATGAAGCCTCTATTCATGAAAACTACGTGAACCAGCAGCACAAGTTTTCCGTAGGTTTCTTCAATATCGTTTGCTAAGCCACTGGATGGCTACCACAGGGTTTTGCACTGCTGGGCACATAATTGGTAGGCGTTAAAACTAAGATCGCCCGCCGGTAGTCACTGTTGAGCACATTACCAAGCCCCTGAGGATAATTTTAATTTTACAGGCACTCCAATGAGGCACCGAGGGATCTGTCTCCAAACATCAAATGATAAAATGCTGCGTTACTCTTTTGCTCCTCTTGTTGCATCCTAGCACTTGTTCATAGGGAAAAGCGATTAAGCTCAGTCAGCCACTTAGTGTCCGATGGAGGCCATAGTCGGTCCGATTACTCCGTCGCTAGTAAGAACGCGAAAAGTATAAGGACGCGGCTGTAATGTGTACACATGATCAAGCGACTGTTCGCGTTGTCTACAGGCGTTAGTACTCACACATTCGGCACATGCATCACCCAACAGACAACGGCTCGTGCCCAAGAAATCTTTCAGACCCCATAGCTGTCATGCACAAGGATGCAAACTTGTCACATGATAAGCGGATTAGTCTGCAAAAACATTTGTTAGTTATTCATTCATTATAAGACTGGAACGAAGTACAGAGGCCGATTAGGTAAGGAATCAGGGTGTTTTACTGAAAACGGAGATATTACTGATTTCGGCCTTAGTAACGTTCCTCCTGACTAAAGAGAGGAAATGATAGTGGTTGCAAGTTGATGGTACAGGCAAATGCAGGATATTAGACATTGATACCCATTAAGAGTTTTAGGTCTAACTAGTGAGGTTGTAAAATTTCCCGACTTTATATGCCTGCATCTTTAATTTGCTATGCAGTTGGAAATTATCGACCGCCTCAACGAATGCGCATTATGCGGGTTAGTCGGTACTTGGTTCGCCTCACTATGAATCTTGATGACTGACTTTATCCTATTCCATCCTGCACGATTGCTGTTGGAAAATTGTCGTTTTTTGCAGCAATAACAGAAAAAACGTATGGCATACAATTCCTCCCAAATCGACAAGTAGCTGTTGCAGCGGGCGTACTGAGCACTATATCCTTATAGGCCTTTCTACATGTCGAACTGGTACCCGAACTTAATAATGCGAAGTTGCTCAGCATCAGTTTGCGCTACATGCATGTTGATTTCGTTTTCATCAGTTTTAAGGTGGGACGCAACTTCTGTCAGGTACCACACGTCGCACCATTCTTGAGAGTTTGTCAGCTCAAGAAAACAAGTTAACTGTGATCACACTTCCTTTACACTTTAAGGAAACCCGGATGAATGCACGCACATGCGTGTGTATGCATTCTATGACCTTTATCGTCCCGATGAGTATACTTTCTAGTCCGGATATCAGCAACTGCTTAATAGTTGCACTAATACCTGATAGAAGGAGAATACAGATGGCAGTACCTTTGCTACACTTCTTCCGTGAGTCGTTGTTATTCTGTCCAAGCTTATTCCCAGAAAATGCTAATAAGTTAGCATGCTGAATTGAGTGGTGAAGCCCCTTTTCAATCAAAAGGAGCCATAAATTTACAGACATCGGGCATCCCGCTGTTGGTTTACTGTTAAGAACAATATTATGAGTATACCGATACCTCTTGTGACGCAAATACCTTACTGATTTCCCGGAGTTTTAGAAGCAGTAGATTGCCATATGCCTTCTAATAGAGTACGCACAGAAGTCGGTCATTTCCTAACGTAGACATACAGCGCTGACTCTAACCCCCTTGCAAACAACCCATGTCTGCCTATCTGTCACATAGTATACGCAACAGTTAGTGTGTATGCCTTGAAATTCTCAATGGTGTTGCAACCATGATTACTATTACTCAGCCATAAGTTCATGAGGTGAACTTTTACGGCGCGTAACTTCAAGCTCTAGGCTTTAAAGCATATTCGCATTAAGATTTACCATTTGCTTACCTCGTGGTCACAATTTTACCTTGAACGTAACACATCCCGTAAGTAATTACACTGCAGTTATCGTGAATCCCATAGTAAGAGCGATATATTTTCGGAATTCCTTTGAGCATAAGAAATTGCGATGCAACCTATTGCACTTTTCGGTAATGCTAGTATGCACTTATGGCTGGATGATGTGGATGTGTGTGCCAGTGCCCAAACCTGAGATTCAACTAAGCCGATGTCCTTTTCGGTTGTTCACGGATCTATAACTGAGAGTCTCCTAAATTTCGTTTTTAAGGATATTCATAAAAAATCGATTCAGATAAATTGCCACTATCCATTCGGTTGCGCATTGGTTGTCGCTTAATCCCCTTTGGGTTTCAACAATAGTGCATACCCATATCGAGTACTAATGAGTGCACACACAGCTTTCCAATGACTGCTACTGGGGCTACTGCTTAAACCACTTAACCGTACGTGACTGCTGCGAACCGTTAGATCAGTTCCACTGGCTGCTACGTGATACCATCGTTTCTGTGTGATGGTTTTGTTCATTTTCGACGTGTGATCAACAAGTTGGAATTCGGTACACACACACACGAGACTTGCTTTTGTAGTATTCCGACTGAACTGCCATGTCTGTGGCATTAAAAACCTCATCGGCTTGTTTGCTACATCAGACGAGGATTGTCAACATGCAGTGTATCTATATCAGAAAACTAAAAAGCAACTAGTTATCGCTGTAGAAGGGTGGTACAATGAACAACACTGTCAATCGATGCAAACGAGCACTCGCTTTCCTATGCTATACAGCACACTCGCAGACGGTTTTGGATATTTGCTGTCAAACATGCTCAGTGTTGGGTGAAACCACAGCACTGGGTTCTGATGTCTACAGCACTATTCCGTAGGCCATCATTACCACACAACACTAATAGACTGGTCGACCGCGGCTGACTACAATTTAATGACTAAACCTACGCCGCTCAGTTTTGTTGATAAGTGCCATCGCCTTTACAAAGAACCCGTTAAAGATCGTACTGAAAGCCCTTAGTTACCAATTCACTATGCTTTCTACTAGATCTTTTGGTATTTTGGAGAAGTTTAATTTACCAAGAGCTTACTACAGCAACTTGTGAAACAGGCATGCTTCTGCTGCAATCTGACCGTCTATCTTGAGGGTGCAACTTATTCACGCCTTGGTGGTATTCTGCTGACAAAACCTGTCCGCCACTTACACTGACCCACATCAATCAAAGGGAGAAGAGACATAGTGGCATTCAAAACACGTTACACATCAAAGTCCTGCCCGGTTATAACATTTCGGTTTTCACCTTGCATGTTTTGTCTTGATCCGTAATATCAGAGTGGCATTTACTGTAGTTTGTTTGCTTGTTCAACGGTGCTTCTTTGAAGATAGATGCGGCATAACTATGTCAAATCATAGGCACAACAGCGGAAGCAGGTGTGTCCGCGAATGAGAAAGCTAGATGTGACGCTTAAGTCTGGCTAGTTTGGCTTCTGCGTTTAATGTGATACCGATGAGTTGCATGAAGCGTTTAGCTTTAATCATTAATTGGCCGGCTATTGTCAAGTAACCATCGACTGATCATTTTAAAACACGGTAACACTAGTTTATCTGTCACGATATTTCTAAGACATATGATGTGCCAAAAGGAATGCAGGGTTCAAATTAAGTCAAACTCACATACTTCTTATCCATGGCTTCTGTTATTTACGTTGGTATCTAGCTACCTAGTTAGGCACCTGCAGTTTCCAGACGTGAACACCGTAAAATCTATTTTTCCATTCTCTCACTGACAGCTCTCTTAATGATCACCGTCTAGCACGCAACCGTGGAGAAAGGTATATGGTTTGAAGGGAAAGAAACCGGATCACTAATGATCAACGGAAAAATTGCACTGAATCGATCTTAGTTTGCAGTAGGTAACTGGCAAACGTGATTAAAATTTACCTTACTATCCGGGCATCTAGATGCTACCCTCCGGATAACTTAACTTTCTAAATAATGATCGATTTAACCGGTGAACTGGCCTGTGTCCACAATACGTAATCAAGTGTCAGGAGCGTACATCAATCATTAGTTGGTTAGGTCATAGAGAACCGTCGAAATAAGCACATCGCAGCTTGGGCGATCAAGGGATCATTGCGATTTATTACCTGCATAACCAGTCTCGTTCCGCGTTAAGGTAGACGTGTCTCAAAAAGAAAAAGAAAAATTTAAGGTTTTAGTTGGTTATCCGGAAAAGGCGTCACTTAGATTTCGGAAGGTTTGGTATTTCCCGATCAAAGCGGTAGGTATTTAGTTGCTTGACTGGCTAGTTTTTAAAGCAGCTTTTTCGAGTGAAATTGGGTACTGTCGTTGGTTCGGAAAACAAAAACAGCCACATAAGCAGCCGTGTATTTTACAGATTTTCCAATGAGTTTAAACTAAAATAAAAAATCGCAACATAATTTATTACTCCTAGTTCAGTTAGGATTCAGGAATAACATCTTTGGGTTCCTCTTCAATCATGGGGCAGTCGTGTCATTTCGCGTACGGCTAGTGTACACCGTAAGATTTGCTCATGTGCCACTGTATCCATCAGAATGGTGGATTAGTGGAACGGACTACAGGAAAAAATTGTCAGCGTAATGTCAGAAGAATTATTCGGGCGGTGTTGGATAACCACTCGATGAGGATTGTGAAATCTTGCTGCTTCCGCCACAAGTGCGACGAACCCCGGAGGAGTGCGTTTGGTAACGAGACACATCAACCTCACAATGAGTCGAAATGAACCAAGCTAACAAGGGTCCTTCCTCTTCTCTCTAAAAGTCTATGGACTCAATAAATGCAAAAATGAAGCTATTACTCGCTTTACACTACTTCGTCAAATTATTCGTTTTGTACTATTCGGCTATGATCGGCTACGAAAACGCCAATTTTTATACGACCGAAGCTATGAAAAGCTGAAATGGAAGTGGCCAATGGTAAGGCTTTGGAATTAGTTTAGGTGGATAATGCTTCAACTAACAACAAGAAAGTGTTGAAAGAGGCGCTACTAGCTACAAGGATAATGTGTGGGAGAAAAGTTAGACACTTGTCCAGTAACGTTTCCAAGTTTAAAAACATTTATGTCTCGTTGTGAAGCAGTTTACCGTGAAAGCCTGCAGTAGTACACATGGGTGTACATATATGTACACAAGAGTGACAGTTCAGTTGAGTAGTTGGTAGCCAACGTACTGCGCAATCTTTAATCACAGCCACAGAAATGCGAAGTTCATTTATTCGGGTTTGTATAACATATAAATAGTGGTTGCAACTACGGACAGAGCATTTCGAACAGCGTACGGTTTGTATAATATTCGGTCGTTATTTGATTAACGCAGCTAATGGATCAGTCACTCACTACGCTGACTGCTTGAATCGAACAACTTGCGTAATAGGTTGCTCAACAGACAAATATATAATCACATGTGTTTGACTTGCTGCCCACCAGAAGTTGTCTAAGCAGAGCGAAGTACAGCATTCAGCAGAAGAAGTTACACGGAAGTTGCTGTACGTATGGGACTAAGTTATAAAGAAAGTGGTTGTCACGTGCAATAAAAACTTCGAGGAAAGTTTATTGTAAGAATTTGCAAGGCAGTTGTCCACTATAGTCTTGAACTCGCAATCATCATTTCAGAATTGGCAGTAAAACAACAGGTTATCGATGAAGAAAGAAAAGGATAAGCTAGGGAAATAATAAGCTTGATGGCTGCAATAGGCATTTTGTCACCTGGCCATTGACCTCATATGTGAGGAGACAGTTAGGATGTGTTTCACAAAATAACATACATTAATAATGTATCTTCGACTTTCGACTCTGTCAGACACAAAGTCAAGGTGTGAATACATCCACATATTTGCGCGGCTACCTATTAAAAATATGCTCATGTTATAAGGGTAGAAGTTTAGGTTAAAATCCTAGTGGTCCCGGGTTCGATGAGCCAAATAAATGAGAAACCGGTCGTGTAGCGCAATGTTTTCGGGTGGGTAACACCCAATATCCATCTACTTTACTTACGGCTCCGGTGATCTAACCGATAAAGATTCAACTCAATGCGAATAGTGATTTATATAGAGATTGCATGTCGCATGCCATTCACACCACGAATGCTTCAATATGATCAGTTCAACCAGGAAAGTCCGTTTGTTTAAGTTGTGTAATGATCGTCCTCACTCGCATTAACAACCAGCAACAGTTAGCAACCGTCACAATCTACCGGAACAGACTACTGACTCCAAAGCATAAGGATTCTCAGATGGTGCAGTGACGGCGACACATACTGTGGTCGTACCTATAGTGTGTTGATAAAAGTCATGGACTCTACGATAACATTGACTGTGAATTTCGGTGTGCAAATGCACAGTCTGTGTAAATGTATTATTTTCTTTACTCCGAGACTACTCGGAGCAGAAGTCAGCACTCGAGGAGTAGCACGATCTAAAATCTAGCTACCCCAAAAAGTGAAAACTGGCAACGTAAAAGCGCTCTTGGTATCTCAAAGAAGCTGCAAGAAAAATTCTGCTAAATAAGCACCTAGAGCGAGCATTGTGTACAAAATCCTCCAGTATGAGCAAGGCAGGGTACGGCTGCTCATTAATTAATGAAGGTACACTTCGGCTTACTTTGACCACATGCGACTCAGCAGAAAATTACGCCGGCTGAAGAACTAAGGGTAACATCAACCGAGTCCACAATTGCTAAGATGAAAACACACAGTACATTGAACGGGAAACAATGTCAAGTCAAGACATATAACTTATTGTACTAGATAAAAGCGTTGGAAATCTATCAAACGACAGGTGCTGTCCCACGAATATATCAAAGTGAGGTAAGAGCTTAAAATCTAACTGCCACAAAAATACAGTATATTGGACTTCAGTATATTGGACAGAAATGTATTAACGCTGAAGTTGGATAATCACCGTGTCAAATGTAAATTTGCACTTGTGCAAATAAGCACAGTCGAAACGCAGTCCTCTGGATTGTCGGTCATTATTTCCGAGATGGTCGACCGGAAAGATTTTAGCTAACCATTAGCATAAAGCTGCAGTCTCTCACTGCTTCATGTGTCGATTGGCGTAGCGCTTGTCTCAACTAGGTGAAGAAAGCGAATCGTCCAGCTATTGGTGCGAAAAGCACTGCTTTGTTCAGCGGGTGTGGAACATTTGTTTGGGCGAATTTCCAATGCGATTCTGACGCCAACAAATTGGACATAAAGCCATCAATTACAACGCCGACGCCTGCCAAATTGACCTGGCTGCAATAAAGTCGAGGTGCATTGAACTTGGTGGGGGAATACAGTCAGATGAAGCGCAATCGGGTATGATGCACATCCGTGAGTTAACCGTGGTTTCGTACTGCGTCAGTACCTGCTCCATTGTTGTTATAAGGTTGATCCCATTGTAAAGATTTAAAAGAGAACGATATGTCTGAGTCGCCTGCGAGTTGCTCGTCGCTTCAACAATGAACACACATCGCACCTGGTGCCAGGTGGAAAAATCTGTTAACCGGGTGACCAACTGGCAGATAGACAAGCGTAGAAACACAATATTCTTGCTCAATCGGCCTATGGCACAATGGTTGCCGCCTATTTTTCGCTACTTTTGACTGCTCAAATGTTAGTCCATTAAGAGCTAGTTGGTAAATCATTACTATTTTCAACCAAATTGCTGTAATGCTTTATTTCGTTAACCGCCCTTCTCTTGCATGTGACTGTTAGAGCTGAACAATCACTCTTTGTGAGTGTATAAATCACCTTAATGACTTGATTTAGCTTGATTTGGTGCTCTTGTATGGCCCCGCATTTAAATTAAGCAAATACTTATTTAAGGAGAGTACCATTTCCCGCTATCTGTTGCGGATTTCACATAATGCTGAAATATTTCTGACAGTTATCACCTGAACTACAATTCAGGTTTTTGTCGTGACCCCGTTCCGTCGATCTGTCGCTTAGACTATGTGCGGTGTTGCCCCAAATTCGCGCTCACTTGGGTAATGTTGCAAGTAAGTGAGAACACGGTAAAAGCATTCATCAAAACAGTTTTGGCAACAAAAGTAAGTTAGCAGTTCGGTCTCGGTTTATAAGGCCGTACAACCACAGTTACCTTCTAGCAGTTTTCAAGCAATACTTCCCAATTTTGCTGACCTAACCGCCATTTACAGCGAAAACACCACGTCAACATAGATATAAGTGCGTCAAAAGAACCGTGCATGAACCCTTATTTAGAAGACAGTTAATAAATTGAATAATTACGTCCCGCTAGACATCACTGCTCAAGAAATTAATAGAAACTCAGTGCGCGTGTAATTAGTTAACCTACCCAGCAATGGGGCAATTCAGAAACCATGCTCTTCACATCCTCAGTAATCAGTTAGCTGTAATTTAATGTAATTCAGACCAAACTTTACAAACGGCTTACAGTTCACTATCGCCAAAAAATGGATATATAGGAAAAGATAGCGGCACCAGAGTTGGAAATTTCTTGACTATTTTTTCCACATCACCGCAGAGATTAGAAGCCTTATTTGTGTGGTTGCTGGTGATTTTCATATGAAGGATAAAGAGTTCTTTACGTCATTATGTTTGGTAATCATGGTGCTTGTCTTGTCAGGTGCAACGAGCAGCTAGATGCTGTTTACACGAACTGTACACTTCTTTTCCCGAATAAGAGTTTCCCTTGAACGACTCGTACCACTGAGTCCTAAGGTTACATATTAGCAAGTAGTGCAGCCAGTGTTACCATACTGGCAAACGACGATTCATAATCATCAAACAGTGAAACCTGTCAGATCAGTTGTTTTTAACTGAGTTTTCATGCATCAACGGTGACATCGATTGGTTCATTGAGATCAACTCACGAGTTTCAACTACCTTTGTTACAACTTGTGTTTTCCTATTAAAACGAATTATTAATTTTCGGACAGAATCTCTTCACAGCTGCAGAAAGGGCTTTAAAAGAAAAAAGCTCTTGCAACTTCGAGCTTGTTAACTGTGTAAAAGATCTAAGTCTGGCAATACAACCGAAGTTCTAGGCAGCCATGATTGTTGTGTTCCATGGGAGCTTTTGGCTTAGCTCTGGTGGTAAAAGCGCTTGCAGGCGAAAGGTTACGATGAAGTAAGCAGAGCCAATGTTGTGGTTCACTTCACGCACCATTTTCTACTCATTTTTATTTGTATAAGGGTGGTTATCCAGTCTGCTTTAGCGAATCTCGACAGCGAACTCAGCAAGCTAGAGTGTAATAAAATTGATGGTATGGAGGCGTTGGCAACAGCATTTTTCGCAGACATCGATCATCTCACCACTGCTGGCTTCTCTACGTGGCAGATGTACCCTAGGCCATTTAGCTTGATCGAAGGCAAATATATTGAAAAAAGTTTTAGGGTTTGTGACACAAATGTTTTACGCGACTTTGATACTTCAAGGCGAATATGAATTGTGAAATTTTACTTCATTCAGATCCATTATTCTTAATGCTCACAGCTGCGATGATGCTACATTGTCTTCCCTTCGTATATATTTTTCGAAATAGTAAAATTACCTACTGTTCTACGACAGTGAACGACAATAGCATGCACTTTCCTCCAATGTCAATTACCATGGTGTTTCTTGTCCATAAAATTGTGGGGTTTCACGCACACTGTAAGGTTTCATAAAGTCGGAAGATAGTATTTTTTATTTTCAGACAAGAGAATTTTAGTATCCGGAAATCAGATATTTACAACTTGACTTTACGCATTATTCTGACTGTCTGTACTGCCTTCCTACTCTCTTCCCCAAACCACTTCAGAAGGTACGAATGTTAAGGCACATTTCTAGATGCATCGGCTTATCCAGCTATTGTCATCAATTTAATTGTTAGTATAAGACTTGATACCTAGTTCAGTTTGTTCCCCAAGGTCATAGATTACCGTTTTCATCCACTTGAAAACGCATCTTCATAATACCGCTTGTTACTACTACCCGCCCACAAATTGGGCATGCATGCTTTCGCATTGCATCGAACTGTAACATCCTCTCACCTTATATTTCACTAGTAGAGTACAAAGCGCCGAAAAAGCAGCTAATGATCTGTGGGTACAATACGCCTCAATTTTCGAACTTGCAGCCTCTACCTGTCCTATAATGTCATGCACATTAACGACTCCATTATTTACACATGTAATTTTCAACCCATCAATTGTGCTAAGGAAGTTACTCTCACTGCGCGATCATAGCTCTCCGGGAGCCGACAACATCCGCCCGAAAGCACTGAAGGCTGCGGCCACCAAGCTAGTTGAACTACTGTCACAGTTCGTCCAAAGGTGCTTCGATGAACAGCAAGTCCCCACTGTGTGGAAGCGTGGCATTATCACCGCAATTTTTAGAGGCGGTAGCCGTTCAGTGCTTGCAGACTATCGCCCAGTGACTCTGCTCCCTGTGCTCGCGAACATGATAGAAGCGGCCGACGTTGGGGCTCTAATGGACTACCTGGAACAATGCAACATCTTGGCACCGGAGCAGAATGGCATTAGTCAACACCGGTCATGCATCACCAACCTATTGATTGAGAGGTAGTTGGACGGAATTGGCTGATGATCGGGTCGGAGTTGACGTCATCTACCTGAACTTCTCCAAAGCTTTCGACCGTCTGGATCACCGCATCCTACTTCAATGGCTACAGTGCTAAGGAATCGCAGGCCCTGTTCTTGGTTGGATTGGCAACTTTCCTCACCAACGGAAGCTTCAAGTACGCGTTCGGGGATCACTCTCTAACCTGATTGAGGTGGAATGTGGTGTCCCACAAGGCTCAGTACTGGGACCTCGCTTTTCCTGGTGTTTAGCAACGAGCTGGCAAGAGTTATCTCCTCAAAGTTTCTGCTTTTCGCCGATTACTTCAAGATATGGCGGGCGATTAGTAACAATGAAGATCACAATCTAGTCCAACATGATCTAGATTGCATTTATGGATAGTCAAAGAGGAACGTGCTTCAGTTGAAGATAGCTAAATGCAAGGTGATCCATCTGTATCACCAGCCGTTGAGCGCTTACAAGCTTGGAGACATCACCTTGCAGAAGGCCACTTAGGAACGTGACCTGGGTGTACTGGTAAAAGAAGATCACGGGTGTTCAAAACATGCAGAGAAGGTGATGAGAACTGGCAATAAACACTTCGGCCTGCTTCGCAGAGCGTTCGGTCGCTTTGAACCCTCATTCTTTCTCCAAATGCTTATGGCCTAGGTGCGACCGTTGTGGCATATACTATCCAGGCGTGGCAGCCGTGGCAGAATCAGGATCTCATTGCTCCCGAGACTCCGCAACGAAGGGTACCCAAGAACGGCAGGGGCCTCTTTCATCTGCGTTGTCAACTTAGACTGAAATCTCTAAGAATGTGCAGCAGTCGATATGGGCTTTTGCAGGGGGATCTCATAATGGTTTACCAGATTCTGAAGAACCCAAACCACATTTGCCGTCCGCTGCTGGAATTGAACAACAACAACAACCTAAGGGATCATTCTCTGGAACTGCCAATACAGTATAGCCGAACTGAATGCCGTAGGAATTTCTTTTGTCTACGCGTGTGCCAACCTTGGAACGCCCACCCTAATTATGTCGCTCTGCTCCCAATCTGGCTATATTTAAAAAACGAGTTGGCGATTCGTTGTCTCATTTGCATTTCATTTTATGATTTGTTAGCCAGGGACTACGACACTTAATCAAACGGTGTTTTGCCAAACTCCCAACCAATGTATTTATGGATTTATACGTTTAATACGTGAACATCTCCGCTATGCTACATACGTCTATGGTGAGTCCACCAAAACGTTTTTCACTTTATCACGCAATTTAATTGTCGCAATAATTTCCATCTCATTGGACTGGTTAGACATTGCCTTTTTACCCGTAACACACCATTGTTCTATTGTTCCCTAGTACCTCCGTCGTCGAGCACTGTATTATAGTTGTATGTATGCCCACTGCTCTTTGCTGTTGCATCCTTGGCTGACTCCACGCATCATCGGATCCACAGAGATAGTATGAAGACAGCTTTGGGTGCATATTGTCAATTTTGGGTTGCTTTAATAATGCGTCTTATTCCTAAAGTAACTGTTGTATTTATTTTCTTTTTGTGTATTGCGGCACAGTAGCTGAGGTGTTTTACACCTCTAGCTAACGTGTATAATGAATGAATGGATGTAGAGTAATCTATTGGAAGTTAGCTGCTTCTGCGAAATTCACAGGACGCAGTCTAATAACAGTTGCTATTTAGTCAACAGAAGATGCGAATTTTGCTTCGACGGTTGAAAGCGGTAATTATCATCGAACGGTTGGAAAACCTTAGGCTGAATATCAAAGTGCATTTGGAACACTATGTCCAAAACATTCAAAATACACACATGCAAAATTTGACACATAAGTTCAAGGAGCTTAGTATGGATTTATTCCTATGGAGCTGAGCATTGTCGGAGTCAACTGGGTTACAATAAGTTTCGGAATTTAAAATTGGCGGCGTATTTAATCCATGCTGCAAAGTATGTGAAAAATGCAGCTGTCTAATATTGTTAAAATAACCACTGAGATGCACAACATTGCGCCAAGGAACAAATGTGGCTGTCAGAGGAGTTCACATATGCACGTGTAAAGGCAGCAAGATGAAAAAATAGCTAATCTGTTTGATTTTGACAAGATCTATGCTACTGTAAAAGAAGACTGGTCGGTGCTCGGCGGCTATGTGTGAACAATGAGGTGTACATACTGGTTGTAAACGGCTAAGCATAGTATTAATTTGATCGCAAAAAGCCGGTACGGTAAATTGTGGTAATATCTGATATTCAATGCTTTTGAGAGGCCTGTTTCGTGGTTACCTTCGTTGCAGCATAAATGAATGTAAATTTATCTTTTTGACGTATCATAGTGCTTGCTAGAATAGGTAATGCGTACCTAAGGAAAATGAAATGCAGGTGGTTGCTACATTGTAGTGTTTCTGAACTTTCTATTTGTTAACAATAATTTAGAAATCCCCAGTAATAAAATTCTCAAGCGAACAGACTTGATTAGAAGAGTCCATAAAAAATATTAGTGGCAGATGCAGAATATTCAACCATCCACTTATCCTCAAGTGTTGAAGTAAGATTACATAAGCAGTACGAGTTGAGACGCACAGATAACGATTAGCCAATCAAATGGTAATTTGGACACCATTCTTATCAGCGTTTGGGTTAAGCGTCGTATGTTACTTCTGGTTTTACTGTTAACACAACACAACATAAATAAGACGGATGTCCATTTTTGGAATTCTTCACAAATTATCAGCTTTTGGAAGCCAGTGGCAGACCTCAGTTATTTCTTCGCTTTGCACATAATACTACCGGTTGCGCTATAAAAACAACTGTGTAACCTCGCATTTCCACTGTAATCTGGTGCTTAGACATCCCGTGAGGTTGTGTTCTACACTCTCTCTGAAGGTGTTCAGTTTCTACAACGCGTTTCCCGATGCAACAACAATATAATTGTGAAGGATAATGCCACACAACAGGGTTTTAAATTCAGTGCGGTGAAAAGCAATCTGCTTGAAATGACTGTGAAGCGCTATTTAAACTTCGTTTTGATATCTGTTACTCTTTGGAAACTATTCGCGTCCCCGCTGACAGGTTTTCCTCTCCCCCCCCCCATCATAAACGGCTACGCCAACTTAAGGAGAAAGCGTTTAAAGAAAATGACAGCACCTCAGTAAGATCTCTCACAGGCCGTATCAAGCAAGAACTACACCATCTTAACAAAGTGTATGTCCAGTCTGTTCTTGGGAACGGCAGTTGTCGTGAACTCAAGAAGATACTGGAAACGCTTAGCGGAGTTATTCGAAGTGCGCCCTAATTTGATGTAGACGTAGAGAAATTGAGTCAGGAGTTCTGCGAGTGTAATGCTACTATAGCTCCAGAGGCTTTCTGTGTCCAAGTTCTGGGGTCTGCTGAAACACTGCCGCCCGTTGACAGTGCAACTGTAAATATTCTACTGAAACATCTACGTTCCGGTAAAGCTAGTGGGCCGGACAGGCTATATCCTACCTTACTCAAAGCATATGCCGATTGTTTAGCAAAACCACGTGAGTATATACGCAATGTGTATGGAGCAATACAAAATAGCCGACTGCTGGAGAAGTGCAAACATAACAGCAGTGCCGAAAAAAGGATCCAACCAATGTCGACCTGTCGCGTGCACTTCCGTTGCTTTGAAGTTTCTGGAGAAAGCCATATTCGAAGTGATGCCTTCCAGAACGTGCTCTAAGGACCCCCTCCAGTTCGCCTATCGTAGTTCGAAGTCTACCCTAGATGCTGTGTCATACCTCGTACATTCTGTACGGTCATGGCTTGACACTAGGAATAAAGCAACTCGGATATGTTTTCTCCACTACAGTAATGCATTTGGCTGGGTAAATCGCAAATTACTGCTAGAAGATCTACTTGCCCAAGGAGTACACCCCTCCATTGTATATTTACTGAGGGATTATTTTGCTGAACGCCCCCAGGTCACCCGACTAAGTGGCAGATCTACCTCCCCACCACTCACTAACGCACGTGTCCTTCAGGGAGCAATTCTGTCGCCTTTTCTCCTTATACCATCTCTATGTCAGCTCCCACTGAAGCGACTCCGATTAAATATTCGGACCATATCGTCCTGGGCAACAGTCACCAAAGCGTCGAATGTACATTCAGAGTACAAGCGTTTCTGAACGCTCTTAATGGCTGGTCCAAATCCCGTGATCTGTTTCTTAATGCTTCAAAGTGCCATGACATTCATTTTTCCTTACACAAAGAAGTCAGGTACGAGGAGCTCCTTACACTATGCAACTAGTTACATATTGATGGCGACCGATTACAGTTTTCCACAGCAGTAAAATGTCTGGGTGTGACGTTGAGTTACGATTTATCTTGGACGTTTCAAGCAAATGCAAATTTCACGAAAGTCGGAAGGCTCATTCTATGCCTCTGGTTTCTCATGACTTGATCGTTTGCTTCGTCAAGGCCTGTGTTCTTCCCCATTGGACGTCTTGTTCCACTGTGATCGTTCCTCTGTCTTTTGGGTAAGCATTTTAATCTAATTGTCAGATGTAGCGGAGGTCCGATACCTATTGTTACCAACACTTATTTCTACACCCATCGGTTCTTGTAAAATTCTGACGGATAAAAGTCATCCCCTTCATACTGCCTTAGCTGAATGTATCAACTTCATCTACTAGGCAGAAGTACAAGCTAATCTATGCCCGCACGCAAACTTACCGCTCATCAGTCTTCCCTTATCTCTAGCGTCTTTTGCGAGACCCCAACTCTGTCATCCTTGAGTTAACCAGTCTACTTTCTACTTAACTGCGTTTTCTGTCCTTATCTACTCGTTCTTTGTCGTACTGCTTTGCCACTGATTCGCATTTTTGGTACATTGTCGAGATCGTATGTGTTTTATCTGAATATTCACACATGCAGGGCGCATAAAGCAATTTATTTATTTGACGACTTGACTAGGAAAAGCGAGACATTTATCTTAGACAACTAACTGCGCCTCCCGTCTGGAAAAGCGAAGAGGGCAGAGTGACTTTTATGGAGACCGGGCGACCTCTGAATAGAGCGCTTTTCGATTTAACTTTGTACCGCCACAGTTGCAGAAGTCATTCGTGTAGTTTCAGTAATTTGATTTCGATCCGAAACTAACGAACTCGACATTTGCGTCGACGGTAGTCAGTTTCGCACACGTCTGCTCCACTTGTCTTCATGTATGGGATTCGTGCTTAAATTAATATAGTGTTCATACAATTTCTTTGTTTTCCAGTCTCGGACTTATGGGTGGCAAGTCACTATATAATTTCGGAGAGTCACAGTATACTTTTCCGCAAATAGAAAATGTTCAAGCCTAAAGTGAAATGGCGTCGAGTAGGTCGCATTGTTTACACTTCCAGTTGGTCACCCGGTTAAAACATCCTTTCACCTCGGCACCACGTACGGTGTGCGTTCATTATACAATCGACTAGCAGTTCGCAGGCTACTCAGACAGATGCTTCTCGCCTGGATCATGCACGACGGGATTAAGTTTATGGCGAGAAGAGAGAATGCACTGACACGGTGCGAAACAACGGTCAACTCACGGGTGTGCATCGTGCCAGAGTGACCTTCCTCTGTCTGCATTCCACCACCGTGTTTAATACACATCGACTTTATTGCAGGCAGGTCAATGTGGCAGGCGTCGGCGTTGTAATTGATGACTTTATGTCCAAATTGCTGGCGTCAGAATCGCGTTGGAAATTTGTCCGAGCAGGTGTTCCACGCCAAACTGAACAAAACGTTTGCACCAACAGCTGGACTATTCGTGAAACAAACGCTACGCTAATCAACACATGAAGCAATGGGAGACTGATGTTTATGCTGCGAAATGGCTGAAATATGTCCGATCGCCTATCCCTGAAGTGGTAAGCGACAATCTGCAGGAATGCGTTTTGATCGTGCTTAGTTGCACATTAGTGCAAATTCACATCCGACAGGGAGATGATCCAACTTCAATGTCGACCGATTTCGGCCCAATAAACTGAAATCATATACAGTGGACGGCCGTTGGAACTCCTCTGTGATTTTCGGTAGTCATCTTTCCAGACGCTATGAGACTAGTAGTATAATCGAGGGATGGTTTCTGCTGTTTGATTGATTTCCATCGTTCTTAGCTAGTCAACTAACAGACCTTTTGACTTTACATTCTTTTACCGTTCATTCTTAAGCGTTTTCTACCCATGTATTGTGGGCTCACTGGTTATTTCTGTAGTCCTCTACTGGTTCTGTCGTGTCTGCTCAGGACGTTCACCTAAGTGAACATCCGTGGACAGTTGCATCTTTGTTAGCAGCACGAAAATTAACATCCATTGTTTTCTAACATTTACTTTGGATCTGTAGTTTCCTCGATATGGCAGTCGCTGTCCTGAATTTACCCATTGCACGAGAGCGTGCGAGTTTAATCAATCGTCTCACGTCATGTAACCGCTCCTTTCATTGCTGCCTTGGTTGGTCACTTAGGAATTCGACTTTCTTTTTCATTTTCAGACAATACATCTTTCCGAGGTTTAATTGGAGTGCCCTCTCTACACCTACGCGGCTGTTCTGATGTAGACTGTTCTGTAAATTAAAGGTTGTCTAAAGCGAGTAGCAAATTGGTATCTAGATGGTCACTGTACTTACCGGAACGATAAAGCTTGTCAGTTCTTAGCGTACCTTGAATTTAATGCACTTATTGGTGATGACAATATTAAAACTGAATTCTACCATGTAAGGCACAGAAACTTGCAATATGACACTTAATAGATGTGTTAAACTCAAGGAAATTGCTGCTGTCTTATTAATACCAATTCATAGTTTTAGTCTGGAATAGTGAGTTGCTTTTTACTTTGGTCCCAGTATGCTTCCACCATCAGATATAATGTTGATATGTCTGACTTGTGTAATATCATGGTTATTTTTGCCATTTGTGATCCACGCTTTTCCTTCATTACCATCAATCATGTCTTCTTTCCGAAAATAATAGTGGTGCCTAACGTTAGGCGGAAAATGTTCAGCCGAGAGTTGCGGGGGGGGGGGACTACTGCCTATTTCCCAAACAGTACTTGATACAAGTTATTTCTCTCTGCTCTAGCGAGTTTCACGGTGTCCCACACGTTCAACCATTTTCTTTCTAATTCAGGTGGACTCACTTTGTCGCTACAATATATTTATCTCTCAGCAGTGTCAGAATATATTTCATACGCTACTTTTGACGTAAACCTACTCACAATAGTAACATTATTCAGTCGATGATTTTAGAACACACTTTTTAGTAAAGAGCCGGTCACGGAAGCATTAAAAGTGGGAACGATCCATCTGCATACCTCCTGCGGTTGACAGGATAATGAATCTTCCGAGGGTGCGTAACCATCACGTCTGGAATTAGCTATAAGTTTAGATGTAATGCAGCTGAAGGTTAAGAACTTGATAGTTTACTGTGTAACTTAGCTGCCTCCTCAAATCACCAGTAGGATAAGTACTTCATGTAAGATAAACCCGTGGCACTTCCAACAATGGGCTCGTATCTGAAGTAGAAACAGTCGTAGTTTTTGTCTCCTGTACGTTTGCATTGTACAACCTTGTTATGAATTTATAGGCGGAAGTATGAGCAGATACCCTTGCTTATGGATAAACACTTTATCCACTAAAAACAGTTTAATCCTAACTAAGAAACCATAGCTTCTAGCACAGGTGATACCAGCGTAACTCGGTAGCCTGATAGCAAGGACATTGGCTGGCAAATGGTTGACTCCTGGCTTAACTATCAGAACTGAAGAGTTCAAACGAGAACCAAGTTGACCGATGAACACAAACACTAGGCCAAGTTGAGTCTCCGTCAAACAACCCAGTGAGAAGCGATTTCAATTTTTACCATGCAAGGATTCACTTAGTTTCTCTGTCGGCTGTGAAAAAGGGAAGATGGTTTCGAGCTGAGATATTTCATACATTTAATTATACACACCAGTGACATGGGCGCAATTTTGTCACCCGAATTCGACCTACTACGGGGAACCACGACTACTACCTGTGACCCTGCAACCAGTGGACGAAGTTGAGGCGGTTCTTTTGTCAACCACTCGCCTTCGGACTCATTCATGCTACGTTTGGATTTGCCCTGACGTTCCTCAGCGTGAGTGTGAGGAAAGCAAACAGAACCCTGTTGATGACTATCATCTAAACAAGGAAAGATTGTTCTTGATGGCGTACCGGAGCTTCATTCCTCCGATAAACTTGAAGCTCAAGTCCATGCTTTTGTGGAATGGTGCTACCTTCGTCAGACACTCTCACCCGACAACGTGATTGCCAAATCGTTAAGTAGACTATCCTCATCATCAAAGTATGAAGAGTGTGGCTCCAACGTGATAAAAGTTTTGTTCCAATCCAAACACATGGCGAAAGGTACACTCGAAACGTGGCACAAGTGTAGTAAGAGTCTTGTAACTGCGCTACGCATAAAGGCGTTCAACACCAAACCCCAGATGACCTAGAGGGTGTAAAGACGTCGTTGTCTAAAAATGACTCCAGTAAACCTTACTTCCTAAAAGGACCACTGCGGGGCATAACTAAATGTTCAAGGGGCGGTGACTTCTCTAATAATTAGTGAAATCGGAACTTCATTCTTTTTCATTCTACCACCCAATATGAGGCCGAATAAAGTTTAATGTCAACGGTTCAACAAAAAAATTGATCAGATGTCGACCGCACAAGAGTCGGCAGAACTCTCACTTGTCACTCACACCCCAGCAACACTTCTAACTCCCGGATCGCACTTCTGTATGTAAACAAATGCTCAGGACCTCTAGAACAAATTATCCGAGTTACTATAAAATCTAGCTTTGATATCTATGAACCTGATAATTATTGCGGTGACCTGGCTGAATGATGAAATCACTGATAGATTGCTCTACCATGTATGTCTGTCCTACGTAAAGATCGACCTACTAGGGGAGGTAGCGTAATTTTGTAGTACCGCAGTGACCTAAGTTTTCAAATCTTTGAAGCCTAAGAAATTCAAGTTGTGGACTAAATTTTGTTCCACCTTTAACCAAGAGGTAGTGACATGTTTAGTTGCCCACTTGTATCCTCCTCCCACGCCGACTCTGGAATTAGACAACCGTTTAGCATCTGCACTGAAAACCGAGCTGATGGCCTAATACTCACTTTCCCTTTGTGGGGAATCTCAGCTTGTACGCTCTAGAGATTCCGGCTTACCTTGGTGAGAAGTTTAACGCCAAATTGCAAGAATCAGCCGCCAGATTATCACTTCATAATCCCACCACATTCCTTTCGAAATTGCTGATGGGCAACCAACCGATCATTCCGGACTTCGTCTTTACCAAAGTAGAAGTTATTTTAGACACACCAAAAGTGATCTGACCATTTCAACGGGAACATTGATGAAAACCATTTCGTAACACAGCACAGCATTCTACCACATTAAGATCAATGGCTGGTAGTTTCTAGTTGAACAACCCCCGGTGTCACTTGGGAGGTATTCATCGACTAATTCAGAACTTTAGTAACGATGTCATCAGAGGCCAAAACCCGTGGCTGAAGAATGGTAAGAACTTTGCTGAGGAGCAGGACGCTAAAAAAGAGGTTCTATTTGGATAGCTTACAATGCCACTGCCAACGCCAAAACTTGAATATCTACAGAACCGAGAGAAACCGTTGTGTCAAACTTGTTTACGAAGATAAATTGAAACACAAACAGGATACAGCGAAGTTGCTCCGCTGCATTGTCATACTATAAAACTAGCATGTTAATGAACTTCGCAAAGTACAGCAAAATGTCCCGCCCAATGATACATTCTGTGGCTAAAGGTAAAGTGCCCAAGGAGCGGCTTGCGCAATTAGGCATTAATTTAATTGTGCTTTCCAGAGCGCACCGCCATATCGTTCCATTCTCACACTGATTGCTTCACTACCAATACCTAATCACATCAGTTTCACAGCCGCGTATGTGCTGAAGTGTCTGACGTCACTGCGCTAATACAGTTCACCTGGTCCGGACAGCATATGCCACAAGTCATTGAAGATAGCTGCCACGATCTTGGCTAAAACAATATCTCAGTATTTCCAGCATTGTCTCGACGAGATGCAGGTTCCAGCAATGTGGAAGTATTGAATGGACACCCTCATTCACAGACTGGGCACTCCTACTGTGCGCGCATAATTCCGCCCGATTACTCATCTTCCAGTGCTTGCCAAATTCATGGAATTTGTCAATGTAGAAACACCCACAGGACGTCTATAGAAAGATGCAATATCATTGTACAGGAGCAGCGTGAAGTCCTCCGAAACAGCTCATGTACCAACAACGTTATATTAACCTAAGCCGGCTGGAGGTAATCAGTTGATACTGGGGAAAGAGCCGACGCCTTCTACCTTGCTTTCTCGAAAGCGTTAAAAGTCTCGGAGCTTTGAGATCGATGGAGCTAACTTGGGATAGATACAATCAAACCTACTCCAACGCAGCTTGAATGTGTGAGTTCGTAGCTTCATGTCCGACCCGATGGCGATGCCCACTGGCATCCCTTAAGACTCCCTAATTGGACCACAACAACGCTTAGGGTTCATAAACAACCTAGCGCAAATGCCCCCACCAGCTTTCTACTCTTGGCAGGCGATCACGAAGTTTGGCGGGAAATCAAGGGAATAGAAGACCACCTTGCACTGTAAGGTATTTTTGAGAGGACTCAAGCGTAGTCAGCTCGGAAGACACTTGATTTCAACTGTATCAAATGTAAAATAAGGAGCATACGCCACCAGAGCCCATGCGAATATCAAATGGGAAAACACCTTTTGCCATGGTCTTCCCTTGTAATTGAGCTTGGGGTTATCTTGCGGGATCATCTCGGATGTTTAAGGCCGGTCGAGGAGGCAGGGAAAAAAGCCAGCCTACGATTAAGCCTCCTGCGCAACGTGTTTGGCCGATTCGATCTTACCATTTTTGCAATTTGAAAAGCACGGTTAGAAGACGAAAACTGGTAGATGCACGCATTTCGTATTGTCTCCTCAGTACCATTAACAATAACCGGTATGCAAATATATACTTAAATATGTGTGTAACCGAATAAGCATAAATTAGCTCGCTGGCTAGTGAAGATACTTTCGCCTCTGAGACAACTCTCGAATCCATATAGTCTTAAAGATTCGTTTCAACTTATCGATGATTTAGATGATATCAATCTCTCCGATAAAGTCATGTGTTCCTTGGATGTGGAATCTCTATTCACCAACGTCCCACTATAGCAAACTGTTGATTACCTATGTGGAGTAATTGAGCAATCTAGTTATTCATTACCAATCCCAGTCGAATTTCTAAAGGAATCCTTATTTCTGTGTACAGCAAATGTTGGCTTCCACTTTCAAAACATCCCATATCGTAAAATCGATGGTGGGGCAATGGGTAACCCACTAGACCCTGTACTTGCCGATTTCTTCATGCTGATGATAGAAAGGGGCATATCCGCAGAAATAGCCCAGTTACCATGCTATAAGCGTTATGTGGATGACATATTGGCCTTTTGTTCATCGGAGCAGCAGATTGTCCAGTTTGTGCAGCAACTCAACAGTGCACATACCAACTTGCGGGTTACCTGCGAAGTGGAACAAAACAACTGTCTGCCATTCTTAGACATCTTCATCAGACGCAGGGATGACGGGCTCATTAAAAGGTCTATCTACAGGAAAGCAACCTGGTCCGGCCAATACCTGCATTTCACCAGCTTCACACCAGTGTGGTACAAGCGGACCCTTGTGAAAACTTTAGTTACTCGTGCTAGACGAATTTGCTCGGCTGATTGTCTAGCCGACGAGCTAGAGTTATTTACAACAACACTCCTTGCAAATGGTTATCCACGTAGATTTATAGAGAAGCACAGCCAACAGCGAGACTCGAAAGACTTGGTGCATACGGCAGCCAAGAAAAAGATCTATATCAAGTTGCCTTTCGAAGGTGACTTTACTGTATTGAAAACCACGAAACGGTTAATCTCTGCCACGCAGAGAATTTACTGTGCTGCTCAGGTTGTGGTCATCAATAGAACCTGTAACTTGCTGGTGCCTCCAACGAAGGAAGCTCAACCGATAGGGGCCAACTCACATTGCATATACAAATTCGTGTGCGACTGCAGAGACAGTTACGTAGGCAGAACCAATCAGTCTTTGACTTCCCGAATAAAGGAACACGTGCCAAGGTGGGTTCAACGTGAAATTGACCAGCATCCCTGTCCCACTGAAGTTCCGTGCTTGCGCAATCCGTCAGCTTCCTCAATAGGTAAACACCTACTGACTACGCGTCACCGGATAGAACTTGGATCAGCCTTCACACTTGTATTACGTCACCCTAATCCCCGTTTCCTCCGTTTCGCCGAGGCCGTTGCGATAAGCCGGATGAAGCCGGCCCTGTGTGTTCAAAAGCAATTATTTATCAGCTTAAGACTGCAGTGGACATAGGGGTGGAACTTCCGTCATTCATTTTGCACCCCATGCTTATTCGGTTACACACATTTTAAGTATATATTTGCATACCGGTTATTGTTAATAGTACTGAGGAGACAATACGAAATGCGTGCATCTACCAGTTTTCGTCTTCTAAGCGTGCTTTTCAAATTTCTGAAGGGAACTAACTGCTTTAAATTTTTGCAATTGCTCAAGGTGGATGTGAGGCCACAAATAAATACGCCCTCCAGACGTGAGGCCGTTGGCAAAAGCATGACCTTACTCGCTTTGAGTATCCACAATGGAGGGCGATAAAAATGTTAAGGAATGGCTCCTTCCCTTACCAGCTGAGACTAACTATGGGAGTTTGTAGTGAACAATATCGTCCTCTTTTAACTGATCTCATATTTGTGTATCAGATCCTCGAGAATTCTAACCACCCATGTCGACTCTTATTGAAACATCCACAACAGCATATTGAGAGGTCACCAGTTGAACTTGGCCACACAGTATATCCGGTTGGAATGTTGCCGGAACATTTTGCCCATTCGTGTGTCCCAGCCGTGGAATTTAGTTCGGCATTCTGTCATCACCGCTCCAAAGTTAGATACATTCGAAGCTCGAGTTGATGATGCATTATCCCAACCTGCGTCACATGTTGTAAACTAATTTGCTGCAAAACGGGACAATGTAACTAAGTGATATGCACACGTGAAATCTGCAACAAGTCCGCCGATACGCGTTATTTTTCCTGCTACATTTACTTTGTTTTACTCTTTAGTTAAGGAAATTGTTAAGCGTTTGCATTTCATCCAAGATAGATCCCATGTAGCATTCTGCAAATTTTGCAAGTTTCGAGATTTTAGTTCATAGATGTCTTTCTTGATTTGTACGGGAAGCGACAAAATAATTTCGATTCGGTAGCTTTACGTTATTATTTGTTTTGAATGATGATGAGTGTGATTTCGATCATGTGGTATTTTAGTTTTTGCTTACAAGCCACGGTGCAGTAGTTGACAATCTCTGTTGAAATATAACTTTACTAATCGTCTACGAAGTGCATGCTATTTGTTGTCTTCGGTTAAATAGGCACGAAAGGATTTCGTTCATATACGTAGGTCTGGCAACAGGTCAGTTGATAAGGAACTGCATGAAGAACTATAACGAAACGGAAAGCATGTAAGTTCGAGCCCTTTTAATGTCTTCTGCAGTGAACAATGGAAATGAATGAATGTTCTCGGTGCTCATCGAATCGCTTTAAATATAAAACATTGGGTCCCCTTCAGCCACTTCATCAAAGCCGAAAGATGACATAGATCGCGATATGTCAACATTTCGATGGTTCTCATCAGCCGCATACAAAATACAAGCAGAAACATCGACATACATATATATACATTGGAACAAATTGGCACACCACTTAAACTGTCAAAAGCAAGACCAAGGCGATCTAATTGATTGACTCAGGAGCTTCTGTGCACATAGCACAGGTTGCTAAGTTCTAATTAGCAACGATTCACTGATTGGCAACTTTACCGGGTTCCTGTTACGTAATAACACCTTGAACGCATTATTCGGGTTCACTTGGTAACCAGTTGTCAAGAAGTGCTTGGCGATAGACGATGACGGACTCCCATTCATTCTGTGGGGCGCTACCTTCTGTTGCACCATCATTGGTTCGGCCCACTTTGTCGAGCTTCAAACAGCTAAGATCACCCCTCACCCCTCATTTTATTTTAAGCGCCCTGTGGTTCTGCACTCCCAGTTGACGCTCCTAAGAACCCCTATGGAGTATGGTCATTGTCTGGCAAATGGCCACTATAAACTATGGTATATTTTGGGTTTATCATTTGCAACTGCAGGCATGGCTAGCTTGTAAACTTGTATTAAGTTGTTTACTTGAAAGACTGCAACTAAGGAATGGGAAGATGCAATTGTCACACTAGTAAAATATTCCCTGAACGCTAGGAATGGTGTTGAAATCGTTGGCGAATAGTGGGATACTTAAACCAAACTTCATTTACGTCGGAAAGGCGATCTGAAGAAAGGCAGAAAAAGGCATCAGCGGTCCGTCGGAACACACCTTCGCTGCCACGCCGCCACCACCAATTGTGCGGAGGTTAAGGATAATGCATGAGTCGCCTGGTCCCTTATGCAGGCTCGATCCCTCGACCTAGGAATTACAAAGCAGACTTCTGATCATTTCGGTCATGTACCGGTGGAAATGCAGTCTACGGAGTCTCACACACAGCTGACGTCGTGTGAGGACACTTTTCCTTCAGAGCACTCATATGATGTATGTCTTCGGAAGCACAAGTGTGTGGAGCAATTATGATACAGAATCAACAGATAGTGTTCAACCCTGTTAGCATGGAATGCCCACAATATGGTTGTGTATAACCGTGCTGCCACGTCAAAATCCGCATCTTCATATATCCATCAGTTCATCCCCCAATACGTTGAAAAGCGTTGAGAAGCGAGATACCCACAATAGTGCGCAGGCCTAAGAGAACTAGACTTGCTGTAAATAAGTATTGTTTCCATTCTCACAAGCACCATTAATGTGAGCTTGAAAGATATCGTTGAATAATATGAAATAATTGTTCTGCAATTTTCATATTAATGACGTTAGTGCCTCAGCTTAATAGTCGTCCACACTGGGGAAGTTATGCATGTGTAAAACACAGTTGGAAATAGTGATCTCGTCATACTTAGGTGGTTATCTGCTCTTTGAGCACAAGGTAAGTTTGAATGGTTAATGGACCACTTTTCATGTTATGAGTAGTGCCAGAATTACACACTTTTACTTTGGCACCTGTTAGTAGTGAGATAGTCCTGGATTTGGACGGTGTTTTGTTATCCGCCCAGGCCAGTTTGAGGCAGTGAACTGTCCGAGTTGCGTAGGCTTCTCACCTCTCGTACTTGGGACCATCACGGATTTATCAACCTGAGATCCCCGCCGCTATAAATTTTGTTACTCGTTCCTTAATTCAAACTAACTCAAGGATATACTTAATGCTCCACGAAGAAGGGCAATTAACCTACGACGCACACTCGCCGAACGAAGATAACTAAGGAAATAACATGAGACATAAATAGAAACAGTATGAAATAGGGTGGAATATTACATGAAAACGGACGAAAAATCAAAAGTTCTTAAAAATTCTCAGTGTCATTATCAATGATGCAATTTACTCACCAGTTCTTGATGGGATTAAACTTTGAGCGGCCAAAAGCTTGACAAATAAGGGGCAACGTTGCTGCCATAGCTCCGTGTACGGACGTATATGGTTTTGCACATCTGTCTAGTCAAGGAGTTTAGCAAATATTCGGGAACGTCCTGCGGGTGGGTAAAACCAACAACGAAAACTTTGGAAGTAAACTTGTTACAGGAACTGAGACGGTTTATCACAAATGTTAACAATTTCTGGCATTGAAATGCCATTACTTGGAGGTAGATGTTCCGCTGACCTGAAAATCACTGAGGTCCTTATTCAAAAGCCCAGTAAAATTGACTGGAGAGCAGTAAAACTAGCAGGGTACCAAATTACCCAAGAATAAGCTGTAGGATCATTGGGATACGAAGGAACTCCTGAGAAGAATAACAAGAACAGAGGTTCCCTAACCTTACTGCCTACTTCGATTATGTAAAGGGACCACGTAAGTGAACTGCTGGAAGTAGCTTCCATTTATCTCACTAACGTTGACTTTACACCTTCATCATCGATGCAAGGTCATCCTCACACACGCGTGACGTGCGTGCTACTGGTTCATTTGGATTATTTCCCTCTATCCTCTCTCCATCTTCTCGCAGCGTTGTCACTGTACGCTCATTCGAACCGGATTTACCAGCTCTACACAGTGATCCATCATACGTGGAAATATCTTCTACGGTTAGAGGCTGTGCCATCAATAAGCGTTTTCACTGGCATCTGTGATTAAGCGCAAGCGTTTACTTCAATCGTATTGAGCCGATTGCCATTCTGTGTGACACCATTCGATACAGAATTCTCGAGGCAGGCCGAAAAGCCTAAGCTTACTCCGATCCAGTGTTTCTCAACACAGCTGTGAAAGAATCTGTGTTCAGCGCTCTGTTCAGGTTGCAGTCACTCGCCATTCCTTGTGACCTTGTCAGCCAGTGCGGCTGCATTACCCATCACACGGACCGCGCGACCACGCCGACCGCTCATTTGACCTTGCAACCACCACGCTCGCCTGACCGATGTGCGCCGCTCTCAATA
>OX104063.1:182569394-182686688 GCA_944474145.2 Dicrocoelium dendriticum
CAGAATTATTTTCTACTTGCTCCAAAATACAGTATTCAGTATTCAGTTAATAGTTCACTTTGATTTTGATTCATACACATGTGGATTAATATATTTGCTGGACCATTAGCTACAATGAAAACTAAATGAGTTGCTACATCAGTCATTTCTAAGAACAAACCTAAAGAAATGAAAATGGCGCACGATGGATTGTTAACAAGACTGGAATAATCGCAACATCATATAGATGAAAATTAGGTATTGCCCGTCCGAAAACACAGTACAATCAGAACGCCTTTCGATATCATTTTATCGCATCACATATTTCATGCGGGCTCGAAATCAAGCTGGTAATGGAATCTAAATACAATATGCTATTAGTGCGTGCCCTATATATGTTCTGGAGCCGTACTCTATGTTGTTATCCATTATATACTCATGGGAATGGCTTCCACAAGGTATCCATCGTTTTAATGTATTAATTTTGATAGCGAAATTGTTACATTTCCGTAGGTCTTACTCTAGTAACCTTTAAGTTAGTGACCGAGAAAACTCACATATGTCATAACTCTCATAAAGTTCTGGGTGTTAATTCACAAACACTACTGCGCACGTTCATTATGATACGGAGTATTGTTGTAGATAACTGTTGTTTCGGACAGCAGTAAGCATACCACTTATCGTATCTACTCTTGGTCAGTGTTGACACGGCCTTAGTTGCTTATAAGTAAACACAGCGAGGCAATTACATCTATGGACGAATCGCCCAAGATTCAGAACCAGTCGTTGTTGTCATCGACACGTTGTCATAGTGGAGTTTCAATAAGCAGGTGTCAAAACAAAGGTCATGAGCATAATATACAGACATGCAACTGTTAGGTTCCTTGCACATCGTGTTAGCTATTTTCTTATTGTGTAATGGCTATCAACAATCATGCAAAATCGACCTAACAAGCGTGTCGGAATACTGGAGTATTAGAATGTGCAGCTCAAAATAATAGTAATGCCATTCACCAAAATTGTAATCAGTAGATTCCGGCTGTCACCAGATGTGTCATTTATACAAAGAAATGAGTGCAATTCCCATACACGATTTGTGCGCTAACAGTAGTATGGCCGACACAGAAGCGGACAATCAGCTGTTATGATCGATGCTTCTCTGTTACTTCTCTTCTTCAACACTGCACCCTGCACTCTGCTACAAATTCCATCTTCGTCTGGAGACTTAAGGAAGATATAGGTTGGATCAGACACCGAGGGAAGCATCTGTGTTTAATTCACACCGTTTTATCGTAGCAGCACAGCGACGTTTTACATGGATACTTCAACTAGTAATGGAGCCTTCTATCCAGAGCATAATTTTGGCAGGACTAGCTCCTAGTCACACAGTTTTTATTGCTTAATCACTACTCGGTAAAATGAATTCACCTGTGGGATATCACAAATGTTATCCAATGGATGCACTTCCTCCAGAATCTCCTATCTTTTGAACTCCAGACTCTTTTTTCCACTAGATCGGTTATTCGCTCCTACACACCTACTAATTGTTTAGCTATGCATCATTCACTCCCTGGTAAAATGCTTATGGCACTCAAATGAGCTATGCGGCATACTCCCGTTTGATTGAGTTTTACACTGCGGTGCTGGCTGCTGCCATGCAATATGTAGTCGAGATGGCAATGGGATTTCGCCAGAGTTCACAAACATATTAGACGTTCCCTACCATCCTTCTTGCTATCCTCATAATTGTTTGGTAACTTTTCTAAGTCAGCATTACAAACACCATTCCTTAAAAAGTGTCTAAGCTAGCACAGGTAATAATATCTCTCAGTATACTAAGAGAAAATCCCCCTGTTCGTTAATTTAGTATCGCATTCTAAAGCACACGCAGCTTATAAACGGTAGCCCCACCGCTTGGTTGTTAACTAAATTTTTTCATCACGCTGCAGTGATTTATCAAGCCTCTATTGTAAAAGCTTTTCTTCTGTCTTCATATTAGCACCTCCAAACCTGATCAAAATAATGACACAAATGGATGCAATTGTAAAGGGATATTTATTTACCCACATCCGCCGTATGAGATTCTAGGTATTTCCAGGAAGGGCCCTAATCTATATATTGGTATTAACTCCAAATTGCGCATATTTCTATAAATTATTCTTTGCATCCCAACTTATACAGCTTAAAAAGTAAATAAATTTGTTAGGATTATGTATCATCTTTTTAGCTGTTACATTTTATAACAGATTTGTTTTCGGCACTTGTTACACATACAGGAGTAAATTCTCCTTTTATTGTTTTTATTCTTTCTAATGCTACTGTACATTCCTCGGAGTACATCATTGTTGAAGCCGTGTTGAAAGATATGCTGAATGGAGACCAATCTGAAAAATGCCATGAAAATGGTTTTAAATCGGAATATTTGTTGCTGGGCGATTGGTTACCGCAGTGTTATCCTTAATTATTGCATCGCATTTATTTTACGGTCATTAGCAGATGGTAGAACAAAATCAAAACTGACACATATATGAATATCTACTGCCACTGTCATACTGCTAAATTGGTCAACGACATAAAACGCTTGACAACGATTTTTACCTGAGAAAATACAACCATAGATGTCAGTCTCTTAGGTTATTTTTTGGAGCACATCGCGCAATATCGGTAAAGACACGAGCACTGCTATCACGGTCATTTGAAGACGTGATCCGCATGCTATGACCTTCGCAGTTTTGAGATTATCCAGAGCCAGGTGGTAACATTACTCTACAGTTATATGAACCTCCGGAAACCCAGAAGAGCGCAGTGTCGCTCAGGTCGATTCTTCAATAGTTGGCGCGCTGCAGTAAAAGGTTTGTTGGCTAGTGAAGATGCTTTCTCCGCTGAGACAACGACACAATCGTTATAATTAAGTGAGGTTCTTTGCAGCCAGTTTCCGAATCAGATAGTCGTCCACCTTCCCAGAAAAGCACTAGACTGTAGTTTCAGCCTGTTGGTCATGGTCAGTAGTGCGCACCCACCGGATCCATCAGGATTCAAACAAATGACCACCAGCGGCTTGGACCGCTAGTCAGCAGCTTATGCCACTGGGCCAAGGGGGACAGCTTTGGACCGTCATGATTTACAAGCGAACTGTGATATAGCGCGTCTTGTCCTCCCCTGCCACGCAACTCATAAGTACATAAAAATATACCCGCCCTGGCAGTTTCTAAATGCTATGTCGTACATAACTACTGTTAGTGGACGCCGTGTCTTTCGCGGCCAACCCTGCCCTCTGCAACGTTCGTAACTTTCATGGCAGTGGAGGATAAGACGCGCTATATCGCAGTTAGCTTGTAAATCGTGACGTTCCGAAGCTGTCCCCCGTGGCCCAGTGGCATAAGCTGCTGACTGGCGGTTCAATGCGCTGGTGGTCATGGGTTCGAATCCTGATGGATCTGATGGATGCGCACTACTGACGATGTCCAACAGGCTGAAACTGCAGTCTAGTGCTTTTTCGGGTATGTGGATGACTATCTGATCTGGAAACTGGCTGCGAAGAACCACAATTACATCAAAATCCCCTACTCATAAGTACAAAAATCCTTATAGTCTTAAGGATTCCTTTCAACTCACTGGTGACCTGCATGTACTCAACCTATCAGACAAAGTCATGCATTCTCTGGATATAACCTCTTTATTCATCAACGTCCCAATACATCAGACGAATGACTACTTACGCGAAATCACTGAAAACTAGCTGTTCAATGCTAATACTTACTGAATTTCTGAGATAGCCGCTATTATCGTGCATGGCCAAAGTCGACTTCCATTTTCGCAACACACCGTACCGGCAAGTCGACGCGTAGCAATGGGTAGCCCATTAAGTCCTGTACTCACGGACTTCTTCATGTTGATGATGGAAAGAAGCATTTCGACAGAAGTAGACAAGGTACCCTACTACAAACGCTATGTTGATGATATTTTGGCTTTTTCTTCGTCGAAGCAGCAGCACGAACTGTTGGTAGAACACAATAACGGTGCGCATGCGAACTTACGGGTTACCTGAGAAATAGAACGGAATAAGTACCTACAATCTCTGGAAATCCTCATCAGTCGGCCAGTAGTTGCACCTCATCAGCTTCATACCAGTGCGGTCTAAGCGGGCACTTGTGAAGAACCTAGTTAGTCGAACTAGACGAATTTGCTCAGCCGACAAGCTAGGCTTAAGAACAGAAGCAGTGGTGGAGATTTATAGAGAAACACAGCCAGCTACATGGGCCAAGAAGAAAGTTTACATTGCCGTACCTTTTGTAAAATTGCGGTCTAGAAATGCAAAAGTCGGACTGTGCAGCGATCAAGTCCCTATTCTCATCATAAAAATGAAAAACTATTTATTTGTTACAGACTATTGGCTTTGGGTTGTGGCATACGCCTCCGCATAGCACACTTCTGGCTGAGCCGCGCATGCCGGCTGAATGGTCCTGGCTACGGCGTTCACGGTGTCCACTCCGCTCACGCCCCGGCTTTGGACAACTCAGTCGGTCAGACGTACTCATGTTTGGCTTTGCGCCAAGTTTCAGTTCGGCCAAAGTTCTCACGGTGCCAGTAAAACGAGTGCCAGCTTTCGCCTCTTGCCACATTCTTCCCCTTTTTGGTTCTGGTTCGTCGGCCATTGAAGTGCTGTATACTCTGCTGCTGCGTGTCCTCTTTCTGTCATCTCCCTCAGTATCTGTGCCATCTTGTCAGTCAAGTCGCTCGCTCGCCCTCACTGCTTGTCGGATGCGCCTCGGATGAATTGGGTTTCGGCGATACAAACCATTGCTCACCCTGACTTCGTAGCTTCTTTCTACTGTGCGAGTTTCTACGACCCATCGCCTCTATCGTTTCTCAATTCCAGCAGCCACCGGTATCGACATATTCTCACTAATCCGAAGTGGTGGTAACTCTTGTGATCCGCGATCATAATAGCGTTTTTGACGGAGTATTCGCTTTTTAGACGACCATGCATCAAAGCCGGCGATGGCGGTTCCGGTTGGAGCAGAACCTTGTCTCCGGGTAGCAAAGTTCTCGTTCTGCGGCCAAATAATCGTTGAATAGAGCTCGCCCCTATTTCCGGAGACGGAAACTTTCCTCGCACCAGAAGCATGATGTAAGGCTCTTCATGTAGCTCTTTCGCTTTGGTTAGTTATCTCTTGGCATCCTTCACCGCAGCCTCTACTTTGCAGTTGGACTGACTAGTACGGGATAGTATCACGGTGTTCGAAGGCCCATTTGTTGCTAAAAGCTCGGAATTCCTCTGCATCAAACTGCGGCCCATTATCCGAGACCACTTCGTCTGGTATTCCGTGTCGAGCGAAATAACAGCGTAGCATGTTCACTACAGTTTGAGCGTTGCTCGTGGGTAGGGCATCAATCTCAAGATAATCGCTGTAATAGTTTATAGTAATCAAGTAGTCCTTCCCTTCATGCGTGAATAAGTCCGCTGCCATGTTTTCTAATGGTCTGTCTGTTATCTTTTGAAGCGCTACTGAATCCTTCGTGTGGCGAACATCATATGCCCGCCACGTTGCGCAGCTCGACACATAGTCCTGAATATGGCTGGTCCTTTCGAGCTAAAACAGCAGCTCCTTTGCGCGTGCGATGCAATGGTTAATGCCCACATGTGCATTGTGAACCATTTCCCGCATGTCGCGTTGCAATACCATTGAGACCAACACCCGATTGCTCTTGTATATCAAACGATCTTCCACAGATATCTCGTCACGAAAATGGAAAAGCGACGTCAGCTCCGACGGCAACTTCTTCTGTCCTCTGGCCATCAACTCACGATTGCCCGCTGCAGACTTACAAAAACTAGGTCTTCCTCTGTGCCCCGTTGTAATAACTGTAATCGTTCTCCGGGGAAGATGAGATGTAGTGCGGCGTACACCATGTCTAGATCCTCATAAGTTCCATCTGCATCCGGGAGATGGGCTTCGGATAGCGCATCCGCGATGTACATCCGAGATCCGGGGCAATAGACGATCTCCAAATCGTATTGGTGGAGCCCGATGAGCAGTTCTTAAAGGCGGCACGGCACCACATGATGTGGCTTTTTGACAATTGACACCAAGGTTTTGTGCTCTTTGAGTACGGTGGACATCCGTCCGAAAGTGTAGTCGTTGCAAAGATCGACTGCATACGTAATGGCAAGCATTTCCTTTTTAATTTATGTGTAGCGGCTCTCGATTTGTGTCAGAGTTACACTGCGAAAATCTAACGGCTTCCCATTTTGCATTAGCACCTCCGCGATCCCGTGCTGACTGCTGTCACACCGTATTTTGAGAGACAGGGATGGATCAAAATAGGCAAGTATTGAGGCCTCTGCTATTAGGTTCTCTATTTGGTTAAAAGCTTTCTCTTGGTCAAAGCCTCAGTACCAGGCCTCACATTTGTGCATCAGTTTCTGTATAGGTGCCATCACTTCGGCTAGTCTCGGTATAAAACCAATTATGTAGTTAACCATTCCATTCAATCGGCTGGCTCCATTAGGATCCGAAGCTTGTGACGTTTCCATGACGACCCTTATCTCTTCCGGATCCGACTTCACACCCCGATAGCTTATAACGTAACAATGAAATACCACTTACGGTTTGCGCAATTCAACTTTGTCGTACTTAAGTTTGACGTTCTTGACAAGACATTGTTGAAGAAACGAATTCAGATTACGGTAGTGTTTGTTTGCTGTAGAGCCAAAATTGAGCACACCGTCCGCTACGCAAATGTTTCCAGGCAAACCTTCCAGCGCTTGTACCAGACCTTTTTAGAATATCTCGCCCGATACCTTTAATCTAAACGGTGGACGCATCATCGGAATCGCCTGAACGGTGTGCCCAACTTTTTCCGCCAACTGGATTCCTCGTCCAACATGGCATGTCAAAATGCGGAAGCCGGTCGACCTTTGTGAAAAACCTAGCTTTTGATAATACTGGCAGTATATCGTCCAGCGTCGGTAGGCTGTAGTGTTCTCTTCGAAAGGCAGCGTTAAGCGACTTTGGATCAATATACACTCGTAAATCGTCGAACTTCTTACTGACAATAGGTATTTGGCTGACCCAATCTGTCGGTTCGTCCACTTTAGTTAATACCCCTAAGTAAGTTAAGTGCACCAAGTCAAGAGAAATTTATGCGTAACGCAATGTTTACCTTCCCAGCCGGTAGAACTACTGGCTTGGCGGATTGGATTAACGATGGATGTGCGATGCCATCGAATCTCCCACTGCTCCATCAAAAACGTGAGAATAGCGATTCAAGATATTTGTGAATAATTGACAGGAATTCACAAAAGGTTGATAATTGAAAGAAAAAAAACCAAGCTGCTGAATGGATTCAAGGCCTAGGATGTGCACGAAATCTCCACGTATCACGACAGACTCGATATGCTGGCTAGTTTCGTCCTTCGAATTTGTGACTTTCAATACCACGCTACATTTGGGCTGACATTTTGAACCACTCCACATCTTAAGGCATTGTTTTTCCTTGACACACTGCACTCCAAGAAGCATTTCTCCGGCAGCATATTAACCGTGGCTCCTGTGTCCAACTGGAAGTGAACAGGATTCTTTCCGACAAACAGCGTCGCACAGACATTTATTCTATTGCCAATAAGTTTCATGTTGTTAATGTAGAGCTCTGGAAAAAACGGCCTATCGTCAGAGTCGACTAAATTCACTTTCCTTAAGCGACAAAATGGCGCAAAATTGTTTTTCTTCGAACACTGTATACATATCTTTCCCAGGCTGGGCAGATTTCCTTTCGTGAGTGATGACAACGGCCACCATACTGACATTTTGGTTCTTGTCCAGGCGTGGGTTGCGACATAGAAACGTTGGGCCGGGAAACAGCAAACTTGCCAGACTTCATCCGATGAAAGTGGGACGCGGTTGTTATTACACTATTGCAAATGTCAATGCAATGCCCTAATGACAGGTCACTTTGCTGTATCAGCCTCCATGTAGTGTTCTCTTCTTGGATACCAAGTGCAAATAGATCGCTTATCAGGGAATAATTCAAGCATTCGAAAAACGCGCACGCTCTTGCCAATACGTTCAGCTCGGTGACGTAATTCTTGGTTGCTCTACTCGGGAGCCGGTAGCGACCAACAAATAAATAGCGCTTTCCTTCGCAAAATTAACCGAACCTTCTTTTTAAGGTATGCAACTCGTGATTTTCGCCGTCGAAATGCATTGTCTTTACTACATGCCTTTTGTCATCGCCAATCGCGTGTTGCAAGATTACCAGCTGATATCCTACCAGTTGGTAGTGCAACTGCGTCAGTATGGTGAAATCCATCTACTTCACTTTCAACAATCCCCAGTTTTCAAACAACTAGCCTTCCGTCACTTGTAAATGACTCGGTATGAAAATCGATGGCTGCTCTCCAAGACACTGCTGCGCTTTGCTTCCTGGGTTCTTTCTCCACGTGACCATGCTAAATTGCGCCCTCGAAATGCAAAAGTCGGACTGTGCAGCGATCAAGTCCCTATTCTCATCATAAAAATGAAAAACTATTTATTTGTTACAGACTATTGGCTTTGGGTTGTGGCATACGCCCCAGCATAGCACACTTCTGGCATGCCGGCTGAATGGTCCTGGCTACGGCGTTCACGGTGTCCACTCCGCTCACGCCCCGGCTTTGGACAACTCAGTCCGTCAGACGTACTCATGTTTGGCTTTGCGCCAAGTTTCAGTTCGGCCAAAGTTCTCACGGTGCCAGTAAAACGATGTCAGCTTTCACCCATTGCCATACCTTTCCGAGGTGTGCTTACCAAACTTAAGACAATCAGGCGACTGATAACGCCTACGCAGAGATGTTGCAATGCTGCTCAGCAGGCAAACAGCCGAATCCAAATTTTGCCAGTCCTTGCAAACTAGAAAGTTCAGCTTATCGGGGCCACTTCACATTGCGTATACCAATTCCGGTTTAACTGCGGAGCAGTTGCGTAGTCAGAACTGATAGTACTCTGAGATCCCGAATAACGGAACATGTGCCGAGATGGGTTCAGCACGAAATCGCCCAAATGTCCTACCCCACAACCTTGGAGCTGGCGTACACTGCCGGTTACTAGGTAGGTAAACACCTATTGATCTCGGTCACGGGATCGAGCTTAGCTTAGCCCAGAGTTTGCGGTTGTGTTGTTTCACGCTAATCCACGCTACCTTCGGCTTACTGAGGCGGTCGTGATTTGGCCTATGAAGCCAGTTCTCTGCGTACAAAACCATTATTTGTCAGCCTAAGGCTACAATGGATATAGGTGTGAACTTCCGTCCCTCCCTCTGTAACTCAAGCCTGTCTGTTTCAACCCACAACAGTGGGTGGGCCTAAAGTTATTGTTAATAGTACTGAACAGGCAATACGAAAGACAAGCATCTACCAGTGTTCGTCTTCTTTCCACTCCTCTAAAATTGCTGAAGGAGGCTAATTGCTTTAGGTGTGATGGCTTATCGCAGTATAAACACACGGCAGAAACGACAAAAACTGCTGAGTAGTTAGTTGCAATCCCGAAAATCTGCCTTTAAAGCCGTTTATTTTATCGACGGATAAACTGCAGATATTCAAAAGAATGCATATGTCAAAAATATTCATCAACTTATTGGATTCCCTCGCTGTAGCGTCCATGATTATCACGGAGGCCAAATAGTTAATGCGTTTGGAGTATATGTATAGTTCAACAGGAAGTCAAACCCTATGATCTGAGCTTGAAGATTACATACTTTTTCAAAACTCTCTTCCAACATGTAAATATCGGGAAAAGGTATGTAAAGGGCATGGATGCTCCGGTGGGAAGCAAAACATTAGTTCAAGTTTTGTGGCCAAATTTCTAATTATTGTGGTCAAGTTGGATGCGCGTGAAGATGTTTAGTTAGATCATTTGCCTTCAAAACGGTTCTTTCCCCTCGTTCACCTTGTTTATAAGCCACATGTTACTTCTATGAAAATTTAGAGAAGCTTTTATTCGATGACACCGTGAAAGCTTTTTTATTCGTGCGCTCATCGGGGATTTCGTCTTCCGGTAAGTGGAATCTATCCTGTGTAGCCCCGCAACACCAACACTTCCGCTTGCACATCCAAGCGCGGTATTAGACACGTAACAGCGAACACAGGCTCGGTATGTATGCCATAATCCAATGCCATTATATAGGGTTCTGGAAATGGGATATCGCCTGGATTTCCATGTGGAACACACAAGTATGAATCGCATCCTCTAAATAAAACTCTGCTTAAAGTTCTAAGAAGCGGCCATTACGGTGTATATCTACTAGCGCGATTTCAACAGTTTTGATTGGCAAAGTTCACCACTAATTTCAACTTTTAAACGACTCATTATTACTTTTCTACGAAGGTTTGTAAGCCTGCTACAGCAACATTTGCAGTTCCCAAAATTTACCTTAGCAGCGAAATTATCATTAAACTATCTAGTAGACACGTTAGAAAACTTCCAAAAATTTACATGGCCATCACAGTGCAGGTGGTAGACGGTTATCGAACAAACCAGCACAACTGAACAGCTTGGGTTGAAAACCAGCTATCAGATACATATCCCATTTGTACATTTTCTAGGATGGCATGTTAAACTTGCGTAACTATAAAAAATAGCTGGAGGATCGTCGTTTTGCACATTGCGCCAACTTCTTTTGATGTGCTATTAGTGTATAGCAGGTCAGCTGAATTGATCTTGTGAGCGCGCACTATCTTTCTACCGCTAAGCTTTTGGCTTTGTTACTGTCTAGACCATTCGCTGCGATAGTTAGCATGTTACTTAGCTGGAAGCCAATTTTCGAGGTCAACTGCTTTCAACGCAAGTATCGTTTTACTGTCAATTAAATGTGCACTTACGTGATACAATGTTTTGGGTTTTGCTTACCCATGCTAGTTCCTCTACCAAAGTTCGAGCCTGTGGTCGCTAATTAATACCGCTAATTAATCTACGGCTTGATGGAGCTAGACATGGGAGTAACAACGATGGAATGCATCATTATCTTCCGCTCAATAAAACGACCAAAAAGTATTGATGCTCCAATGTGTCTACGATACCTTGCTATTCGAGTTAAAGGGCAAACGGTAGTTTTATCTCATAGAGTAATTGAAGAAGGAGGATAATTAAACAAGACAATGATGTAAACCGTCAGACACTTGTGAACTTAAAGGACGGGCCTATAAGCTGTTAGACTCCCCCTATGTTCGTCAGCTCGCAAATTTATAGCAGGGTACAGATGTCTTATTTATGTAACCACACAAGCGGATCATTCGTTATTTAGGATTTGGACAGCTACCGGATGTGAACGACACAAAACAACTACTGCAATTCGTATTGCCTTCAGGGTGGTCCGTCTAGAATATTTAGGATATATAGAGTACCGAATTTCTGTTATATGAAACCAAGCGGGAGATAAATATCGGGCGTTACTTTTCCAAGAACAGTAACCGAAAAACAACTCATAAAGACTAACTGAGATACATTCACAGCTGAACCAGAAAGAGAGGTGTAACAAGTTGGGGTACACAACATACGAGTGCGGTTGAGGCAGCGGTGCGGACCGAGCTTGATACATGTGTTGATAGCTTAATCATTTCCTCCAAGTACAGTGAACACCGTAGAATAACAACACGCTAGTAATACCATTAAACAAACACAGATAGCCCACTGCACAAGCGCGTAACAAGACGCGATCTAACAAATTCAGAGGAAACATGCATCCGTATTCCTACGAGGAGAACTGGGCTCAACTGAAAGGTTGGGCAACGTTGTATGAGATTGCGGATTGTCGCGGTATAGCCCTCCGGGTCATTTTACATTCGAGCTGTTTTCGAACCCGGTGCTAAATGCCACGGTACACACAGCCTCACAGTTCCATGTAAATGCATCGCCAGCTAGCACCCAAAGAGTCATTTGTTAAGTGAAAAATAGCGGAGACTGATGCAGCAATCACTACGCGTTGAATCCGTTTCTTTAGCTAACGAAACTGGTACGTCGTTAGACAAATGGTTTGTCATTTGCCCCATTTCATATGTGCAAATGGATAATACGTGTACTGCTTTCCAGCCAGCAGAATGGGTATGATAAACTAAAAACTGCTCGTAACACCATGTAGCTACACCATATTCTGAGTGAGAACGCTGTCTAAGGAACGAAAGAGGAGCTCGTATTTCAGGTGAGGCGTACCAGATCAGTCTACTTCCTTAGTGGTGCAAACGAGCAGATACACAGAATTTTCAAATTTGCCCATTCACAGCGGAACGTAGAGGACTATGCTCACCGCATGAAGATCAACATGAAACTACTTATCCGTGCTCCAATTTACCGCTCAACGAAAACTCGATATACCACTTGCTTTGGCGCATCTAATTTACTGACGCAACTATTGTCGGTACTGCCGTCTCAGGCATCTTGCTAACACATCTGACTATGCAACTAAAGAACTATGGATCATATAGATAATTCGTTGGCATGCTGAGAGTGTACGCTAGGGCACAAGCTCATGGATGGCGCTGTGCTGAAATGGTATCACTGTTGGGGTGCATGTGTATGCTTTTCAGGCAACTACGACTTACAGAATATTTATTTATTTGAAAATACTCTTTTAGTTTTATTACAGTAATAAATGTATCCCAGTTTAGCTCATGCAGATTGACTAGTGTTACATTCTTTGCGGTTAAACTGAGTTCAGATTCTTATTGGACAGTGCAATGGTACAGCGGTTTTCCTATCCGACCATATTGAGAGAGGCGTTGCGTTTGGAAATCGCATTGTATCATTGCGATAATCTTTGGTGGAAACAAGATAGTCAACTTACTATTCGTTGGTTTGGAGCGTGTAGAGTAATGAGTGCATCCAGCAAATCGGGTATATTGGGGTTAATGACCTCTTACACGATAACTCAAATTGTTGGAGTCAAAAATCAGTTCTGTTAGCCATCTAGTGATAAAAATGCAGGTAAGAACTAAGGAGGACCATACTTCGAATTATTGTCGGAGTGATTCCTGTTTACCGTTTATCTGAATAGTTACCCGTCCTAGATGCATAGACCCCATCCTTGATATTTTAAACAATAAAGCGTGGCACAAGCCAACTAATTGATGGATCCAGTTTGTTGAAACAAATCATCATTTTTCGGTGGAAAGGTGCATTCATAAACTGTCATTTACTGATACTAACCAGATACGCCCATACACAGCGGGTTATTAGATTTATTTGACCTTATAATGAGCTATGCTCCCATCCAAAGTACCATCACTTTGTCAGCAAGTGTAGCGCACCGGTATTATATGTTTAGAAGTGACCACTTTTATAGGTATGTGCAGTACAGAGTTGTTTCTTTTTTGGAGATAGGAGTAAAATTAGCATTCCTGTGTTGCATCATTGCGAATTCGCCCCTGCTGCCTTTAATTGGTCTTTTTTCAAGTAGGTAGCATCTTGTGTTTATTAAGTCCTCTGCATGTTTTTCAGTCTCATTAACTCTCGGTGGTGAGTGGTTCCGTTCGTTACTTTGCCCATCCACACCTGGTGCGGGCGGCACATGTAGTTGCCGAAAGTATGATGTTTTAGCTTGCCACGCGTCCCGTACTACCTGCACCTTGCTATGAACGGATACACGGTTGTATCCATTCCATGCCATATTCGAGGCCGTTAAACCGTCATTTTATCAACTGCTGCGATCTACCATTAATTTGCTTTCAAGCTGAAGTCACGTCGCAATATTTGCACAGCAACTCATATGGTAGTCGTTTTCCACGGGCGAATAAGAACTCAAACCAAGTGATGTGCTTCAGGCAAATCAACCACACTCATCGTTTGTATGCTTTTATCGTTTTATTATATGATTGATTCATCTGCTCAAGCCACTGTATCATCCCGAATTCAATGCTAATGCATTTCCTCAGAAAACAATTTGGTCACCGCTTTGTACGAGTGTTATGTACCTTGGGTGGTAGGATGAGGTATGTGTAATCCCTTGTTTGACAAACCAAATATTTCAGTCGGTAGGTTAAGATAAAGCCCTTTCGGAATTGCATCTTAGATCACTGCTCTGAATCGCCTGCGTTTTGGTAAGGGAAAATGCAAAACAGGTATTCTTTTCCACAATCTGTGCAGGCAACTGTGCTTACGGTAACGAAAACCACAAGTACAATGTTTACATTCCTTTAAAACACACTACGAGGCACCCACACATGAGGATTTCATAATATATAGATCCACGTGGCAGCTTCTGAGGAACGATAATTAATATAGTAATATGTATATACTGCATATATCATATATGTGAACTACATAATTATCATTTGCACCTAATACGAAAAGTTCAGATCCAAGACTTGAGCTGGATTTGAGTAATACCGAGGTTAATAGGGGAGAATCCGGAAGGCAGAAGCCAACTGCGTCCATCAATACTGGACAAAGGATTTAGGTGTAAGGCCCACTTAAGGGCTGCTAACATTCATGTTACAGCCATTTCAATAAACATAGACTCGTTAATTTAGACAGGCTACAGAGATAACATTGTAACGCGCCAAATTTGATTACACCACCTACGATAATATCCCGAAATGTGAACTCATGCACCCTCACGTCCGGTGTAAAATGCCACACTGATTGCACACTAATTCATTTGACCTTACGCGGCTTCGCTAAGAAGTAGTAGGCGGACCCTCAATTGTAGTAATTCGCATGCGATACCATTCTTGCTTGACCATGGTATTAATTAAAAGAGACTGGTCTTGCGCGGCGACCCAACTCTTTGGTGTGTGCTTCAAGACCAGAGTTGGATGACAAGCAGTTCGTTCTCAAACCTCTCCGAAATCTCCGCATGCAAGATAGCGCTTCGTTTGAAAAATAATTGCTGCGTCTTTAGTTGCGTATTATTTGATTGAAAAATTTTGTCTTGCATTTCAGTTGTTAGTCTTGAACCGGTCGAACTGCACGTCGCCCAAGAAACAAGGTAGAATAGCTGAGTTGTTGCCAAGTAAGTCAGCTCAGTGCAACGCATTGGATCAGCGGTAACTCCCGAAATCATGAAGTGATGATAGCTGTTAAGTAGATTAGTCCCCATTGGATGATCAATTTCATCAACAACAAAGGCAGCTGTGTTTCTTCTTTTACTTTTTAGGCTATCTCCTAATTGGAGGCACTGCTGTAGTTGAGACGTTCACACCTCAAATAAACGTTCAACCAAGGTACGCAGATAGACGGATCGTTGAGTACCAGTCCCTCTTGTCGAATGGTCCACACTGCTGGGTTATTTGATGGCAAGTGGTACGTTACACCTCAAGGTGACCCTTTGGCTACAATTGCATAGCTTGGTTATAAAAGCTAGTTTTCAAAAAAACAACTTTTCTCATGCTAGATACTTTCAAAAAAGGCAGTTGGTAAAGAAATCAGTTGATGCTGCGCCACCCTAGAAGGGCTGGTTTCCAAGTTTCAACAAAACAACTGCGGGGACTTACTGTAGTGATTGTAAACATTGTTATGTTTAACCTTTTTATATCGCATTATCTACGATACCAGATGAAAAAGGCAGTAAACTTAGCGACAATCTTTCCTTTGTGCCTTCTATACTTCGAAGCTGACAATAGCTGGGGAGCTATAGCATTCTAAATTATACGAATACTACAAATGGCGCAGAAGTCAGAAGCAAATTACCACTGAATCCATATATCAAGTTTCTGAACCTGAATCCATCCCGCCAAGAAAGTGGTGAATAGCTGGAGCGCTTTGAGGTGTGGAGATTTGAGAATGCTGAGATCCAGGAAGAATTGAAAAGTGTACATTTCCTAACTACGATAGGCCATTAGGCGTATCCAGTTCTGCAAAATTTGGCTTTCCCGACTGCCATCGAAACTCGTATGAAAAGCTGAGGATTCTATTAACACCTGTTATCGAAGTATTTTCTGGCAGCAGAAAGTGCCAATTTCAACGTTCTGCAGCGTCAACCAAACCAGACTGCTTAATTTTGTCTGGCAGCTGCATACTCAAGCTTCTCTGTGTTCTTTCGGGGATGAAATGCATGAATAATTCGGAGATTGCTTAACTGCAGGAATTAACATACGAGTCATCATCGTCCATTGGTTCCACGTCCTGATCCCACATACAATCGAAATAAACTGTTTTGTGAAAATTAACAACATGTCTACGAAAGTCTCAGTGCCAGAATCCTTCTTACTGGCAAAAGTTTATTGCCTTGGCTAAAACTAACTCACTTTTAAACAACAAAACTGTTGGCAGTACAACTTCTCAACGTCCGGTGGAGACCGTCTCATTCGAGAAATCCCCCAAAGCATGCTAATCATAGCAATGCCTTTAAAGGTTTTTTCAGTTTGCTTCATGTGAAAAATTACGCTCGCGTCATAAATGTTCATATCGATACTAAAAGTATTTCTCTTTCGGTAAGGTTAATCATAGCGCTAATGCTTGTCAACTTGCGAAACCGTGCAGAGTTGTGAGTTCACCTGAGGACAGCACGGTACAGCCATCTAAAGATGTAAAGTCGCTTACGTTGACTGTTAACTGGCATGCCCAATTGTACGACAGTCTACAGTTTGAAAACAGTAACTCATGAGTTCATTGTTAACACAGATACTTTTGAGTCAATTATTAGTTAATCATGGCTCCGTCGCGCTTATCTCGGTTTTCAGTTACCTCTGATCTCTCCTACCATCCGAGCTATTGCCGGTCAAACACTTTCTGTATTAGACTTATGCATTTTGCTAGTATTAGAAAAATCGAGGGCCATTTTTTCTTTGTTTGTGGGTTATGTATTCACTCCAGTTATATGTCACCATTTTGTCGAACCCTGCTACTGGGAATCAAAGTGGTTCTCTAATGCTTGGATGCTCCATAGCGTCTAATGGCACGAAACTTTCGCCGGTGTATGTTGGAGTTGTCCGAGAGCATACATTTCATAGATGTTAAGTCCTAAGGGGTAGACAGAGAACCAGTCCGGAAGATGGTAAACTATTTATGTGAAGAAAACGTATTTGCAGCAATGCAGAGCTTCCGATGGGCAACATCACTAGACACACAGAGTATATGGTAACTATTGTAACACCATTTACACAAAACTGCATCAGCGTAACCGAAATACAGAAAAACATAAATCCATTCTTTTCCGCCTAGGCGGTCCTGACGTTTTCCGAACATAGACTAAAAGGTTACCTGTTCACAGATACCGTTTGGTTAGTCGTTCATCAAACTAACCACCATTAATACTATCATTGGCGTCGATGTCTATTCCCTCCAGATTTACTGTCTCTATCGATATTTTAGAATGCCATGAATTCATGAGTTCAGAACGTTTTGAATACAAATAAGTTGCTGTGGGTTTTTATTGTTGCAAATTTTTGCATTTGATGCAACAGCTTCTTCAGATCAGAGCGAAATGTCGCCACAATAAAAATTAACAAGAGCCGATTTGCATTCGCAACCTTCTGAACGCCTGAAATCGCAGTCGGTTTCAAGCCTGGTCCGAGATATTGCCATTAATTCATGTGATACATTTAGGTGTTGAAGTATATCGAAATAATGTTAGTGTGCATGATGACGACGAATTCCACCATGATCCTTTTCCACTAGCGCTGTTGAAGCGCTTTAAAGAAATTAACAGAAATTGGTACCCTAAATATTTTGTGGTCTGTATTAAAGAGTTAATTTGTATGGATTAGTATCTTTTATACTTTACTTTTAACCCGTACGTTAATCAACTTAATCTACAGGTTGCTGTGAAAACATCGACAAAATTTCATGGACTATACTTCTTGCTGGGAACTAAGCGTCGACAGAAAAGTTTGCTGCAATTGCTGATTCTTGATGTTTTTTGGAACTGAAAGTTTATGCGACCTGAAAGGCCCGAAACAGCGCTTCAACAACTTTTCGACTCTTTTCGTCTGACTTTCATACTTTGTCTGGATTATTAAATTATTCCATAACCAAAATCATTTCCTTTGAGTATTTTTCAAAGTGACCTATCTCATTCCCAGCTCAACCACATTATAGCATAGTAAACTTTGCATTCTTGTTGGATATTTAACCATATTTGTTAGCCTATTGTTGGATAAAAGTACTTTTCTGAAACAAAAATTTTCTTGTATAATTTTATGTAAGCCAGTTACATAAGCAGGTCGTCAGATGACACAATAATTTCCTGTTTGCTCATCCGTCACATGCAAGCAGCAGGTGTGTTCAGCTGGCGGCCTTTGACGGTCGACTATTGACCACACCACTACAGTACTCTAAATGTCTCGGTCAGCTAGGTTTGAGCGCAAGGCAGCGTGCAATCTGGATAGATAAGTAAAAACCAAAAGAAGCTTGAAAATATGCAGCCTTTGCTTGCGCGTAAGTTCTGAGAGTGGTGCGTCGGGGTCGACGATCGCTGTTCGGTAACTGCATGGTGGCATTTGAGGCATGCCTGTATGTCGATTTGCTTTGCCCAACCGTCGGGTCCTCTGTTTGTTTACATAACCGCTCCCGGATGTTTTCAGTGAGTGGAACATGCAAACTTTCTTTGCTATGACGGAGCTAGTTCTCTTTATCTGCAACTACCGACAAAGTAGTAATAAGCAACATAATTTGACTTATTTCGAGTTGGCGTCATTACTAAACGCAGGCAGTGACATTATACGTCTTCTCATTGACACACCTGTTCACTTAGTGGTGACATTAATGATGTAGTCACCTCAGAATGTCATCCCATCAAGCAACTAGTTCTTTGAAACTATCATTTTTCGATTCTGTTTCGTCGTACAGAAGCGCTTGATGAATCAGATCAGATGACCATTCGATTACAGCGCCTCGAGCAACAGCTATTCTAGCATTAAAGGTGTTCGGACTTTAAGTTTGTGACATCGATGAGGCATAGTCCAACTAACGCTTATGCCGCGTAGGTGTAAAGCTTCTAGATCTTGCGTAGTGGATTGTCCAGACCACTTGCCGGTTGCTTGAAGCGGTTGTGCAATTCGGTTATCGTGTGAGCAGTCTTTGAGAGAATGGGAGATTATTAGCATGCTCAGTTTTCCATTCCACGCATCGGTGACCTTATTAGCAGTAGCTAATCAATACATAGTTAATAAAAGTTACCCAATTGATAAGGTTAGTTTCTTCTGTTCACTCAAGCCCACGAATAAATCTGCTTGCATTAACTAGCGTGGGCTTGTTTCGCCAAACGATTTACTTATCAATGTGCTTTATCTGGAAGGTAACACGCGATCAAAGGCAGCAGGTTCTTTAACATATCTGTTGGAAGCTGTGACTGGGCGTTGTTTTCGACAAACTCAACAACATTGCCAATATCCTGGTGCAGCAGAACTTTGGTGAAGAGAGACCATACGTCTGTTTTCCGACTGAGTCTGTGATCTTCAAGTAAGGAAGTAATTAAGTGGTTGTCGCTTATGTTAGTTTGCATGGGGATTTTCTCATCTGTTCATGTATGTACTTCAATCATTTAATGATGAATTGCTTATTTAAGCTGAATGGGTATTCCTGCTTTATGCACTTAAAGCAAACCGTAGATTTGCACCGTACGGGTGCTCACGATTTTATCTCTCTACATTCCTATTCTGAGATGAAACCATGTTTTTTGGGATCTTAAACCACGACACGAGTTCCATTCAAGCAAATGGACTGTGTCGAAAAGGGCATCAGACTTAACTTTTGTACCGTCATTGCTTTTGCCACCTCATCTTCAATACGCAGATGGTTTAATATGGCAACTGCGGAAAACTCAGCGAACTTCAATGCATACATCATTTTGACGGGCTTTTGTTCATATAGTGTTTTACAATGATTTACAATAAGAGGTCTGCAGTCGTTTTAAGGTACAGGAACAGCGATGCCACGTCACATTATCCTTACTCTCTTGTGCTAATTATCGGTCGGATGCAGGTGATTGATGAAAAGACTCAGAGACAGCATCATGTCGGAGCTCACGTGTTCCAATATTTCGGGTTTAACATAATTTGCTGGTTATGTTTGATGACTACTGGTGTTAGTGCATTTAACAAATACAATTAGGGGTTGGAAAGGATGAGGCTGACGGAAAGTAACCATCAAGCTCCTTTTGCAACTCTTGCAAGTGAGACAACGTTTGACTCCCTGGGTACTGTCTGGCTGAAGCCTGGTGTGTCCTCGAGATGACTGAGGCAGTGTGAACCAGTAATCAGTTGTCAAACCTTCTGGAGTTTGACAGTTAAGCTTTCCGCAGAATTCAGGATAGCTGGTAATCTGAGGTGGAGTTTCCAATCATTAGAGGCAAAGCGTAGTGTGCGGAATTTTCCGTGGTCGAGCGCAGGAATCTTGAGACCACAAATGGTCATTTGTTTGCTATGATGACTGATATTACAATTTAACTAGTTGTGGGCTACTAGTTGTCTAAGACTAGTGTATCATAAACGAAGATATTTGCCAAATTCACAGAGCACATGACCACCTGAACAAGCATCCCGAACACCCAGCATTTTGAGTTTGTTCGCGCGTACGGAAGCAAAGGGGGAAATTTATCAGATGACTGAAAGAACTAACTCAGAAAGGGAAGCAGCTATCCCAAAGGTCAGTTGAACTATATTGTTTGAGTCTCTATTTCTAAATCCCCAGTTGATAAAAATTTATCAGTTTTTTTTTTCAATTATTTTTGTGCCGTATTTTTCAGTTAGTAACTTTTTCTTTATATCCGGTAACCAAGTCAGCCGCTAATTCACGCTCGTTTGCTTCGCAACTAAGCTTTTTAAAACAAGGATCGCTACCCATTGACAGCAAAAATCGGGATAACGAAGCAGCATATAAAAGACCCCACAGCGGACGATTTTCGGTTGAACCTGGGTGATAAAACTGGGTTTCATTTGTGCACCTGATCTTCCCCTCAAAATAATGCATCTACGGGCACAACTGGCACCATTATTTTGCTATTGGGCCAGCTGTTGCTCTTGGGTCTTGGTGTACCCGAGCTGCTTCGTGAGAAGTGAGTACCAGCGCCAGCTGATCACTAATTTTTGGAGGGAGCGGCAACCCATTTGTTCGAAGACAGTTGTCTCACTATCATTTTCGCATCGCAGCCTTCGTTTTTGTCACAAGTTTATTCCAGGAGGTCGAGTCGTTTGGGAAAAAACAACCATGAGCAATAATTACAACTTTGATTACCCAAGCGCTGTTTTGAACACGGCTGACCTGCAGCGTTGCCGCCTTGCTTTAAAAATTGTGTCGCTAAGACTGTGCTCAAAAACGGGATTTTGTAGGTATGCCGTTTGATGTTACTTACCATAAAGTTTGACGTCCTTTCCATAAGCGTTTGAGCTGGATGTGTGAAGCTAACCGGCCATGAAGAACGAAAATGAACTGGAGTAGCCTCTATGTGCGTAGGTATATGCCCATAATGGATCTTTAGACGTCGATAACACTTGACTCCCAGCGGAAAGAGACAACATAGACTTAAGATGAGGAATGGTTGTATCTTCCTTGGCTTGCGTTGTACCGGACGAGGTACACAGTGCAGTTATGATAAACCTTATACCCTAATTTCTGTGAATGGTCCGTGGGGGGTCAGTGTCTTCGTACGACCACCCAATCCCAGAAAATCTTCCGCCGCATAGTTACGAATGTTAGTGTTTGCTCCACCATCAGAGAGTTGGACCAGCAGCATAGCTTTGTAAAATACAGCAGCATATTTCCCTCCAGTAGGTTAAATTGTAGTCCACCGCATTACAAATGGTACAAAAATCCCGTCTGAAAACACCGCAACAATCAAATGCTCAGTCTGAAACATAGAGAAGTACGATAGACCCCTGGTAGAACGATGTGCACGGGAAAGATCGCCGTATGTTTGTGAATGAATTGAATAAATTTCACTAGTTATTATGTAAGTAGCACATTGCACCTACATGTGTTATGTGTCACGGTAAATTCAATATTTCATGCATTGGACGTTTGACGGAATATTTTTGGCGTTTTCGTGAGATTCAAGATGATTTCGTACAAATTTTGGGTAAGAATTGCCGAAAGGAGATATAGCCGGAGAAAGTTGAGCAGCATTGTAAACCTCTTTGTAGGGTAGATCATTCCGTTGAGAGCAGCTCCGTGTGTTGGCCCTCTAAGCTAGCCATAGGGCCTCCAAGTTGATGATAAGCTTTCCTGTTCGTCCCGTGCAACCTCACCGACAGGAAGTGCCGCAGTTACACGCAGTTGCAGCTAACACGAATGTTATACCTGGGTTGTATCCTACAGGTACAGCTGTCCCACTGTGTGCTGTAGAAATGTGGAAAGTATAAGGAAAGAAAAACAGAAAAATAAACCATGTTTAGCCGTTGCAAAGCAACGGCAGGCCCAACCACTTGAAGCGGGAGAAAAGCCTCGCCCCACAAGGTAACGTTTGTCGACCAAAATCGTTTTAACCTCGGGATCCTTCAAGCGCCTTAGTACAGTGATCCAAATTTCCAGGTACGCTACGATCGTGACGAGAGTTAGAGAGGTTAATTGATTGACTCCACGAAGTGAGGATTAAAAATGCAGCAAATTACCATCCTTGGAGAGAAAGGTGATCAACAAAGTCGATAAATGAGAAATACCTTTGAGGACGAAGTCAGCCCGATGCTGATCTCGTCCAGGTTAAATAGGCTGAAAGTTCTAAAGCTACTTATTCGTCCAGACTTAGATCCGGTGGATCGAGAACTACTCAGGTCTGCCATCATCGAGCTGAAGAGACGAAATGGTGCTGGGAAACTAATCTCTGTATTGGAAATGATAGAGTCGTTTCCAAAATTTCACGAAGCAGGATAAACAGGTTGCTCACAAATTAAGCACGCCCGGTAGTTTACGCTGCTTCCTGTGTGTAGCCTTTACCAACTTTGGTAGTCTTATGAACAAGCGCGATGAACTCTGCCGTTTCGTTGAAACTGAGCAGCCAGACACAACGAGACTCACAGGGACGTCCCTGAATTCTGAGGTGATTGCCCAGGAAATCAAATTCGGCGAATATTCGTGTTTCCGTTGTACTAGACAGTGGACTATACTTGGTGGCGTCTTGCTCTACATCCGGTCCTCCTTGTGTGGTAGAGTTGTGAGCGTCTACAGAAGCAGTGATGGTCTGTGTGAGCAGCTGTGCTGTTCGATCCACGTTAGACGTGGGGAGCTACTAGTGGGTACATTTTATCCTAGTCCCCTGAGCCGTTGTTTGGATTGTTTGCCGCATGTCCGAAGCCACATGTGTCCTCCATATTTTCTACTCACTGATGCTTTCAGTTGTCCTCAAATACACTGGTCTGAAGTTGTACTCATGCCCGGACATTGGGTGGTCGAGACAAAGTTCATGGACTTAGTACTTGAAAGTGGAGCTGCGCAACACATAGGCAAGCCGAATCGAATAACGCCGCGGTCAACTCCGTCATGTCTAGAACTGAGGTTAAAATGCTGTGCACAACATTTATATGACTCCCAGGTCCTAGAGACCAAAGCAGCAAGCGATCACTCAATGCTCATAGCCAGTATGGATCCATCTTTACCGTATTCCTGTCCGCTGGAGACAGAGTACAACTACTGGAAAACTTACTTCGACAGTCTAACTCAAGTCACGAACCAAGTAGCTTGGTGTCTGCCGCAAGCTGTATCCGTGGAAGTGTTGGACTTTTACTAGTGAGACAGAGATAGTGGCATTACTGTGTTCTCAGTTTGTACCACTGAAGTCTCTGAAAGTTGGACCAAACAAACCACATTAGTTTGTCAAGGATTATGGTAAAATTGCTCGGCGGCAGCGTAAATTGTGTGACGAATTTCTCTTTCTCTCTTCCAATGACTATGTGGCGTATAAGAGACAGCAAAATATTTGTAATAGTGCAAAAGCAAGCAAGCTCCGACATTTCGAACAGCAGCCCGGAATAGCCGCAAAGACAGCTCCGAAAAGAATACCTGCTCACGTGAGGTGGCGCTTCACGCGGACAGGTGTTCTAGTAGTGCTAAAGCGCTCGGATGAAGAGCATCTAACCTCCAGCATTGAGCGTGCTTTTACCTTGGCGACGCACTTCACTTAAGGGTTTACAAATCACCTGTTGTCTGTACCGAGTACGACGTGCACCGCTCTAACCGAACACGACAATCTGGGTTGAGGTTTTGAAGGGGTGCGTCAACTACTTGCCAATCTTGACGACACTAAACGTGTTGGCCTTGACGGACTCCATCCACTGATGCTCAAGTCCTTACCTACCATCATCTCACTTGATGTGACTGACTTGCTCAACAGATAACTATCAGAAGTTTCCTTGCCGTGCGACTAGAAATGCTCGGGCTTTGACCAGTTCCAAACGGTGGAGACCCGAGCAAATTGGATAATTATAGACCAATTTGTTGGACACCTATTTTGGCTAAGATTACCCGGAAGATAGTGAAGAAGGGTCTAATACAAGTGCTCCAATCAAAAGATCTACTGACACCTTCACAGCCGGCTTCTATGCTAGGTCGCACATGCATTACCAATTTGCTCATGACCAGACCTGAATGGTTGCAAGCAGTGAATCAGGAGAAGTCTGTCGAGGTGATCTACCGATTTACTAAAGTGTTCGACAAGATAAACCATCAGGTCCTACTCCATAAGCTGAGTGTGCAGTGTTGGTGAATCACTTTGCCATTGGATGCAGGAGTTTCCCGGTGGACGAAATTGGAAGATACAGGTTGATGGTCATCTGACTGGGATCTCTCTACTAGTTTAGTACATCAAGTAATGCTACTGGGGTCCACTCTGTTCCTAAACCCTATCAACTATATGTTTCATCTTCTTCGGCCGCCGTGGGCCCAGTTCGCGAACGCTATGCTGATTTGGTGAGTGATTAGCACCCAAGACGGCTGCAGTCTACTTCAGCAAGACCACCTCTCCATGTAGTCTGCGGAAGTTCACCTTCCGGATCAACGCATCCAAGTCGGTATTTGTGAACCTATGGTGGTGACGGTGGAATTTACACTGATGACGACCAACCGTTACGTTCCACACATACAGTGATGGACATAGGTACATTCTCGCGCTGCAGAGGTAACACGAACAGATTATATTGTAACGGACGGCGCATGATTTGGGCGCTCAAATGCAGCTTCTTTAGTTAATATGAAGAGGTAGCCACTCGCCGCTTTTCTTCCATCATAATACAAATACTGTAGTACGACTCAGCTGCTTTTTCCCATCACCCGATGCAAGGTACAGAAGCTTGAACGGATCCAACACGTCGGAAACAGCCTCATTCAGAGTTTAAAAGTTATCGTACGAAGATCGGTGCGAGAAAGTAGGTCTTTGCTTCTTGTCTTATCGTCGGGTACGAGTCCATCTCATCATGACCTAGCGTGCATTAAATTTCGGTGACTTCCACACCTTGAGGCCGCAGCTATACTTGCGAACGCCATGAGACACTCGCGAACACCGGTACAAGCATGTGCTGCCGGATATAAAACTACTCCCCACCACCTGTGCTTCTCACCGAGAGTGGTAAACTTTTAGAACAGTGCCAGAACAAGTCGTGGAGGCCAAATCTATACAACAGTTCAAAACATTGTTGAATTTATACTTCCTCATCACTTGATTCAGACAATCATTGCACATTAGCAATGATATCTTGCAGTTGTGAACCCACTATAACTGAAAGTCATTTTATAATGCTGCATAAGACAAAGAACGATTATTATCATGGATTCCAGATACTTATTATTAGTTTTGATTATGTTGCCATGAAATTGTACAGTTAAATTTCTACTTGCCCTCAAATACTAGGTTCTCATCTGTGGCAATCGTAGGCAGTAAACTCAAATGAAGTTCTCGGTTGAATAATTGCGTTTTAAAGCATACTTTGATAAACTGCCTATAGCGTTATTCTCGAAATACGCTACGACGTCTAGCACGCTTATTCCATAGGACTCGCATGTATAAGTACTTACAATAACTCACCTGTGCAGATATTGCATACTCAAAACCTGGTTGAGATGCAGCTGAAGCAACGGTAAATCCTCATTTGTCGACATGGGCGTGCCGACAAGTTAATGCTGAGTGACAGGCTAAGCTTACTTCCAAAGCATGGTATGTATGCTGAAGAGGAAGGCCTTTTTAACCCGGGGGTACTTTTGGTCTGACTTGCCGGTAGCCTCCCACCGGTCTGTATGGCGGAAATTTAAGTAAAATAATTGTTGGACAATAATATAAGTTATTTAGTATATTAACGCCTAATGTCACTTTTATTAGGGTAAACAATTGTTTATGTTAATTTATGGAATTTCTCCCTTTAAAGTGGCTCAGTATGGAGTTAGATAAGAAAATTCAGTTTAGTGTGTGGAAGCGAATAATTGCTCCGTTGCGATATTTGAAACATGGTAAAAGCGGAAGTCGCTAACGAAGAAAGTACTGTCGAATTGAGGTGTGGGTACAATGGTTGCAAACAAGCTAATAAGTATATATGCCGCGCTATTACAGCTGGCAGTTAGTAATTACAGCAGAAAACAGAAACTTAACCCATATACAAATTGCAGAAATCGTACCTTAAAACAAACGTGGTGATTTCGTTAATTCGAAGCAAAAGTAGTAACATAAGCTGTTGTTCAAATTTTAACTGTCAGTTAAATATGTTTTTGTACGAGGAATTTTATAAAAAGAGTTTTATCCATTTGAAATACAGACTGGTGGAACGCCATCTAACTTGACAGTCGAATCGCGTTCAAAAACTATTGCACTGTGTGCTGCCTAGTCTCGGTCACAGCATCGTCCTGTTGCGAGCAGGAAGGGATGCACGGGAGATGACCCCAGCCACAGGCGTGCGTTCCGCTACATTAAACCGCGCTTTAACTACATGTGATGTATTCTTATCCAAAATTTCACTTCTTCCAAATTAGTTGTATATGAGCAGAATCATGATGCGTTGTGCAGTTATGACAACGCATCTCGGTTTCAGAGGTATTCGCATTTGCAGTGTGTATTAGTGAGCAGGAAGAGCATTGTTTATTAAAAACACAACCGACCATTTAACCACTGGTGAGGGGATATTCGTCCGTTTGCGTAAAACCAAATTAATATGGCATACTTTCTCCCAGCTCGATATTAAGCGCAGAGCCAATTCAGTATATGTATACAGACATGTGTATATATGTATTGATTGGTCTGGTTAAGTTGATGCAGATACTTACAAGAAACCACATTTTGCAGTGACACACAAACGAAGCAATCCGAGGTATCGATTGGTATTCAGCTGAATCACCACTGAGTACTTCCTCATAGCCTCTTCTTTAGAAAGACAGGGAACATAAAGGCTCTGGAGTACTTGCACTTATCCTGCATGGCAGCATCTATCAGTGCTTGCAAGATTTACCTCTTCCAGTTAGGCTAATTCAGTCGTCATCTACAGTTTCGATTGGATATGATTTAAGATGCCAAACATTCACTGGCTACCTGAGTGAGGAGAGTGCTGGGACAAACGCGCAGCGACGGCGGAATCCTGATTGATCACTTGGTTGTTTACCAAGTTTTACTATATCTGCTGCTGCGTAACAGGGGCGCTGCCCACCAGCAGATCGACATACATCATTCTGCATGAAGAATGTTCCAGTTGTCCGATAGAGTCGTAACCAGAATTGCGTTATTATTGGGTCTTTGAGTGCCAGCCCTGTGTCTGGATTGCGACACACAATCTACATTGAGGCTACAGTTTGTTTTGAAGCAAACCTATGCCATTTCGATCAATGGGACCGGGTTGCCTGTCCTAATCCAGACACACGCGGGTACTCCAAGACCCAATACTGAATTTCTATCCGCTATGTCAAGCGCCGCTGTTGAGCTCTGGCCTGATGTCCGAGACGATAGCTGTTAACCACAGTGTTGAGCTTCCCTCTCAGCTTAAGCCACCTGACGACAGCAAATCAGGACGAAACCGGTCAGTCGTGAGGCGCAGTTTTGGGGGAAAGCCGCTTCAAAACTCTCCAAGCAGAATTTCTCTTTTATACAGACGATTCGAAAGACTGTAGCACATTAAGCGCTTATTCCGGTTCTCGGAACTGATTGTTACCCGGGCTTGTCGTGTGAGCTGAATAACCACTCGAATAGAGGCATCCACTTCATTTATTTTGAGCACCGTCTAACTTTAATAGCTCTGTTTGTTCACCAATCAAAGAGGACCATGAGCTAAGAAAGTGGTTGTATTTTAACGACAAGCAAATGAGTTTCATTGATTGGTACTCCTGACGGTTGATTGCTCTCACATGAATCCAAGCAAGGATGGAGTTGAGAAAGTCTAACCATGGGAATTTTATTAGAAAAGGTGCTTCTGGTCATTTCGGACCATACACTCTTAGAACGTGCAGCCATCAGTTCATGTCTCTAAAAGCTATTTTCCAAACATGTTTCAGCATAATTTGACAAACGGAATATTCTGAACGATGCGGTTGCTTTGAGTGCAGACTGGAAACAATGCTCGTGAGATCGTGAAGCATTGTACACCATTTTGTTTTGGTTTGTAAGAGTTCCGCAGCGGTAAACTATCCCACGGGACTTGTTAAGCAACGCTTTTTTACCCGTAAGAAACCATTGTTCCATTGTTCCATTGTCCATTAGTTTTATCTAGATAGTGGGTCAGTTTGAATTGGGGTTGTGCCTCGCACAACAAGTACCTAAAATGACCCTCCAATCATAAATTGTACTTAGCTATTTCGTTGCACTACCGTTGGTACTAATGGTGACTGAACTGCTCAAAATTCCTTTTGGAAGTTGGGTTCTTATCGGATAGAAGAAAGCTGCAAGGACTATCGGTTAAATGTCTAACAATGCTAACGTGACAGAAAGGGTTATAAGTTAACTGGTTGCGGTGATGGATCGAATAAATTTAAATGAGATTCTGAAGATGGTGATACAGAGTATCAACACGTTAGTCTCCTTCCGGACGCTGGTTGTATCAATTGTTTTCGAATATCTTGTGGGTCTCTAAACTATCTCGAGTTTAAAAGCACAGCCTTTACTTCAACCATATCGGTATAGGTAGTTGGTGGATGTCACTCTTGTTATCGTCAGAAGCGTTAAACTACAAGAGCCCGCATGCTAGACATCAGCATCTCCATTTAGCTAATTTTCTAATTCAGTTACTGATGCCTGTCTAGGCTGGCTTTATAGAAAAACTCCATGTGGTGTTCTGTAGTAAGACTGAATTGGATGCATATTGTGAAAATGGTTGGGGAGTATTACTCCCACCACTTCAGCATGAACAAATTGTCAGGAATGAAGGAGTCGCAAATGTAATTAGGACACGCTAGCTAGACTTTCTTTAGCCTGAGTAAATTACTTTTTACTTATTTTCTCATGTGTGATGAACACAACGGAAAACCAATGTGTCAGCTATCCTGAAAACGTTAAGCGCCCTTCAAGTAGATTACCACAATTTCAAACCGTGCGTTGGAAACTTATCGTATCTTAAAGCGCCATATCATTGCCAAGCGGGATGGTTTTCTTTAGCGTTTAGGACGAAAGCCAAGTCGATGGATTAAAGGGCTTCTAATAGGCGGTGAGTTGCTGACACATTTGAAACAATAACAATATGATATTTTTGCTATAAGGGGGCTTGACACTAATAAGCCTTTTCTTTCAAATTCTGAGGTTTAGGTCAAACTAGACAAGGTGAACGATTTACATGAAATTTGACCGGTACCCATTTTACGAGTAGCCTTTGTAAATTTCTGAGACGAACCCATACTCAACTTTAAAGTTATCTCATAATCAACCGAATGCATATATTTTCTTAAACTTTTTAGTATGAATTGTTTGCCAGCTGTGCATCTTTTGTAAAGAAAGTGCACATGACGCCTTAAAGTAACCTGACAGCTGAATTAAGCCCAAAAACTACTAGCGAAAAACGATCATTTTACCTGGCTGTGTGGGAGTGTTCACTCGGTAACGTATGAAGTGGTTAACCATTGTGGGCATCGGCTAGTTTTTGGTGGCATTTTGAAGCGAGCATTTTTATCACCAGAACTCCCCATGCTATCCATTTACGCACTTGATATCTGGTTATTCCTATGTCTTAGTTCAGCGTTTAGCATTCCATAACTGCAGTTGCTTGAATGTCGGTCGTTAAATGCCCATTTATGATCGTTTCCCGCTAGCATGCGATGGCGTGCAGTTCTTGGTTATAGCATATTTCGTAAGCGAAACGCTGCCACTGATACTTCCTTTCCTACTCCACTCCGAGGAAAATGAGAGAATTCCAAATACTAGATTATAATTGTTGAGTGTGTATGTGCCTCGGGATGAGTCATTTTAGGCAATAGTCCTAGCCTGTGCTTCAGGTGGAGAAGACATAATGTTTCCAGGTGTGGTTACATGCACATCACTTGGCAGTTGTAAGCGGATGTACCTTGTCTAACTGCTGCCACTGTTAAACCTGAGGTTCATTCATGGAAAATATTCAGCATCAAATTGCTGTGCGCCTTTTATCGAATACTTGTTCAATGTTTGACATTATAGAGAGTATCTAAGAAATTAATGCACCTAACCGGAAACAATGAAATTATATTAACGGTATTGATGACACCAAGGTTTTACATTCCAGCACAGCACCAATGCATCTTCAGCTTTGCTCAAGCAACTCACCCAGTAATTTGCTTGATAGTGCTTAGCTTTCATAGGGTCTCCATTAACAGGTCACTTCTCAGGTACCTGAAGTTAACCATACTATCCACAATGTCACAGATAGTGGTGACATTTTTACGGTGTCATAGAGACTGCTACATAAGAGATAATATCTGCTAGCAGCGCTAAACATCACGACTGATTTCCACTTTCTTGCACACAATTCACAGACATCAAAGGCGTAACTGGAAGTCGAGATGTGAGAACTACCAGATGAAGCGTCCACTTAGCGGCGAGCAATGGGTTGCACAGAAGTTAATGGCTCATTGATGGCTTGCTTAAATCCTTCGTTGTGCGAATGGACTGGTACACTCAACATCAATTTGGACCGTGATTCAATTTGAAGTGAATCTCGGTTAGTCGCGTCACCGGGGAAGTAATTCAAGTAGATCCGCTTCAGATACGCCTTAGATGTTGTCCGCTTGCAACACTGTGCGCGTGTGGAAATCCAGTCACACAACCGTTCCATAAATATACCCCTCTAATGTGATTTACTTCAGATTCATTGGAGAGTCCATTTTGAAGTACACTTCTTTTGAATGGATTGCGACATATAACCTTAAACGGGGCGGTGATTCCCTTTGAAGTGAGCTTGAGTCAATTCGGGCATTGCGACCGCCTTTAAAACAGACGAATATTACGTGCTGCCGGATTGCAACGCTGTACTCCACGATAGGTTTCGTAAGGGTTGTAAGTCGTTAGGTTGATAGAGCAGGACTACTACTGAAAGCCAGTAGGTTGTATTTTCAGTTAAAGCTCCTACTCATAACACATCAAATCGGACAGCGCTTGTTACAACGATTAATGACTATTGCTATCTCCGATAAACGAATCTGCTGAGAGCAGAGTTCAATCGATAAATAACCCTCGATTTATTAGCCTTGTGTTGTCAATGTGCTAAAGTGATGCATATTTGCTGATAGACAGGTCTGTGTCGTAGGAATAGCGAAAGGGAAAACGTGGCAGCATATTGCTATAGCAGTGCGCGAACAACGCAGCTGATGACCACCATAGTCGGTATCCACAGACTCAGTGAATTAATCTCACAACCTATACGTGGGAAGGATGGACGCGAGATACGCACTCGTAGCTCCACAGGAATGCGCTGGCTGACTTCTCATTTGGTCTGTTTGCAAGCGACAAAGCATGCGAAGGTACTGCGACGTATGAACCGAAAAATCGAGGATACAAAAAGACTGGAAGTCATTGGTGTATCGGTAATAGTTCATCCCAAGCTTACTCTTAGAACTATAATCTCTCGCTGTCTACAGATCTTTCGTTTAATCACACGATCCTCGGTGGACTCACAGGTAAAAAGGCTTTCCATTTAAGCCTTTAGAGCGGTCACCACGACAGTGGACGTTTTGAAGTTGGTAAGATAAACTGGGGTCGGACTGCTCCAACTTCAGCAAGTTTGATTCCGACTGCCCAGATTCTAATACTGTATTATATTTTCTCCTGAAAATCTGTGACTTCGAAAGTAGACCCGAATCTATCGTTGTCCTCCTAAGGAGAATTAAGAATTCTAGAAGATGCAGTTAAAAAGCAACTAATCATAATAGGAAAATTAGTCTTCAACCATTATAATCCTAAGATATACCTGGATAAAAATCTTGTCCAATTGAAAAACGGATACAATTTCGTCACATGAAAGAAGTGCCTTTAACTGCTCTTGAGTTGCGAACAGAACAACATATGTACTGGATATAGGAAACATTTATTGATCTGACCAGACCAATTGTCATGCAGAAAAGAAACTAATTCACCTTAGTACTTTTGCTGACTCTTAAGGGTAGTGGTATATTGTCTATGGATGCCATTTATTTCTCGGTACCAACTCAGCTACTCCTGTAGAACAAGTTCATTAGATAGCATCTAATGAATATCAACGTGGCTTCTGGATCATGATCTCGGATGGCCCTGCAGTTCATCAGATGGGATGGAACGGACGTACCAGCTTTTCACACGGTTGAGATAAATCATCTGCTAGTTTCTACAAATGCCTTTCGCTTGATTTGCTGCTTGGGACTTAAGCAAAAAATGGACTACTTGTATCGTATCAGCAATAACATGGGTGATCACAGACTCGTCTAATAACCTTCTACTGTACACAAGAATTGTGAACAAAAGCCTTGTTTTTAATGAAGTCAGCTGCCACTAGGTCACCGTTCTGTTAGGTGTAACTGATCCTGTCATAATAGTATTTCGATGCACAGAATTTGTTGATACATGACCTACAGTGGCTTATTCAGGACCGAGTTGTAGCCATCATGAAAATGAAGCGCCGAAAACAGCCTGTTTGCAAAACCAACTTTACCGGGCTTGTAAGATAACTATTAACCACTTCATAATGTCCGTTTGTCGGTGCTTAAATGATACTGGAGACTTGTGAACACAGTTGCCAGTCTAGAGTGACAGGTCCTTAGTGTTACCGCAACAGACTGCTTTATACCATTTTTCAGTCAATTGCATCTATAATGCCTACAAATTTCTTTATTAGGAAAGCATGCTCCTCTATAGATCTCTCGAAATGCTCCATACGTTCGCCCTCACCTTGAATATGCTATCCAAACTTGACAATCTTGATTGAAGCGCGACCTGAAAACCAGAGACACCGCAGCGAAGGGCAGCAAATAGCGTCACGACTTGTCGCAATCTATCCTACTATCAAAATCTGTAGTTACTGGGAGTTTTCAGCAGGAACTACCGGAGGCTACTTAATGGTCACATAATAGTGTATCAAATATTGATTGACCCCAAGCATCTATGCCTCCATGTACTGAGACTCAGCCACAACACCAAGCCCACAGATAGCTGCTTTAGATTAGTTGAACAATGCAGCATTCTAAATTACTGACGGAATGTTTTACTGTTCGTGTTTATCATTCGTGTAACTCTTTCATATGCAGTTATCTGCACCACTGGTTCGGCTATATTTTCAAATATGGATGTTGACTCTGGCTGTCAGCACTTATGTTACTCAGAGTATGTTGCTGGGGAATATTTTAATCATGCTGTCATCCCGGATTTACGAGCCACATGAACTCAAACGAACGGTATATGAGTGAGTGTCCTTGTTTATTTCACAGAATACATTATTACTGCTCTGCATGCTGTGTTGTTCGTTTGAATTCAATTCTCAAGTAATAATATCGTTAATCAGTAACCTATCAAAATCGATAGATGCATAAAGCGATGACTCTTGTATCTTTTGATGTTGCAATATTTACTTCAAACATCCTACGGGACTTGGCAAGCACCTGTTTTACCCATGATAAATCGTTGTTCATTATTCATTATCTACCAAATTCTATTTTAAATTTGGGATATGTACTACTTTTTACTGTGGACGATATTGCAGCATGGTCTTGCAGCAATCCTCTGCTGATAGGTACACTAGAATACGTGTCCTATATACTAAAGCCATTCGGTGAACAAGTAAAAGTGACGTTTTAGGAGCTGATCGCTAGGCCACCTCTGTGAAATTATACTACTCTCCAGAATAACTGATGGTCAACTTGGAACTGGTGTTCAGCAACAAAGAAATCACAGTCGACGTAGTAACGATGGGCATTGCTTTGGGCCTCCGCACCATGGGATAATAGGGTTTACTTGCGTCTGTTAAGCGGATTAACACAAAGCAGACATTGACGTAGTGCGTATACTGGTTCATTAAGATAGGCTGCTGGAATTAAGGGAACGGGCCTATCCTTCCCAACCGATTGGTTCTCTGAGGTCACCTGAGGTTTGCCATCTGGCTACGGTCAGGCAAATCAGAAGTCAAATTCTGCCGTTCGAAGACGAAACCCTTTGCACAAGGAATCAAACTCGAAGTGAATAGTTTAGACATTCTTTTCAAGCGCGCCCACATAGCATTTCCGAGCGAGTACACCTGGGGGGGCTATGTAACACTATGAAAACAATATGCGAAATCGGTCCGTGAGGACAGTATAACATGCAGACATGTTCTAACCTCCCGCTTCCCTACAGTTACATAAGCAGACTCGTTAGAATTCGGTGCGCAGTTTCTGCGCCACCTCTAGTATGCAGGTTAGTGCAATGAACACAAGAAGCAGCTAACGTGTAATTCAAAAATCACCCTCCAACTTGGACAACAGTTTACTCGTATCTTCCGGATCGCATCGCCATCTAACATCCTACTTACAGGAATTATGCCAGCATTATGGTGTGGCCATGTGTTTCTAACATCCTACTTACAGGAATTATGCCAGCATTATGGTTTAGCCATGTATCCTTTAACTACTGGGGTGCGTTGAGTCTGATGTTGTCATCGTACGAGTGCAGCCCCCTTGACATAGATAATATTTACTCAAGGGCCTTGAAGGTGAGTACCATGAGTTTAGCTGAACGGTTATCCATATTTTTGACAAGGTACTGAAAACACGGTAATTCACAAAATGTGGAAGCATAAGATTGGCACTTTGGTCTACTAAAGGGCAGTCTTTGAGAGTCGCATTCTCAAGTCACTGGGCAGTAACAAGACCATTACTCAAGAGTAGCGTGACTTTCCACAGAATCAATGATACATTACGAACCTACTGCTAGTTTGTCCATGCTTCGTGGAAGCGCTTAGTATTAGTGTGCAAACAATGCATACTAATATCTCAAAGACCCGTGACAGTCTAAATTATTGCATTCTTCTGCATTAGCCTCAGAAATATGGAATCGGTGGTCTCGTTGAACGTCATCTGAAAATGAGGGTTTTGACACCTTATCCGACCCAATCGAACTCCACTGTGGATTATTCCAAAGTCCGCTACTGGGACCACATTGATTCTTGGTTTTCATTAACTGTCCCGCTAGGGTACTCATCTCAACTTTTGTGCTTTTCAGTGAAAATATAAAGCGACAGATCGCACTTCACTGGAAACTGACCTGGATCTGATCAGCTGAGAACATCCTCTTGTCCAGCGCGGCCAAGATTTTAACATCGAGCATCACTTACCAATATATGTTATGGTCACAACTTGTGCCGCTCACTATTTATGAGATCGTTGCTATAGCGCTGGTGGAAGACGACCTTGGTTGTCTGAGTTAGACCACCAAAGTAGAAGAGAAGGCTGACCAGCGCTGTTGCAGCCTGTGAATATGTTCGGAACGAGCAACGCTTCAGTATTCCTGCGTACTTTAGGCCGCACGTAGAATATGCTATCAAAGCCTGGACGCTCTGGCAACAGCAAGAAATAATCGCGCTCGAGATCGCTCAAAACGGAGCAGCAAAGAAAGTTTAACACTTTTTCAATTGCTCCTATCAACTCAGGTTGAAAAGTCTAATAGTATATGACAGATGTCAGCATCCACAGAACGAACGCATAATGGTGTGTTAAATACCCAAAAACCACAATCATGCTTACCACCATGTTTAACATTTACCACAAAACATACCCAAGAGATTACCGTTATTTCTCCATGCAAAGCATCACTAGACAAAGACGCCTTGATGAACGATGAACGATGATTTATCATGGGATAAAAGTAGGTGCTTGACATGTCCCGTATAATGGTTGGGGTGAATACGATGAAATCAAAACATATGTGGGTCAGGTACCGAGCGTCTACCGAGGTGAATGCTTTGATAAATAACATGCGTAATAATAAAAAAATATGGTGTCATCTTGCAGAAATACATGGGGTGCATTGGTCATTGATACAAGGCTTGAGAAAAGTGAGATATGATTATTCACTTGGGTCCATTTGATAAATAAATCCTGTAGAAAGGCATGATTAAATTTAATCCAAAATAGAGGAGTTTAGGTAACAAAGTGCTGGGAGCTAAGAGTAACATCTAATTTTTTTTGAAAACGTCCAAGGTAGGACGGGATACAACTGAGTCTGCAAGTGCGTTCCAGAGTTGGCAAAGACGAAGCGAAAGTAATTACGTCGAAACTCTGGAGGGCTATATCGTTCCTTTAATTTTAAGCAGTTACTCTTGAGCTACGTGTTGTGGTTAAGTTTCAGCAACTGGTGGCATACATGGTTGTGGTCACCCAATATTTGGTACGCTAATATGAAATAGCTGAGCAGCCCTCGGTAGGCTCCGATGAAAATTCCCAGCAACTTCAGCTTTCGGTGGTAAGAGTGATAGCGCACGCCCTTTGCATTATTTATTGCTCTTCGTTGTGATGCCTCTAATACCTCGAGGTCGCACTTCAACCAAGGTTGTGAAGTTTGGATAGCATATTCACCATGCGGGCGGATGTAGGAATTGTACATCATTGGTTAAATTGTATTCACCATACCCCTCTAAATTCGCGACATGTGTAAATACCAGTGCGCTAATACAAGACACCTTGCTTTTCGAACATTAATTGCCTTACTTTATTGAAGCTACGTTTTACCTGTGATTCTTATCCCGATACTACTACTACTACTACTACTACTACTACTACTACTACTATTACTACTACAGGACTTAGCACGAATTTTTGCTGTAACCGTTCTACATCTTATCTCCATTCATTTACTATATTAGTGCGGCAACCATATGGGAACCATACTGAGCAAAGGGAGAAATCGTGAGTTTAAAGGGCGGGGGAGGCATGCGTCAGTAGTCCATTTCGACAATATTATCGCGTTGTGCAAAACTACTCGCTTTACGGCACTCTTTGTGAGGATTTGTTAATCAGTTTGCCACAAGAGCTGCGACCAAATGGTGCAAATAGCTTCAAACAAAACTCGTGTGTACTGTAGTTTCAATAACGCATTTAATTCCATTCTCTAGTGTAGCCACCTGTCCTCCTTCGGCATACTAATATGCTTTGACTTGTTCAAATTACTCTTCATTCCCTCTCTTAATTCCCTTCCTGTAACGGTTGACACTGTCCTCATCGTCTTTACTTAAATGTTCAATGCGAAAGTGACACTGATGTGACGGTCGTGGAACCGCTGCTTAATCCGCCTTTCTCTCCTTTCACTATTTCATTCTTGTTAATAAAAAATGGGTATATTTCCCGACTGACAGGATATGTTCTGTTTTGTGGAACTGTCATCTACACAGCGAGTTTCATCGGCATTTTATTTATGAACTTGAATTCAATGTGGATCAGTAATGCAAATGTTTGTGGGATTAGCAGTATAGTGGAAATCTAGTTTTGTAGTGCCAATACCCGCGGTATATGCATAACACGTGCGCAGTTGGTAAACGGCTACCTAAGCCATGTATCTTTCCTCCGCTCAGTATTTGATCCTTATCAGCACGCGCTTCCCCACTTGGTCTTCTGCTTCCATATGTCAGCACAATCAAACTAGTTTGACCGGCTACATCACTTTTCCTAGCTAACTATAGAAGGTAAAATTTTCTATGTGCAGTACCAGAGCCGCCGGATGGATATGTCACGTGCCAATCTTTTTAGTTAGCATTCGTACATCCGCTGCTTCGCATGAACAACTGAGGAGATGATTCTACTTCATACCCACTTCACTTGACGCAAGACAGATAATTCCTTGTGCTCGGTTCGCATTCAGTTTTCATTGATAATCATTTAGCGCATTTATGTTCAGTGTAAGATGTATTCAACGATGACCGTGTAGACAGAGAGAAACCTTTGAAGCATTTTGCTGTCAAAAATTAAATGAATTCTGAACAGAGCAATAAAAGGACAAGCACTGCAGGATGGTACGAGTTCGTGTTAGCTGATCAATTACAACCTAACATATATAGATAACGTGAGGGAAGAAAACTATGGTTGTTAATTGTTCAGAAAAAATGCACACAGACACAAAACATCTGGTGGTTGAGCCGGGCAAAGATCATGCACCCCAAGGAGGCTTAAGGGCTAATGTCAGTTGCTAGGGCGTAGTGGGGATTTGGGTATAAATTAAGAGGTAGCTTGTTGCAGTCCCCTCTCAATCAGCAGGCTCCGGCATGTCTGGCAAGGCTCCAGATTGCTGCTTCCACCTTCTGGGTCTCATAATTCGCACGCGTTCCTCGGTCCCCTACCGGGTTTCGACCCCATGACTTCCGGATGCAAGCAGGTTGTGCCACTAAGCTATGGGTGACGGCCACAGACGTGCTTGACTGACAACTGACTACGATACAGAACGGCGCATCCTACACTGCCATGTCAGTTACGTACCGTACAGAGGACAGTGGTTTACCCTAGGAGTATTGACTTGGCTCTCAGATCACATAAGACTTTATTGTGACTGTTATCTAGACAACAGGGTTGATGAACCGGAGCCATTATGTAACCCTGCGCACTGTCGACAGTTAACTTTAGGCTAGATATATTGTCCCCTGGTCGTCGGGCTCAATGTGGACAGTTGGTCAATGACGATTTCGAATTGGGCCGCAACATGGAATCGAAAGACCTTGAGAGGTATTTGGAAGTTCATGCCTAATGATAACGCTTCCAATTGCTTTCTGGCGAGCATGTTCTGAAACGAATTGCTGGGTTGATGACACAATAAGCAATCGGACAAAGAGCAACAGACAAACTGTATGCATCATTCATCGCTAGACACCCAATCAGTACAGGTCATCGTTGAACTTGACTCGACTTTTATGATTGCTTACGGAAACGAAAACGCCAAGCCGTGTCCTTTAATCGTTACCGTCTGACCCTTTGTGTACAAAAGCAACTGGCAGTAACCCTTAAGCCTCCTTGGGATTTATGACCTTTGACCCGGCTTAACCACCAGTTGTTTTGTGTATGTGTGCAACTATTTTGATCAGTAGAATAATCGTTTTCTTCCCTCAGGTGATTTATATACGTTGTTAGTTTGTAAGTGATCAGCTAACACAAAATGGTGATATCTTGCAGTGCTCGTCTTCTCATTTTTTGTTCCAACTGACACAGGACACTCAATACATTAAGGTTACGATTCAAAGGCTCCCTACCGATATCATTAAACTCTAGGATGGATAACTAATATTGAAATGCAAGATTGCCACAGAGTAAAAATTAATTTTGTTAAATGCCGGAATGTGTGATTTAGTTTTGTAGTCATGCTTTTATATAGCGTGTTTATATGTGCCTTAAGCAATAGTTACTTTGATACGCTTTTAACTATCAGTTTAATTGCTGCCAGTGTTTATCCATGCTTGTTTAAATTTTGATGGACACACACATATTAGGCAGACTCAATCAGACAGCCAGCCCCTGCTTGGACGTGTCATCATTTCTGGAATCGTTAACAGTGCGCATTCTATCCGTCCTCCGTGGGGCAAGTGCTCCGAACCCGACTGTTAGCAGTCCGTGATGAAGACTGTCGGGATAAAGGAGACGATAACGACCACCATGACTGTTACCATATGTGATATATAGTGCCGCTCCCTATCCCCTGACTTGCAGGTTACTGCCGTGCGGGGAATAGGGTAGCACCCTCACCAAGCAACGAACTGGTGTAGAGGTTAAGCTGTCCTCTGCACGCCAGTAACCTGAAAGTCAGTGAATATTGAGCGGCACTATACATCACATCTGCTAACTTAGTCACTTTGGTTGTTATCCTCTCCCGTATTCCCGCGGTCTTCATCACGGACTGGTAGCAGTCGTGTTGCGTGTTCTGGCCCCATGGAGGTCAGATAGAATACATATTTGTGACGAGTGCCGAAAGGATGAAACGGATGCACAGTGCTTTTTCGAACAAGTGATGGCTGTCTGATTGGGTCTAGTTGTGATGATCATCTACTTATATCAACCAAAACTTGCTTCTGCTCCAATGTCATTCAAAATCATTAAACCATTGCGGCTTGGACTTTATTAGTAAACTAACAGATCAATATACTCCGGAAGTCATCCACAGCGGACTTCGCCATATGCTCATCATCCTGAGGGACATACTCAGGTTCCTGAGCTCCGTTAATCGAATCGAACGATCTGTGCATGTGTTGTAGGAAGACTTAGTCAACTTTACCCTTGGTGTTAAAACAATCACAGAGACTCGCTTATAAGCTGCACGCATGCAGGTTCCAGAACAAAAACACTACACGGGAGCTAGCAGGCATAAGTAGTGTGCAAACACCTCCTTTCGCAGATGACCGAGAGGTATGTGAAAGGTAACGTTGGTAGGGTTACTTGCTGGACGCATTACTCGCTCCACTTTCATTTCCGGACCGTTTTTATCGCTTAGTAGTAAGTCATTCGTCTCGAAACAAGGTTTATTAAACGAAATTGTCCCATAAGGTCTGGTTGAAAGCCTATGCAGAAGCAAGCAGTGACTACGATATGAAATGGTTATAAGCATTTTTATTTCATCTCACATTGTGTAGAAGTAGCAACAGTGTCCAAGTAACTAAGGTTACATTTGCTATTCGATTTTTATATTTTTAAAGGTTAGCAGGATGAGTTCCCGGAAGCTGTTGGATTTGCAAATGCTATTATGCCCCAACCTCATAAAAACGTATACCTGCCAAGATGCTAAATCTGGGGATTCTCGGCGATGCTCCGTTATCTTGCACAAAAACTTCAATCGAATTGTTGAAAGAGAAGTTGTGTGACTCTTGCAGAGGTGTCCTTTAAAATTCGGGAATATGCAATTTTATTTATTAATTTCATTTTTTCATTTTTTCCTAATTAAATATTGATTATTTCGGGTGTCATTCCGCGGTGATATGCTAACTTGCTTAACCCAGTTGCTCCTGTTTGGATATGTTAATTCATTTGGAGGTGATATTGAAGCTTACCAATACCCAGGTCCTTCGATTGCAAAGGTTGTCCTCCCTGAGTGGATAGCCACACCATCTGATTTCTACAGTATTTATACTTTATTTTGTGTGCTTCAGTGGGCCAAGTAAAGGAGCGCCTAGTTGCTACAGCAAGAGGAACCCTGCCACGCATTATCAAACAGGGATGAACACGAATATGAATAGCTCAAGCAGATTACGTAGTCATTGCAGAGTCGATTTGCTCTTACTTTTGTGTTTTCGCTTGTCCCTATAACTAACTATTCACTGTAGAACAGCAATTAGCAATCATACTCTTGCTTTCATTCCATAAGAAGCTAGCTATTCCCACATGAATTTTAATGAGATAGGAGCATAAGGTACACAGTTGTCTATACCCCACACTTCTTCCTACGTTGTTATTCAAAAGACCGATGTAAACACCCATACAGATGTTCGTTATAACCACCAGTGCTACGATAATCAGTCCCGTCCAAGCAAACCAACACTGTTAACCTCTGCAGCTGACAGCTTACTGCAGAATTTTCAACACTAGACCGTTACTCGAGCATAGCCTTACGTTCACCTATAGAGGATGTCGTGTGGTTTCAGATATATTTGAGAAAAAATCCCCCTGAAACCATGACTTTTTGTCAGGTTCCAAGTATCTTCTAAGCGAGTAGCGTGTGCTTTATTCTTAATGCACTTAGTCTCCTTGCCGATGGAGAATGAGTAAGGCTGTCATTGAGACTGCTAACATCACCGCGTGATTTTAGTCAACATTTGACCCTTCAACATTACACTTGCCTCTTTTCGTAGAGATTTGTAACATCATCAACACGGGTTACAGTTAATTGGATATCAAGGCTCACTAGGTCTGCAAAAGAGTGGATTTCATACCGCTTCTTTGTTACTAAATTGATATTCTATTTAGCAACTATTGGATTCGATGAACGCTGTCCCTCGTTTGACTAGGAGAAATTTGGAAACCTCATTTTTCGAGGCAACTAACCTACAAATTATATGTCATGTTAATTTTCCTTTTAACAATGGGAGTGCAAAGCTTTAGTCGGTGTTTCGGCTTCAGTAAATCGACAACATCGACGTTTACTCGTCAGATGATTAATGGTTTTCACAGACTTGCAAGCTAAACAGAATGTGTTAATCAGTTCCGTTGATAGGATTTGCATGTACAATCATGTTTGACATCGGTCACTTGGTTGCTAGTTGGCTGACAACGATTGGGGATTCGCCACATCAGTAACATCATTCCAGCTGTCACCGTTAAAGAAAGGCATTCGCAGGCTTATAATGCAATCAATCCACGGCTACAGGGTCTAGTGAATTCGCTTTTGCTAATCCGTTAGTAGGAGAAAATGAGTCCCCTGTCCAAACAGTCTGAAGTGCTTCAAACGACGTCGGAAATCGCAGTGTTCGTCCGTAGCACCTCTCATATTTATAACTTATCTCGGTAGCATTTGAGGGTAGCGATTAATTTACTGTTGGCTTGCAACCCTACAGGTAGAGAATAAATGCTTGTTTTTTAAGTACTACTGGCTTTGTGAATTACACATGGCAGCTTATGATGATTTGTTTCTCAGCCTCGTACTCTATGACTCCAGAGACGGTAGTTATATCATCATCATTTACTCTTCCGAAACACCGGATATAAATCCTATTTCGACACGATGGGGTTTGTTTTCAGAAACATGTTCCCCTGCCATTGTTGTCAAACTACGCTGATTGACACCGTGCAGCCCGCTTATGCATCATATGTATTGAACCCGATGAGCGAAGGATTACAAATCCTTTGTTTCAACTGCGACACCCACCGACTGACATTTTCGCGCGTCTCGGCTTGTGCATTTGCTGGTGTCCAGCTGTTTCTTCACATGAACTCGTGTAATTTTCTCTCCAAATAGATTATCTGACTACTCCATGCATGCACAACGTTACGAACAGAATGGTGTGCAAAGTGAAGGGTGGAAACTACAGGGCGTGTGTGATGATGTTATCAAAGATTGACTAACGCAGGTAACATTGTTGATGCAGCACGACCTAGCACGAATGCGGATGACCTTTTCCGGTTTGGCTGGTTTGGTAAGCATGGACGAAACGTTCGTAAACTGGCCTGCATGAAGACCGGCTTTCAAATGTGTGAAACGTTCGGTTTTGAAGAAGGTAAATAACTATACATTCTATACTGTAGTAGTTTTGTGGAAAGTTAGGATTCGTGAGAGTGGCTAAGTGGTGTGAGAAAGAGGCGCAGAATTAGTTGGACAAACAACCCAAGGACGCTTCCGCTTCTGGAGCAACAACTTCAGAAAGGTTTGTTGATTCCACTGATGCACTGGTAATGTAGATTGGTTGGAACACGCGAGAAAACAGTAAGACAAATTTCTCAGTTTTATACATAGTCTTAATGATCTAAATGACGGAGCTTCACTTCAAAATAAGACGCATCTGAGTTTGACTGCGTCGCAGTCGATCCATACAACGGGTGCCACATTTAAACCATTAATGCATCTTAAACCATTGTCGCAAGTCATTGGGCAAAGAGTCGGCCAACCATTTATGCATTCTTCAATTGAGGCTCAATCTTGACTGTGACGTGCAAAAGAGCACGAAACCTTTTGTGGAGTCCAGTGTTGAAGAGCCAGACAAATTAGCAATTCAGCATTTCACTCGTAAGCTAGGGATGATCTTCTTGAGTTTGGTTCCACTGGGGATTGGATGATGCGCGCTATTGACGAGTACCAGAAATACGATTGGAAGGCATATCCGATAGCGAACAGCCTGCGACGAAGTAGCTCATAGCTTGAACTTTATTATGCTATTATACAACTTCAATTGGAGTATGAACATCGTAACGTTAGCCTACTATTCTGATGAATGTGACCGTCAGTGCAACTGGTATATATATATATATATATATATATATATATATATATATATATATATATATATATATGGTTGTAAAATAGCTTGGAGTACACGTACCCGTTTTCAGCTACTTTGGGACATGATTGTAGGATACAATGGATTTTCGAGGGGCACACACTGAGGAGTAATATTAATATATCGAAAGTCATTCGACCAATGTTTACACAATGGGTCGTCATTCGGAGTGATTTTACAAAAATACGGGTTTGAAAAGCAGGCTACCCTTACCACCGTTCCCCATAAAACTTCTCCGATTACTTTTGGATAAAGTTCAAATCAAACAGGGGTCGAGATGAAAGTTCCATCTTACTCGTCATCATCAGCAGCAGTACATCAGCCATTTGAACTGTTGCTTCGCTGCCATACAACCATAAAGATATGCGGAACGAAAGATAATAAGAGGAAGAGAATGGTCTTATCGGAAAACCTTAATTCCTTAAGCAAACATTTAGGGTCAAGGAGCCGACACCTCGTGTAGACAGTATACTGTCCCAAACAGTCGGCTATCGTGTAAAATTAAAGCGGTATCCGTGAGACTGCTTCGTTGCAGCTTTCACTACACTGTGTCATAATCAGTCAGTCAGTCAGATAACGCAGCACGAAACACACTGTAAACAGGAAGTCGGACCAGGAGAGAACAGCAGAGGCGCCACTGGTGCGGACTGCGAGCCATGTCCTGTAATGTCTTCAGCGAAGCACGATGCGAGCAACTGGAACTCCAGCCTGGAAGATGAGACCGACAGAAGACACCAAGTTTGGTCATCCGTGACTTCATTTCCTGATGCCAAGTTAATTTTGCTAAACCTCGGGTCGTACGCCACTCTACACCTGACAGGCAAAACAAGGCCCTCTTCGGTAGGTGGTGACCCGGCGTACGTGGTACGTTTCCAAGCCAACGCCACTTATTCATTGCCACCTGTTGTTCTAAGAATCTGGCTTGCTTAACATAGCCTAGCAGTCGCATACGCGCATCATCGTTGCGAACACGCTGCTGCCACCCGACCTCATCAATGCTCCGCAGTCAGCGACGATCAAAGACTTGAAGGCGTCTCACATCCTCAGACCGAATTGAGCAGATCTCACACCGATAGAGTAGGACGGCCCTCAATGTGGCCTTGTAAGCACGGCCTTTAAAACGGAGTAAAACCACATTCTGTTGCTAAAGAAGTTGCAGAATAAAAAAGGCAGTCTTGGCTTTTGCAATACGTGGATTGACCTGTCACTATTCACCCATCGTTGCTGTTTACAGTTGCCAAGGTAAGTGAATTAAGCAGCTACCACGAGTTCCTCGCTATATAAGGTCAAGGGATCAAAACGTGAATGGTGGTATTGCAGCAAGACTTTACTCTTTGTAGGTGCGAAGTGCACACCAAATAATGGGACCAATCTGGAGTGGCTATTCAGGTTTGCTTGAGCCAGTCCAACATCGTTAAGCAGCAGCAAAATGTCGTCCGCATAATCAATATTAACAAGCTTTTCACCAGGCGGCGACTCAATGCCTGCATCATGAGAATCCGCAAGGGAACACTCCATAATGGAGTCCATGATGTTGAACAAAAATAAGGAAACCGGACAACGCTGACGAACGCCACTAGTTGTCGGAAAGCTATCCGACAGCTCATCTTAGATCATTACACGGCCTGTCGACTTCGAGTACAGAGCATGCAAAGTGTTCACTTATTTCACATCTTTCTGCGCAAGTATTTTGAACAGAATGGTCGATCGACTGAGTCAAACGCACTCTTAAAATCAACGAACATAGCTATTGTCGCTCTGCGGTATGTGCGAGGCTTCTTTAGCACCTGCTACAAATTGAATATGTGGTCTAGCCAACCTCGTCCGGAACGGAAATCTGCCTGCTCTTCGCTAAGTCGGGATTCCCGTTTCGCAGTGAGACGACGAAAAAGAATCGTGGTTAATAATTTTGTCAATAATGGCGTTAGGATGCTACCCCTATGGTTAGCATAAACGGTACGACGGCCCTTCTTGTACATTGGCACTATAATCAATTCACTCTAGTTAGCCGGGACGGTTGCATCCTTCTATACATGTTCGAAGAAGATCAGTGCTTTGCAGAGGACCTCATATCCATCCTTAACTAGTGCGGTTTCGAGGAAATCCGGGCCAGCAACACGAAGAGGATTGAGGACTGTTGTCACTTTTCGGACCGCAGCCTCCGGCGGAGGCTCTAAACTAACTGTCCATGGCTCATCCTGCATCAACTGAGTGGGAAGAAGTACCGAAGCACAGAAACAACTGAAATGATCATTAAAGTATCCCGCCCAACGAGATGTACGGCGCTCCTTATTGTGAGGCAGAGCACTCCTGCTGTCTCTGATTGTCTCACTGACGTCTGAGCTCCCGGGACCAGCGGTGCTCATCAGCAGGAAGAGCTTGCAATATGTATCTAATACTCCCGCCTCCTCCATTGCTTGAGCCCGAGTGGCCCAGCAAGCTTCCTTGTCAGAGTGCAGGCTCCTCTTTAGTTCGCACCTAATATTTCTTCTGGTCACATTGTGCTCAAAGCCAGCCGGGAGGTTTCATCTGGATTCTAACAGCTTCAACGACCTCTTATATCCAGTGACTGGTGCAATGACGATTGCTAGTGCTAGAATCAGTTGCTCTTGCATCCTGTATGACGTCCGAGATCCTATTCCACTAAAGCTTTGTTTTAGAACAAGGGAGCGAAGGTTCGCCAAGTCACCCTCCGGCGGGTGCTGTGTCAGAAATTAGTGCTCCCAAGAAATAAGTGAGCATCTTCACACAAATGAAGTAACCACTCACCGTTATCATTACAGGAGCCTACACCATGTTGGCCGCCCAGATGCAGTTCATCAGTGGATGATTTTCCAACTTGAGCGTTCAGATCCCCAGCCGGTACAACAGTGTCCGAGCTTCTTCTGTGGCGAAGTAGGTCGTTCAGTTGGCGATAGAAGTCGTCCTATACCGAATCCTTGCTAGAGTTTGAGGTTGCATAGGCAGCGATGAAGAATAGACACCTGTTAGTCCCGTGCGGTTTCGAAGTTTTGAACGGGCCAGCCAATCGGACCGCACACAGCGGCTACTGATTGGAATCCAGTCAACCAGAGCAGCTTCAGCCCGGGGACTCAGGGCAATACCAACACCGGCTTAGCCGTTGCTCGAAGCTGCCTCGTCACCGGATAGGCGCAATGAGGAAGTGCTGCTGGTTCACCTGAAGGGGATCGCAAAGGGAACACTGAGCTCGAGTCTTGCAGGCGAGTCTCCGATAAGCAGCAGATATCGATCGATAGGGTCTCTAATGTGCGGGCAAGTGCTGCTTGTTGACCGATCTGTAGCAATGTGCGAACATTGAGGCGTGTCAATCTGAAGGATGATCGAGGGCTCAAAATGGAAGTCGACAAACTGGGCTTGGCCGCTTGCTTAGACATTGGCTTGTCGACAGGGCAGGAATGACTCTCCAGGCTCACATGTGATTTGAAACTAAAAGGTAAAAGCCTATCAAAGCAAGGTGGGGGTGAGCTAAGACTTGTTGGGTTGAAAACAGAGGGATAAAAGTGAAGCTGGAACGGGATGGTAAGAGTGAAAATGCTTAAGAGAGGGAATAAGAAGATGGGAACGCTTGAGCTGTGGCATCCAAACCCCTATCCACCCTGCTAGGTGCAGCAGATAGGACACCGTTGATTATCCTCTGCGGTGGCCAAACATCAAGAAATGGTTTAACAAAAGATTTATAGTATTGCGTCGGCAGGATATTGTCAGGTTGCCTAGGCTTAGACAGAAGAACGATTAGGCTTCTCAACCAAAGTCTTTAGTTCAAAAACCTGACTACAAGGTAGCTGGTTTGTCGTTGGACTACAAGGAGTTCGTTTTAAGGAATAAGGAGCCACCCTCATTCACACCCCCAACCTGGAGGACCAGGAGGCTGAATTTGTCTGGCCTCTAACCATTGACCAATCTGGTATGAGTGGCTCTGACGGTGCGACAAGCACCACCCAGCATAGCTCAGTGGATCTCTGAAGCACGCAAACCATCGCACCACGGTAAGGTCCAGTCTCCTTTCGATGTCAAGCGGTGCTACTAAGAACAAGCTGGTACTCCGCACAAAGTTGCAAAGCATACTCGCCGTTGTCCATACTTACAACAGAGTTTCTGAAGAGCTCAGTTGCCCTTCTTTTGCGTTCATTTCCCCAGGAAGAACCGTTTTATATGAACTGGTAGCACTGCTTAGTAGCGTGTTTAATTCTTGGTAGAGTGTGCCCTTGGCAGCATCAGAACTGAAGCGGTGGGAGTGTAAGCGGAAGTGACCAGCAAACAACGTCTTGTTTTACTTCGTGGGTCAATCATGATCGACGTCGTCAAACGGGTTGAACGCAAACGCCTGTTCACCGGAATCCAATCAACCAACGATGACTCAGCCTTGCAACTAAGAGCCACATCTACCCCAGGTTGACCCATGAGTGCAGCATCAGCGTCTCCGAATGTGTTCAACCGACAGCGAGAGGACAGTCCGGGCGCAGTTGATTCAACAACTCCACCAGGGTCATTGATCCTAGTTTCCGATAGGTAATGCACGTCATACCCATTGTAAAAAACTTGCGTGCGCGTGCAGCCTGTTGAGTTATTTGTCTTAGAGTGCGAACGTTGAACGGTGCCTGGGAAATGGGACATTATGGCCTCATAAGGGACTGTTGCCGATAAGCGTCCAGTGGGTGGTGCGGGAAGGTAGCTGCTGTTGGTCCGAGTTCAGTGGCATTACGGCTGCTGTCAATTAAGCTGGGAACAGTAGAAGGGAGGCTAATAATGGGCGTTGGGAGGAGAGTAAGAAAGACAGGTGGAAAAGAAAGATGGGAGGCGCCAGCAGTAGCATGTTTTCGCTTATCCGCCATGCAGTATGCAGCAGATAAGGCGAGCCTCGGTGTGCTGCGCGACCGCCGATGCAGGAGGTAGTTAAGTTTTGAAGAAAATATCATGGTTGTATGTGGGCTCAGATACTGTCAGGGCGCCCAGACCTAGACAGGAGAACAATAAGGGTTCTCAACCAGTGTCTTTGGCTTAAAAGCCTGTCAGCAAAGCCGCGGGGGTAGCAACAAGTTTGTTTCGCAGAAATGGACGCCATCCCATTTCAAACCTCTAACATTGAGGACCAGGAGACGGAGTTTGTGTGACCTCTAACCATTGCCCAAACTGGTAGCATTAGCTCTTAATGGGGCCCGGGCGCATCACCCATTATGGCTCAATGGGTCCATGAGGTACACAAACCGTCACACCACGTTAAGGTCCTGCTTCGTTGCGACGGCAACAATTTCAAATGTTTACTTCGTAGTATATAGGTGTAATTCAAACATAATTAGCAACAAAGGATTCAAATCCATGAAAGTAAGTAATCTGGTGCGTAATCTGTCGCATCGGTATAGTATATCTTAGTTATTTGTTTACCTGCAGATCGATCTCTCTTTCCTCCAGTGTTGGTGCCCATTTAGGTGAGGGACACACCATACCATCTTGTGATTGCGAATGCTGTATGAATTTCATGGTTATCTGCTTCATGTAAGTCTCTAGTACTTCGTCTTTTTGTAGATATCTGGAATTAGAGAGTATTCTACGGGAAACGTTTACTGCGCACTGAGATTAAGCACTCCCGCCAGTCAGCCATGACTATTTATGGAGTCTAGTACCCTCTATCTTATTCTTTCAAATGCAAGACCACTTTCTAGCTCGACGGATCAGCGCAATACTCTACTTCCTTCCCTACTGAAAAAGCTACATAACCGTTATCAGAATAAGTACTGAACAATGGACCGTATTTGTAATGTGCACTGGATAGCGTTAATCCATCGTTTTACAAGACAGAAGAAGGAAGAAGACAGCGCCGGCCGCAGATGAGTTATATTGTCGCCTGTAACTATGTATGTATCTGTAGCAATGTCAGCGCATCTGCTTTTAATAGTAAGCATGGAATTAGAGGAATTGCTCACGTATAAATGGGTTTATCCACTTGCTGTGTTAACCCGGTTGTGAGATTGTTCAGAATAGAGAGGCGCCATAAATTGACCTAAACCATTTTCCAAACAAGATATGTCACATCAAGATTCCGTTTAGCATGCCTCAGTCATTCGAAAAACCAGCAACATAAATTAGGGCTTTCAGCTTTCCGCCAGTGAATCCCATGGGGATGCGATACCATGTGGCTGAGTAACAAGAGCCTAGGCTACTTGGCCCTGCTTCAGAGAGAGTACCGGAGTCAGTCATCCAGTTCTAAACAAGAAGCGCTCTTCCTACATTTCAGCTATCCTCATCCATAATGGTATGCTGCCCTCATTCACTCTCCAGAAGCCTAATGCCTTGCTTAACCTGAGGGCGACAGTGGATGAGCTTTACTGACGCGTGCCTGTAGAGCAGAGCCGTCTCTGGTGCTTTACTGGAATTGCATTAGCTGTTTGACGCTGTCAGAAAGCTACAAATCTCCTATTTCAGAATTATGCTGCGACATCATAAACTAAGAGAATAACTGCAAGACTCTCGCTTAGTCATTTAATTTATGCGTTTGTTTGGCTGAAAACTATAGCATGAAATATATATTCATGACACTAGGGCTATTTCTGTGAACTTGGAGGATGAGATATCAACCATAACACGCGAATAACATCAATGGTGTTTGCTCTGATCAGCGAGGACTGTCAGCTCTTTCATAGGTTTGACAATGGTTCTGGTAAAAAAGCGTGTTAGTGGCCCCGTTTTCCATCACTTGGAGTTTGGTTCATTTTCCAGTTAGGACGACTCAGACAGACGTGGCATATTAGGTACGTTTGGCGCAACACAGCTACTCACTGATTTTGACCCAGCCTTGATACGGAGCCACGTTTTTTCCAAATCAACGGTCAGGATGACTGAACGTGAGGAACTGGTACTGTACAGCTATGTCTACGTGCTATATAACGTCACGAATAACCATGGTGAGTGATACGTGTGCCAAAAGTGAAAGCTACCACCTCAAGCAGAGAACTTGAATGACTTACATCGGACTCGTATACAGCTAGATCAAACCACTGAATAACTTCTCATGCTTTTGAGATTTTATCAACATTCAACGTCTTTTCTGTTTGAGTAGTCAGGCATACAGATCAAATAATAATGGGCATATACAAAGATCGGTAACAAAATCAGGAACATCACTCTGGACGCCTAACAATAAAATGGAAGATGCGTTCCAGTTATTCTGAACGGTTTAGTAATTCAACTGGCGATAACTCCAACTGGGTGTACTATGGTTGAGCAACCAAAATATCGCTCTTTATTGTATGTTAGAACACAGCATATTGGGTTGCGCAGCTACTGGCTTACTCACGTTTGTAAATCACCTTAGCTGGTATTGTAGGATAAAATGCGTGGCACAACATACACTTCAGGAGAAGCGCGCGGAAGCACAATTTTCCTCAATGTTCGTTTGGTCGGCCCATTATTTCCGCGCAGGAATTCAGACTAATTAGAAAAATACTAAACACAGGGCCGTTTTTGAACATTATCCATTCAAGTTTGTGTGATACATCATAGCTGTTTTGAAGACAAGTGGCTTTGTCGTCCACTTAACGAGTGCTTTGAAATATTTTAGGATGTGCGCGGACAAGTGGGTACGCTGCGATTGTGAATCCTTTCTCCTTTGCTGTAAGTTGGACAGCAGAGAATAAGGTAGGGAAAATTCTGTAGTTGTTCATTAGTACATTCAAGGAACTAGAACAGAGGTACACGTTATCAGCATATAGAATTAACCTTAACCACTTCGTCTCGTGAATCTTGTGTTCAGAAACGTGAGGGCACAAAGGTTTGTGATTATACCAGCGTGTTTCGCAATCCTAGCGAGATTGTGTCTCTCTACATATACAGTGCTACGGATAAACAAAATTTAAGCGGTGATCTCTGAGTAGTATATAAAGAAGAATCTATTTCAAGGAATGTTCCCTAGTAGTGTCGCGAATGCATAACTGTTAAGCGTACGATATGGTTGCCGTAATACATATTTTCGTCCTGGGTTTAGTTCTTTCGCGGGTAGAACAAGTGTTAACATAGTCACATTATTGTTTCCGTCCAAATATTTTGTTTTGATTCAGGATGGCTTCATTAAAAAGTAGCAGAGTGAAGATAAGGGTTAGAATGTTCACTTTTCGTGTTGACGACAAAAGACGTTGATACCGAACTTCGTAACCAATAGTCGAAATGAACTCAAGCAGTTTGGTCGGGGAATTACAAAAGTTCCAGACTACTTTAGCGTGTTCAAACCCACCCTAGACTGGTTTGTGCTTGACTGTACGGTCCGTGATGATTTCTAATAAGTCCGGTCGCAGGAGATTGTTCCCCTCGACCTGAGCAACTAGGGCTCGTTTCTGAATTATATTGACTTAACAAGAGCAGATGCACTTACCTGATCCAAAAAAGCAGTTGTTATGTTGCTAGGTAAACAGAATCAGGGCGCACTTTGCAGGGTATTCGATATTTTGGAATATATTTGGAGCCGGTCGGGAAAGTATCTTTTAAGAAGGCCTGATGGACGATCGGTTAATCTATTTAGTAAGTACACAACGCTTCACTATTGACTCAAAACTAGAATACGCCTGTGGACATTTTGAGTTAAAAGCGAAACTAGAAGACGCTTATACTAGATTTTACTATTTCAGAATATTGTGCCAAATCCAAAAATATGCTTTTTAAACTTTTATCGAATCGACCTGGAAGACAATGTTGTGATAAAGATCGAGCTCTTATAGACTCAGAAAAACTGAAAAAATGCTGTACAGCTACTTAAATGAAGAGAAAGATGCAGATAAGATGACGGTCAGTTCCACGCATTGTCTGTCCATACTGCGTGACAGTAATCAATTTTGTGAACATTTCCGTCAAGATTTGAACAGCCAACTAGACCGTCAAAACCGTTTGTAGAATTTGTGTATTGTACGCTGGACGTTACTGTTGCAGCGACAACGAAATCCCCAGCACCAGAAATCCATCCTCCTTATGCAGCCCTAATGGTGATTGCAAGTTTTAGTTAAATACAGTGGCATCAAGGTTCTGACTCTTGCAAACACTAGTTGATTTGTCAATGAGAGTCATCCTTTGTCTCATTGAAAAGGCGCCGAGATATTACCAAGGCACGAAGGGGTACATAAGGATATTACAAATTACTATCAAAATATCCAAATTTCCATGTTTAATGTTATAATTTTCCGATTTCTACCGGTAAAGAACGGGTTTAAACATTCGTAACCAGTTACTAAAATAGGCTTTGTCAGTAATTTCATCTGGACCTCCTGTTCCATACCACATGATTAGTGGACGAAGATACAGCCTATAATATTATATTGCTTGTTATAAGAGAGGCCATTGACAAGGTGTCTAGACCCTTTAACCTCTTGGTTCCCCTCATCACTTGCTAACAGGATCAAACAATAGGAATCGATAACGGCAGATCCTGTCATCGGCCCGTGATAAGTAGCAACATTTAAGGAGGTACACTTGGGCCACTTATTTTCCGTACGTACATTGAGAGCGATTATGACATTCTTATCCATGACAGACCTTGCAAATTTGTTGATGATAAAAAAGTGCTTTACACATTTCATCCTCAGGAACAGCAGTCACGAACTGAAGTAGACAACTAGGAACCTTTAACGAATGTTGTTGTGTCTCCGAAATTAATTTCTCTACTCAAAAGCGCAATATTATACCATTTTACTAAAGCTTGTTGATACCACACAGAAGATAAACCACCAACAATCTTTGGTAGACCACTCGATATAAATAATCGAATGAGAGCTCTAAACTTCATGATTGCACCATGCTTTAAGTCACCTATCATCTACGATACACAGCCATTTTGGTGAAATGATGCTTAATCTCTTTGATGTCACTCCCTGGGCTTATAATATTCAGGCAAATGCACGCCCAATGCCAGAGTAAAGCTCATTGGTTCGTAACAACTCGGAGTAGAGTAACAGCACATCACTCCACAGTACAAATCTCGGATTTCACTCAGAGCATCACAAACGCTGAGAATTGCAACATGCTCTGCTTACTTCTAGTCATCCAAAAGATTCCAAAGTATAAAGGGGCGCAGGTTGTTGACAGAAGTTGGTATAAAAAACATTTGATAATAGCTTACAGCTAGCTAACCCACTACATGTCATTACATACCATACCAAATCCTGTGTCTTTGCAGCCTAATAGTCCCTTCCTTTATTATCTACTCCTAACGATACAAACATCCGTAAATTTTACATATGAGTTGCGCGGGTCTAGGACTCAACGAAAAGTAATCATGATCCGAAATGCTATCAATAAACTTTTCTTTGATGTTATGAAACGTGTTCACTATACAAATGATCGCTCCCACTTACGGGGCCGTGTACCGTCCGTCGGCAAATATACAAATTTATTTATTTATTTAAACCGTTTTATAAACACCTGTGAACTAAGCAAAAACAATCAAGAATGGAATAGTAGCATAAACAGAGAAAATAAAAATCTAAACGCTAATCTGACGTCAGTCTTTCAAACATATGGCAAGTGATGTTAAAATGCATAACATATTGCTCTGTCCTCTCTAACTGCCAAACACGACAAGTGTGGATGTCTTGGGGTAAAGCGAAGTAACTTGTCACCGCTTCAGTTACTGAATACTATGTCTTGGGCTGCTATGCTAGCCACATTAAATACTTTATGAAAGGTTGCGAGGATATTTTTTCATAATGAAATAAGACTTACTAGAAGAGACGTCCGTAAGCACATATCTGCGGCAAGTAACACAGCGCATGCATTGTGGGCAAAGCAAGATTATTGTTTTCTGACGATTCAGTGAAGTGCGATGGTAGCAGTGACCGGTGGGGTTTACCGCCAGGATGAAACACGCTGCCCACTGGGCAAACAGAATGTGTTGTCAAGGTGCTATTGGTCTTGGAATTGTGCAGGAGAGTGGAGCGATCTTTCTGCTGATTGGCTGCCAGAAGAGAGTGGAAAACGCCTTCAGAACCGTTAATGAAGACGCATCACTAAACGAGAAAATCGAGTTTAAATGCAGCAGTTGACATTGTTTCCACAACCTAATGCCGTGTTGTCCATTAATGTATCTTGATACTTTACTAGCCTTGGACTAAACCGCGGTTTTCGAGAGAAACGTTATCAAAGATTTGGGTGTCTAAAGACCGGCTGGACTGCACTACTATCAAATGAATTTGTGTAATTTACTTCAGACATAAAGCTGCGACGGATTCGGTTGCAAGTGCCCCAGTAGCGGGGGCAAATATAATCTAGCAATGTCATAGTCACAAAAGTTTCCCTGCTATTTATTAGCACCTACAAGACAAAAAATACGGCAGTATATGCGGTTTACTTCTTCCTATCGCGTTAGTTAATGCTACTTAAAAAGAAAACTAACGAAAAAGCAAACACTATTTTATTGTCCTCATTTGAAAGTGGACCTGACTGTGATTAAGGTTGTCATCCAGACCGAAATGCATTTATATTCGTCTCTTTTCTAGAGAGGTACTTTCCGTAGCTCAGTGAGGACATGCGTTGTTACTTGGGTTTTTTGATCTATAACTGCTCTCTTCGCTGAAGTGACCATAGTAGATAATAAACCAGCCTAGATAAGTGTGCCAAATTGTCACCGGAAGCCAATTTTGCTAAAAGCAAGAAGTCTATTTCGAACGCGCGTACAGGTAACAGGGATTGATAGCGCTTTGTAACTGCTGGACTGGGGACATTACGCACGGTAATAACTAAATAGTTAGTGCATACGTTGTGCGAAATTCGAATTACAATTCGGGTACCAGCCACACTTCAGACTAACGTTGGATGGACGGTGGGTTTTTCTAGTTTTATAAGCATTTTAAGTGAAGCTTGGTCTCCAGCTTAATCCATCGTCATATATAAATATAAAAAGTCTTGCATTATCCCCACATGAAACCGAAGATATCTGGAAAGGTCTGAACTATGGTAGCAAACGAAAACTAGATTGCGCAGGGAACTGGAAACCGTCCAGTTCCTCACTATACTATACCGGTTTCCTGCACTTATTGAAAAAGATCGGCTTAATCAAATTTACAGAGGAGTAGTAGGGGGAGTTGTATGGTATAGGTAGAAATCCGTCACATCTAGACTCACTCAGACAGCCGTTACACGCCCTGAAAAGCACTGTACGCGCGTTTCATCCTTTCGGGAATCGTCAGCAGTGCGCATTCCATTGGACCCTGGTAGGACTGGAACCCGCAAATCGACTGTTGCTGGTCCGTGGTTGAGACCACTGAGCTACGGGGCACGGCAACGACCATCGTGAATAGGCTACTAGATGTGATATAGCGCCGCTCACTATTCACTGACTTGCACGTTACTACCGTGCAGAGGACAGGGTAGCCCCCTCACCAAGCGACGAACGTACCAAACTTAAGCCGCCAATTAACCTATGGCATTATAAGCAGTTTGGTCTGCGTATTGATTACAGAGGAGTAGTAGGGGGAGTTGAATGGTATAGGTGGGAATTCTTCACATCAGTGGTCTCAACCACGGACTGGCAACAGTCGAGTTGTGGGTTCCAGTCCTACCAGGGTCTGATGGGATGCTCACTGCTGACGATTCCCGAAAGGATGAAACGCGCGTACATTGCTTTTCCGGGTGTGTGATGGCTGTCTGAGTGAGTCTAGATGTGACGAATTACTACCTATTAATCAAAGTTATTATAAAACCATAGCAGGAGGAACTGAGATCATTGATTGATCACTTATTACTGAATCGTTTCGTGTTGACGGGAGGAAATAAATTTAATGTCTTACAGCAGCAAGCAAATCGCGGTGCGCGGGATTTCTGTTTGCAGCTGCACATGTAAGTTTCTTGGTGTTCCTTTGGAGATAAACGGCATGCATATCGCAGAGGTCGTTTATTGTTAGAACTAATAATCCAAATCCACACTGGTAGCTAATTTCGCTTCATGACTAGACGTATTAGCGAATGAAATACACTGTGCAAATCGTAAAGAGGTTTCCAACTGAGAAATCGTGACAGTGCAGATCGGTAAATGTTGTTTGGTTCCATCGAAAGTAACGTTTTTACTAAGCAGGCAAAATAGTGGCAGTACGATTTCTCAAATTCAGACGCAGTCCACCGCCTTGAGCAGGGTACTCTCCTGGACACTACTAATCCTGACTCTGTCTCTGGACAGTTCGGCCAATATTCCTCAGGTGGAATGTTTCAATCACATCATACTTGTCCACATTGGAATACAGTATTACCCGTAAGATAAGGTGGAGCACATGTAGAACGCTTGTCGCTTGGCGAAGTTGTGCAGTTTCGAGGTGTACGAAGGACAATATGGCCAAGCAACTCGCGGGTATCAATTCTTAAAAGTTTACTGTTAACGGCACGAGAACTTTGTAGAATGCCCTCCGGTTTGGAAAGAACAAGTCAAGTGAGCTCCCAACGCACACCAACGATGTTTAACTAATGGTTGCCGCATCATGTTTGCCCTACAGTTACCCCGGTACTTGCGGCCTGCAGGTAACCTGTTGATGCCAGACAGCTGCGGTGGATAGCCCCTAACTTCCAGCACGCAGCGCTGGCCCACAGTGGCAATGTACTTCGCTTCCTGATTAGCAAATAACCAGATGTCTGTAACGCGTTCGCGATGCCCCATCCCTACTGAACACCACAGTCAAGACTGTGGTGTTTCGGAGTTGCACTAACTACGCGCAAACTTTGGTGATATCAAGCTCACTGAGCCTGAAGTATGTCATCCGGTGACACTCAAGTTGTATCGTCCTTGACCCAGATTGCCAAATGCTCAACACCCCGAGTCTGGGAATGCTTGTACTAAAGACTACTCCGAAACGCGGTGACTCCAACCTTGTTGACAATTACCAGCTGCTTAGCCTGACACTTATTTCGATCACCGTTGTGAAGAACAGTCTGCTAGAGCTGTTCGCGTCTAATTATTCCCTAGCACTTACACTGTAACGATTCATGAAACACGGCTCATGCATCAAAAACTATTGGTAGTGACGGACAGATAATTGTACTTAATAACAACTGGAAGTTTTTCGACATCTACATCAATTTCAGCGGTGTTGGACAAGGTTAACAATGAGGTCCTGCTCCAAAGTTAAAAGATGTGTGGTGTAGGCGGATTACTGCATCAGTGGATGCTAGGTATTGGTCGACAGCCATCTGCTCGATTGGTAACCTTCAACCAGTGTGGAAGCACGAAGCAGTTCTAGGATTTACCCTGTTCCTTATCGAATTAAAGCTTACCCTGCCGCCAAGTACGCTGTTTGCGAACACCCCGGAAGTCCAGAGAGGAACTAATATTCTAGACGATTACTGCCTACCTCAACAAGATCTCGATCACATTTTCATACGGTTTATAATAATCTTTCCATCTCAACCCAATGAAGTTGATATTTATGAGCATGGGGCAGAGTGGTGACAGCCGAACGTACACACCCAACCGAAACTCGCTAAATCTAAAAGTTTCCGTGAAGTAACTGAGTGCGCTCTCATGCTGTGATGTGAAGTCTGTGCAGGACACGAACAAATTATTCCGTATAGAACTGCGCACAGTTTAAACGCCAAAATGCGGCCTCTGTATTGGTCTAATGATATTACCGCTTGCCTTTTCTCCATCACAGGGCCAATGCTGCAGTACTACTCACCCACCCAGTATATGATCACTTGAGGTGAGGTACAGATCGGGCTAGCCAAAGGTGTTGCTGTCAGACACTTCCCCACTTTACTAGTTTACCGTACGAAGACCGATATGAATGGCTACGACTATACACTGTCACACTGTTGGGCACCAACTGATTTTTACCGTATCTTGCAACTCGGTGACCTCCACATTTTTAGTCCGCTGTTCGACCTGTGAACACCATTCATCATAAGCGGACACTGGCACTACTTGGTAGCCCCGGCACTGAAATCTAGCCCACATATGTGCTTCGGATGGGGAGTTATCAATTTCTGGAACAGTTTGCCGGTACATACAGTGAAGGCCAAAGCTGTGCAGTAGTTTAAAACAGTACTGTATTTATATGTTGCTACTGTTCGAAACACAGCATGATTACTTACCGACCATGATAACTCACATTCGTGAGCCACTCATGAGTCAGTTTTTTTAATACTACGCAAGGACTTGGAGGACGATTACAATAGTACAGGTGACAGATACGCTTTTAATAGTTTGATCATAATTTTATGAATCTGTGCTGCTTGAACTTGCTATTTGGTCCCATAACCTTCAGTATTCATCTACACGCGGGCTCTATCCCATTCCCGGGTTGGAACATTGATGTAGGTCCTGTGTTGCTTTGTCGCAATTTGTCAGCACTACACGAAGACTGCAATCCCTTCGATTGGAACTTCGCTGTTACAAGTCAAAGATTATACATTATGGTCCTGCAGGCACATATAGTTCGTGTCAATGTTTTTTCGAAAGCTGACACACAGAGTCGGCTTAGCTATTTGATTCATGTGTGCTCCGTAGTGTTCGGGGATTTGAAAAACCCATCTTCAGATATGGAAGTCACTATAGATACTGTCGTTTAAGAAACCTAATTCAGCCGCAATGAATGAGAGTACCAGAAGATTCTAGACCCTCTACGTGGATAGAGACTATTTATATGAATAAAGATTTAACATTAAGCAACATCCATTGTCACGCTGTTTGAGCTAGGTTGTCGATCGCTTAGGATTTGCGGAGACTAACTCATTGGGCCTATTGCGAGACTTTGTAACCCAAGTGTGTTGCAGAGAACCGAATTTTAATTCTTTCCGTTTACATGAATCCAGGATTTTCCCAAGCTAGGTTTACAAGCTGCCTATCTACAGAGACCACTAACTGAAGCCTTAATGGGTTAGCAACCATCTATACCACCTTTGGTTAGTAGAGGCAATATCTCTTGAGTTTACAACTGCCATCATAAAAGCTATGCAGGACGTTGATGTCTACAATTATGATGCAGTTTTTCCTGAGGCGGACAAATCAATCAATAAGCATTGATAACTCATAGTTTTAACCCATTTCATGGATATCAATGTGAATCTTAGTCAAAAGATTGGTTGGCTTGGGCATCATGTTACTTCCAAAGTGTTGAACCAGATACTGACCGAATAATACGGACTGTTGGGGTAAAACCTTCCACAAAACTCTTGAGCTGCAATTTCATAGGCGGAATTAGCGCTATTATTCGAAGTTGCTTCTAAAGTTTGGGTTCACTACTGAGCATTTATTCCTCCTGTTCAATGATAAGTTTTGAGTATGTTAAGCAGCATAACCAAATACTCTGAAAACTTAGAAATAATTACCTGGTCGCACGAAATATTAGGTGATTAAATGAATATCAGTTATGGTTAAAAGTTCCGGGAAGACCCTACGCAATGTGTGTGTGCATGTACTAGCTTCTCTAGTCATGCCATGCTCTTCAAACTGATAAAGTAACAATGTGTTTTAAGTAAATTTAAGCAAAAGTAATGCACTTTAGTAGTACTAGATCCATGTTACAAGTTAAAATATATTGATGAAAAGAAGCTAACTATTAAACTGATGGAAACTTATACATTAAACAATTAGTAAGCAGCAGTTTTCTTTTCTTCACGGATTCAAGTAGTGTTCTCCTTGGTACGTATTCTCCGGGTCCATTGCTTTTTGTAGGATTCGGTTACTAGGTGTGTGGGCTCAGAAAGGCGCTTTACGTTTCAACACAACAGGGTTTAGTGGTAAAATATTAACCTGGAAGGGAAGAATTGATGAGGAAACGACATGCATCACACAATATGGTTGGCGGCATCCGGTTTCGGATTTGCCTGTCACTGTGGCAAGTCACAGGACGCCTGCGCCTACAGAGGGACCATGGATGGCTTGCACTGCACCACCCACAGCTCCAACCACACACCTCATATCCAGTACATATATATGTACGTACTTGGGACAATTAATAGCGAAAACCTCCAACATTTGGTGGCTAATGGAGGTAAATCTTTATCTGTCTCCTTCTTAAATATTTTAAGGAAGTGAGACGGCATCTAGTGAGGCAGTCAGAAAGTGGTGCACTACTAATGAGTAGGAAGTTTGGAAACAAGGGGTGCAAATGATTCAGAGAAATCGTGGATCTTCATAGACGATGGAAGCTTAGTATACAAATCTATCTCTACCTCTACCTTTATCTTGTACATAAAGGGGCGAGGAGGCATGGAGCGTAAGACAAAGACAACGAAAGAAATGCGCAAACTGTGCGAAGTTTTTATATTCGAACTGTGGGTTCTTTAATGCATAACTCGTCTACGTCGGGTTGCTTTCACAGAATTTTGTGTCGTGACCAACCTGGGGTGGTTCATGATGATCCCTTGGCGAGAGCCATTTGCGGATCGGAACCCAAGGAATTTCGTGGCGGAATCCAAATATGTCACGGAGGCAGTTGGCTTGAAGCAGGAACGACAGAATCTGGTTGATCTGTGCAGTATGAAAGGAAGAGCGAAGGCGATTCCGGTGGCGGGCGAATGATCCCACTAAAGTAGGAATGGGCTCAGTATAGTACGGATGGGCTGACTAGAAGCAGGCGCTGATTGCGCGGTTCAATAGCTAAGTCGGTCGCCAGGATGCGATGCGACGGTTCAACACGGTAAGGCGTGGAATAGGGGGGAACCCGCTTGTTTCGTTGTCCACCTCAGTGAATAACTGGGCCGAGCGCTGCCCAATTTGGACGAGACGTCAATACAGCAAGTGGTAGTGGAGCAGCTTCTGCCCAGTCTAGCTCCGGTGATGGCTGATCGGCTCTGCATTTTGAAGGCTACTCAGAGAATGGCTTTGGTGCAGCACGCCCGAGTGCTAAGGGAGTTTGCACATGAGGCAGTCGCTGCATTGAGAAACGAAGACCAAAAAGAGAAACCGAGATTAGACAGTCTAGAGAGACTGGAACAGGTTGCACAAGACATAGGGGCCCTTCCATTTACGCGTCAGAGGACACGGCCGAAGGGACGATGCATCCTTTGTTGGAAACCAGGACACCGAACTGGCAATGTCTGCAAAGCATGGTGCACCTTTTGTTCCAGGTAAAAGTTATGAGCCTTAATGCTTTCGTGTTTGGGAGTGCACACTTGGGCGTTGAACAAAGGTGAGAATGGATCGAGAGTTTTGCATTTGAATACATAGAAGTGTTTAATTGAAAGAAGAGCAGCGGTTTTTATAGTCACTCTCAGCCCCATTCCATAGTGGTGAAGGTTTTCAGTAGTTACCTTATATGGTATTGATGAGCAAGTGATTGGCATCAGCGTATGAAAATTCAACCATCTTTTTTCGTTTCGCTGCACGCAGAACTGACCTTCCTGGGTGCTGACTTTCCGCAAACCAGTGAGACTATCGTCACCATGAAACCAGGAGAGCTGCTGACGACATACTGGGCTATACCATTGCTCACATAGAAACATCCACACGGATGCGTTCGGTCGTGGTCCTTTTACACACAAGTCTAGCACTGCAATCACTTATGGGCAAGTACGAAATCCTCTTCAACGGTTACAGTAACCCATAAAGGTTTTGTGACTGGGTCTAACACAGACTTAGCTGTCGTATCAGCCGTATTGGCCCAGAATGGTACCTATACACTTAAAGGCTGAGGTCAGAAGGCAGGTGCAGGCGATGCTGAATACAGATGTAATCAAAGAGGCTCATATCCATTATAATCCCCCATTCGTTTTGTTGAAGAAGACCTACGGTATTATCACTTTTGCGTGGACCTCAGAAGACTGAATAAAGTCTCGGCATTATTTTGTAACGGTGCCGTCAGTAGCAGGCGTTTTGGATTGACTGCAGAAATCAAGGATACTCGCAGTTCTGAAAATGATGTCTGGTTACTGGCAGCTGGCGATTAAACACGAGTACCGGGAGAAGGCAGTGTCAACAGTCGGCGATAAGTAGTACCAAGTTAAAAGAGTGCCCCTTGGCTTGTCTAGTGCCTCATTCACCCTACCGACATTTGTTGCTGCGCCTGATGGAACGTGGCTGTGCATGGAGACAACATAATGATGTATAGTGAGTCGGAGACAGGATGCTAATCTAGAATCCAGGTTGCCACATTTCAGCAGTCGAGACTGCGGATAAATTGGTCTAAATCGCAAATCGGGGTACATTCGTGACACTGAGTAGTCACAAATTGGGTCAGGGTCAACTTAATCACCCTATTTCCTGTCACAAAACGAAGTCCTAGGGAAATTTGGGCCGCGACCGGGTCAAGAATTTTAACAGCTTAACTTCACGTTCGTACGGACTGTTTAGCGAAGGGAAGGAATTTACTTGGAGAGCAGAAGCTCATTTAGCTTTTGTGGACACTAGGAAAGAGATGGGGAGACAAGAGCTGCAATTGTTCATCGCTCTCTAAACATCCACGATCACCATAGAAGTAAGCGATTCCGGGATCAATGTGGTGCGCTGCGATGCTGATACGGCGGCAGAGAGTGGCGGGTGGTGAAGTACAGAACCTCTCTACTGGCGATAGGCAAACGAACGCCGAGCTAGAGTGCAAAAACAGGGGCTGGCTCGATGAGACGGGGAAGCCGTTTGCTAGACCCCTCTTCAAAGTTTTGCACTACATAAGTAGCGCTTAGTTTTAACGTATCAACACTTGCTAGCCGCACAGTCCGACTTATGCTTTTCGAAAGCGCATCACAACATGCTGACTAGGACAAAGAACCCATGAAGCAGCAATGCCTTTGAGTGCTGCCAAGGATTTCCATGTCGAATCAATTGCAGATGGCGGAAGCCGTGTTCTTCTAAAACTAGCGACTGTGGATGGCGAAGTGGATGGATTTCGTCATACTGACGCAGTTCCAAAAGCATCCAGCAATTATCAGTCGACAATGTTCTGACACGCGATTAAGGATGACGCAAAGCGCGTATCGAAGACAATTAATTTCGATGGCAGTGTCAATATTCGCAGACCACGATGCAAAGTTTCGGCGAATTTTGAGAAGGAAAGAGAAACGAAACTTATCAAAGTTATGCATTTTTGGCCGAAACCGCTTTCCTGGTGATTCAGTTAACAATTACGTTTCCGGACTGAAAATATTGATTGGAACGTGCAACCTTTGCAAATACTTACAAGATTCCTTGAAAAGTGATAGAATATTACTAAGTATTCAGAACGAGAACATTGCTGCATTGAAATTAACCGTAGTGAAAAGGCACACGTGTCCCAGTTTCCCGTGATGAAGTCGGACAAAATTGTTGAACTATGTGCCGTTTACGGACCCAACTTTGCCTAATTGCGATTCACGCCTGGGCGAGAACAAAATTGTCAGTATTGTGACCGTTGTTACCACCCTCGAAAAGAAAGTTGCCTAGCTTGAAAGAAGACATGCATGAAGTGGTCGAAGAATAACAAATTTGCGCCACTACGTCACTCAAGGAAAGTGAATTCAGTCGATTGTGACGGTACGCTGATTATCTCCGCGTTCTCCATTAACAACATGAAACGTTGGGTGATCAAAGTAGGGTCTATTCAACGCTGATTGTTGAGAAAAAGGCAGTGTGTTTCCATTTAGACAGAAGAGCGACGGTTAGCACCTTTCCGGAAATACACTATGGAGTGCGGTATGGAAAGGAAAAACGGTGTCACAATATGTGGTATGGCTCCAAAGATCAGTCCAAAAGTAGTATCGTAATGGAGGTCACCAATCCGAAGGACGGCACGGGGTCATCACATCGAGTTTGTCTTGCTACATAAAGAGTTCGTGCCTATCCTGGGTTTTGATTGCATTCAGCAACTAGGTATTGTGTCTTTTGGCTATAGAGGCTTTGGGAAATCGTACCAGTTAAATACAGATCGCTGTCCCAGCGTGCTTTATGAAACAATAGGGTGATTCATTGGTTCCGCACATCCGTCATGAAGCGAGTCCGTCATGTCAGTAGTTCTACCGGCTAGGAAGGTGCCCATAAAGCAATTCACTATTATGGAATAAACTTAGAACCGACTGGGATATCATAATTTCCAAAGTTTTAGAATACAGATCGGTTTTCTATAGACTTGTATTAAGACAACGTTTTGCCCTTGACATAGGAGCTTCTTCAGGTCAGGTGAACTAGAACAGATTTGGCTTTGCGTTTTATAACCATTAAAACAATGATAGCGTGAGATAACCCGAGTCAGTGGAAAAATATGCTTACGGTTTCAAAGGATCAGTACGTCAGTCTGGTGGAACAATGAGCATGGAACTATCCCAGTTGATCCGAGTAAAATAAGTCATTCACATGTGAGGCAGTGATGATGTTGCTCTTGGCTTTAGTGATGATAGTTCGACGTTTCCGCACCAACCTGAGTCCGTGCGCCACAGCTACTCAGACTGACCGGGATAATACAGCCCGCCATGTTTTCGATAGTTCCGCGATTAAGCAATTACTGGCCTTGGTGGTTTCTATTGCCTCAGCAATTAATCTTTGGCTTGTCGTTCTAGCTCTTCTCCTAACGATCTCTACATTGCCCATGCCGATTGCGTGTCCGCAGTCTAGCGCATGTACGGCTACAGCCGAATCTTTTAGTAAGCCCTTGTATTCAGGCTCATTTTTTTGGTGGACGCGAAACCTACATTTTGTGTCCTCCTGTCGCGGTGCATAGACCTCTCGCTCCTTGTTCCACCAGACTGATGCCTAGACCGTTTGAAACTGTAACCATATATTTCTACCAACTCGCGTTATCTCATGGTATCATTGTTTTAATTGCTATAAAATGTCATCTCATATCAATACTAGTTCCCCTGATCTGAAGAAGCGCTTGTCTCAAGGGCGAAACATTGTCACAAGCCTATAGAAAATGGATTTATATATTAAAACTTTGAAAACTGAGGTGCTTATAACGTTGCGCGCAACATGTTCTCGAGAGATGGAGTGCCTAGCTTCACTCGGGTAATAACCAAAGTAGACGCACCGACAGATTGGGTCAGCCAATTAGCAATTGTCACTGAGAAGCCAGACAATTTACGAGTGTGTATTGGTCCAAGGCCACTTAACCCCGCTCTTCAAAGCGAATACTACAGCCTGCCGATGCTGGACTATATATAGCCTGTACCATCAAAGACCAGCTTTTCTTTCTGCCTTTTGACCTGTCGAGTTAGACGATGGATCCGGCTAACCCACAACGTTCGGTACACCGCTCGGGTGATTCCAGTTGGTTCATCTAACATTTGGATTAAAATATCGAGCGTAGTCCTCCGCAAAAGTCTGGCACAAGCGCTGGAGGGTTCGCCAGGCACAAGCGCTGGAGGGTTCGCCTGGCACAAGCGCTGGTGGGTTCGCCAGGCCCAATCTGCGAATCGGATGGCGCGCTCATATTTGGTTGCTCGGCAAAGGATCACGACCGTCACATGAATGTTTCCCCAGAGATGCGTTTGGAAGAACACCAAACTGAAGTGCGACAACGTCGAGTTATGTCAACAAGAGGTGGTGTTGCACTGCAACGTTGTAAGCTGTCAGGAAGTGAAGCCAAATCCGGGCAGGATAAGGGCCATACGGTAATGCCACCGCCTGAGGATTCTAAAAGAGTCAGCCACTTAAATGAAATGGTTAACTACCTAAGCCGTTTTCTATCGAGACTGGCCGAAGTGATCACACCGATACGGAAAGTGCCGCATAATGGCGAGGCCTGGCACTGGGACAGCGTCCAACCGGAAGCTTTCAACCAAAGAAATAACCCAACCACGGTAGTTCTAATGTTCGCCTATTTCGATCCAACCATGCCTCTTGGGATACAATGCGACAATAGTCATCAAGGGATTGGGGCCGTGTAATGTAATATGAGAAACCGTTAGATTTTCGCAGTCGAACGCTGGCACTATACGAGCGCTCATATGCAAAGTGGAAAACAAATGCTTGCGGCTATGTACGCAGTCAAACGTTTCAACAACTACGCCTAAGGACAGAAGACCACCGTGCTTACTGAGTACGAAACTTTAGTGTCAATTGCCGAAACATCAATCCACGTTGTGCCGTGCAGCCTAAATAGAAGGCTTATTCGCATACATAAAAATGATTTGGTGCTTGTCTATCGTCTCGGAGCCAAGATGCACATCACTGATGCGCTATCGTGAGCCTATCTTTCGGATGCAGAAGGAACTTACAAGGATTTAGACACGATCCTAGTTACATAGCACCTTGCCGTCACCGAAAAGAGATTACAGCTATTACGCGGTGCACAGAGGAGGACTCGGTCCGTAAAATTCTACAGAGAACAAGTGTGAATGGATGGCCATAGGACAAAATGAGTTTGTTACCGCAGCTTACACCGTTTTTCCACTGCTTTGATGAGTGCGCGGTGGATGTTTGTTTGATATTCAAAGTGAATCGGTAATAGTTCACAACGACGTTTGGGCATTAACCATTGCGGCCTCGGGCAAAAGAATTAATGTTCTGGCCTGGAACGACCCGTCGTATTCCCGATTATGTTTCGAGCTGCGCAATTTGTGGGAGTACCATATTCACCAAAGGAAGGTGGCAATGGCGCTTTGAAAGATTCCATAGGGATCATGGGAAAAGGGGCCGTGCACATATTCACGCATGACGGGAAATAGTACTTGATCACTGTGCGGATGTAAAAATGCCGGTCTCGTACTCCAATCGGAGTTATTGACACAACTCTCATCACACACGCACACACACACAAACACACACACACACACTCGTGTGCTTACACTCAATTGATCCAGATATATCAGCGTTATTTAGTGCATCCCATCTCTCGGATCTGATTTATGTGGACCATCAGTAATTTCAACACGACGGTTTTTGCACTGTTTTCGCGGAAACGGAATCGAGCAATTTTCCGAACCCCAGAACACAAAGCAATATTTCTGAGCTTAAACGGAAGTCAACTCAGAGATCTATACGACCTGCGTTCAAACATATCAGTCAACCGCTAAGCCAATTACCTATCCGACATTTCGTGTTTCTATCGCTTACTCTTTTTATTTAAATCTCAGGGCTTAACGAGCAAACTATCCATTCGCTTGATCTAGCCCGCCAGCCGTGCGCGTATCAAAGGCTTTGACCTTGCAACTGTGGTTGGCGGCATCCGGTTTCGGATTTGCCTGTCACTGTGGCCAGCCACAGGGCGCCTGCGCCTACAGAGGGACCATGGGTGGTTTGCGCTGCACCACCCACAGCTCCAACCACACCCTATATCCAGTTTAAACCCGAAGGAATAAGACCGGGAGGCATGTGGATGGGATCCACATTTCATCAATGGAGCCGGCCCACACTCCTTCACAGGCAAACACAAGCACACTCTATTTGGGGAAATCAAGCGCACACAAGGCGGTGGCTGGACCGTAGTCCGCTCCACACTGACTGCATGGAACCACTCTTCGAGCCTAGCACGGCCACAAGGACCGTGCACCCCGTCCCCTCCAGCAACGACCAACTGTCTCCTGGAGCCAGTATGGACGAGGTAGTGGGTAATAGACAGGTAGGCACCTTGTCAACATGCACATCAAGCGCAGCCACACCGGGGATATCAAACAACAGCCAATCACTTGAGAGAAAGATAACAAAGAAAATAAATCGAGTAATGCATAAGGAAACGTGAGCATATGAAATAAGTTGTTAACAAAGAATCCGAGATAAGTTCATGAGGTCAGAAAGTATATTTTACGGAAATGACACAAACACGAAAATGTTATCGAAATTAACTACAATTGGCTTAAGCGAGGTGTGAAAGTTTATAGAAGAGAGTACAGGTAGACATTTATTTGAGAAAGAAAAGCATTAGGACAAAATTGAAAACCCACCACCTGAAATAAAGAGACTTAGCATGCAAGCACGCGGTTAGTAAGTCGAATGCAGCGTACCTACAAACGCTGCGCCGGTTCTGCCTACGTTCTCTGCAGGACCCGTCGTCACTTCGGCAGTGGTCCCGAGTGGCCTCGCTCATGGCTCACCAGGCCTGCCTGACTCAGGCACTCGCGACCGCATGTGCTACAGCACCATGCGCTCGATGTCGATGGAGTACAACTCGCTTCCGCACTTGCCGCTTCTTCTCCGCATGCATGAGGTCTTTCTCCCGCACTTCGGCAACTGCCTTCGTGATCAGATCGCGCCATGCACGCCGATCAACCGCCTTCGATTCCCATGATCTGCAATCAAGATTAGAACGTGAGAGGCTCACTTTAATCATGTCCTGGTAACGTAACTTCGGTTTCCCCACATGCCGCTTCTCAATACTCAGCTGACCATATAATAGTTGTTTCGGTATCCGCGTCGAATCCATACGGCTCACATGACCGAGCCACCTCAGTTGTCTCAGCAAAAGTATGCAATCCACTGCATACATTCCACTTTGTCGCAACACTTCCGTGTCCGCAACTCTGTCACCCCAACTGATGCGCAAAATCCGTCGCAAACACTGTTGATGGAACCGCTCGAGATATCGCACATCCCGCCGGTACATCGTCCACGTTTCACTGCCGTATGGAAGAACGGACAGCACCATGGATTTGTACACCATCAGCTTCGTGCCAAAGGTAAGCTGATGGTTGTTCCACACTCAGTACTCAAGCTTCCCGAATGCCGCCGCTGCTTTCGAGACGCGGATACGCAGCTCACTGTGTAGCTGCTGATCGGTCGATATCACACTCCCAAGGTAGCAGAAGCGGGAGGTGGTTTCCAATACTTCAGCACCAATGCTGATTCGCGGCAATATTGAAGATTGCACCTCCGGTGAAGGCTGAAAGAGACAGACAGTTTTGCTTGTGTTGATGGTGAGCCCGAATTTGGCCGCTGTCGAAGCCAGAGCACTAGTCATGTGCTGCAACTCATCCGCGCTGTGTGAAAACAACGCACAGTCGTCAGCAAACAGCAACATACGGATAGTTGTCTCACAGACTAGAGTTCTCGCACCGAAACGACGGATGTTCAGCAACCCACCATCAATACGGTGCTCCACACGAACACCGTAAGCACAAGCCGCATCAAAAGCACAAGACATCATTGCATGAAGATATATATTAAACAGGGCAGGAGCTAAGACACAGCCTTGCTTCACACCAGAGACAACTGCAAAGTCATCCGAGGTCTCTCCACTCAGCTGCACCCTCGCTCGCATACCACTGTGCAGACATTCAATTAAACTTACAAACTTACGCGGGCAACCAAACTTACCCAACACCAGCCACAACGCCTCGCGGTTCACCGTATCAAATGCCTTGGTGAAATCAACAAAAAGCGAGTACAACGGCTGGTGTCGTTCTCTGCACTTCTCCTGCAACTGACGAGCCGCAAACACCATATCTATAGTGCTGCGACCCGAACGGAATCCACACTGCTCTTCCGCCACGTTAGGTTCCACAACCTGACTGACGAGGCGGTTGAGCAGGATTCGGGCAATCACCTTGCCCACACAACTCAGCAAGTTGATGCCACGATAATTCGTGCAACATTGCTTGCTCCCTTTGCCCTTGTACAGTGGTAACACAAGGGCATCCTTCAGCTCAGGAGGCACCTCCTCCTCAATCCATACACGTTGCACCAAGTGGTGCAGCGCAGTCACCAACGCGGGTCCACCGTGTTTCAATACTTCAGGCGGGATCCCGTCGGCCCCGGCACACTTGCCGTTTCGCAGCTGAGCAAGTGCTCTCTGCGTCTCATCCAGTGTCGGCGTGTCCGCCAGACTCGCCTTCACATCGTGCTGCTTCAGGCCGTTCAATGTAGGCCAGTCGATCTCTGAACGGTTGTTCAAGAGACAGTCAAAGTGTTTTCGCCAAATCTGCATTATGTCTGCAGTCTGTGTGCAGGTAGCGCCTGAACTACCATCGATCAGCGTCCTCAGCGGCTCCAATCTCGGTCCATACACCGCCTTCAAGGAGTCAAAGAATTCCTTGTGTTGGCGGCGTTCGGCGTAGCATTCCATCTGCTTCGCCTTCTCCGTCCACCATGCATTTTTTATGCGACGGAGCTCTCGGGTCAGTCGCCGTCGAAGTTTGCGAAACTGACTCTTCTTCCCCAAGTCACTGGGGTCTGCGACATGTGCAGCAAATGCTGCATTCTTCTCCGACACCAATGCGCCAATCGTCGCATTGTTCTCATCAAACCAATCAGGCCGCTTACAGTTTGCGCGCCCGATGGTCTCCTCGGCAGCAGCTGTTACCTGGTCGCGAATGTGGTGTCACAGGTCGCCCACTGTGGCTATGCAGTCCACATCACACAGGCGTGCAGCCATCGCCTTCTCCAGCTCAGTACGTTTCGCCACAGTACCGAGGGAGAGAATGTTAAATTTACGCCGATTCACGGCGGGAGTGCAATACATAGATTTACGAAAATATATGTACAGTTTGGTCCGCACCAATTTGTGATCAGTGCCACACTCAGCTCCACGCAGTACACGTGTCATGCGCACTTCACGCATGTCACGCTGACGTACGATGACATAGTCGAGCAGGTGAGCGTGACCACTCCGTGGGTGCGTCCAAGTTGCTATATCACTCGCACTCAGTGCAAACCGAGTGTTCGTGATCGTCAGGCCGTGAGTGGCACACAGTGAGAGCAGCCTGTCACCGTTCGCATTCGCTGAACCAATGCCATGCAGACCGATGACATCTGTCCACACTGATGCATCACGCCCAACGCGCGCGTTGAAATCACCCAGCAGAAATAGTCGGTCGCTCCTCAGCACAGACCGTATCACGGAGGATAGCTCAGTGTAGAATTGATCACGCGTGTCATCAGGATAACACATGGTCGGACCGTACGTGCTTATAAAAGTGGCAAACTTACCTCTTCCGAGTCGTAGGCGAACAGTCATCAGTCGCACGCTGATGCCCGTTGGTTCACCCACCAGCTGGCCATGGAGGCGATCGGATATTGCAAATCCGACCCCAAGATCACGTGGTGCTGAGGCGGCGTTGCCCACCCAGTAGAATGTGTAACCAGCACCTGCTTCATGCAATTTACCTTGCTCAGCGAGCCTGGTTTCAATGAGCGCCGCAATATCGATATTGTAGCGCGTCAATGCCATCGCGACGAGTGCAGTGCGTCGCTCCGGGAGCTCGCTGGAGTTCCGGCCCAGTAGTGTGCGCACGTTCCAGCACCTGATGCTGAGTGCTTTGCGTGCAGGCATACGATTGCATTGGTGGGCAATCGCACGTGAGGTGGCCGTTGTGCTTCGGAGGTTTGCTTGAGGGACTGCATCCGGAGCCTTTGGCTCAACAGCCTGAAGCACAAGGCAGTGGTGAGCAGATCCAACTCGGGAATGTGGTTGCAGAGACAGATTGGGATCTGCTTGACGGCCATCACACGCAGCCTTGGAGGTACTGGAACAATTATTATATGTTTTGCGACCGTAATAGGATATACCTGTGCCGACGGCCAGACGCAGTTGAGTTTTGGCAGGTTTGAACCAATTTGACCAGGGGCTGCCTGGCTTGAGGCGGGCAGTAGCAAACCATTGAACGCCCGAAGTGTTTTCCCACCGTCAGAGACAATGCGTAGCACTCGTGCTCTACGCCAATCGAGCTGTGAGCTTATAACCCGTAGACCTATTGCCTCCCATGGCTAGATTTTACTGGAAGAGGGTCATCGACCACTTCCTAACCTCCGAAGAGGATGGACTAGGATACTGGCAGGGCGCCCACTCTTGACAGGAGAACGACTCGGGTCCTCAGCCAAAGCCTTCGATCAAAAGTACACCCGAAAGGCAGCAGGTCTAGCACATGGTCAGTTCACTGACTCATGCGGATTGGTGTCCTGGATCTTAACAGGGAGAAGGGCGAAACCCAACTCCCACCCAGCGGTCGCCACGAGGAGGCGCCCAGAACATGAGCAAATGGCACAACAGTAGCAGCAGTGGGTAGACCATCTGTCAGGATCTAGCCACCACCAGCCTCAGCGCACTGTAGGCTCTCCCGCCAACTACAGCGATACATAGACAGCCATACCACTGACCGAAAAGCCACTGATCGACGCAATGGCTTTTAACGACCAAGCAACAGTTGCCCCTTATTACACACCAAGGATTACAATAGTATGTGGCTCTCCTTCATGCCACAAAAATGTACAAACCAAGATTCCGTGTGTAAATTGCCGCAGCACCTTTTATACTAAATACGCAAAGCTCACATTAAGCCATTCGAAGGTACATAATAGTAAACCAGATTCTCTATGGCTTTGTGAAAGATATACGTTTATCCCACTGATAAGGATTAAGCATGAACTAGCGCAGAAACAATAAATACTGCTGGCAATCATTGAAGAAATGAGGAAAACTAAAGTTGATACATTTAAGGAAATGTTAACGATGAGAAAACGATATAAAATTTTCATTAGGCCCCGCTGGAAAACAGCGGAAAAATGATGGACAGCAATAAAAATGTGCCGCTTTGGCTTTAGAATTCCACGCCACCAACTACCCAATTACGCTTAAAGCAACTATCGCCTGTCCCATTGGAATAAGCACGGTATTGGCTTCCTCCAACCTCCAAACTGTTCCAAAATTTCAGAAGGACGGCGACATTGTTGGTGGCTGGAACGGTTTCTGTCAAAACCAACCGGAAACTTAGGTCTTCAGGTACTCTAACTGGGCCTAAATTAAATGAAAAATATGAAGCTGTACTTCCACAGCCTCCACCGGTTGTAGGCAGACCAGCTGGGCGGTTGACAGCAATCCGAGCTATACATAGTATTCCATCGGCAATCTGCACCAACGTTTAAGAGTCAACATCGAATTCCCTAAGAAGAAAACAACGCGGTGATGTGAACCAGTGGAACTCCATAGGTGACATCACAGGTGTTGTAGTTAAGCCCGCCAAAGCGACACAGTTAACGTGTCACCCAAACTCACAGCATTACGGTGAAGTGAGAATACTACGTGTTTTATTGACTTCCGCTGGTGAAACAGAGACTATCCTGTTATCTACGCCCCGTCTTCAGTGTGTCATATTCCATTTGCATCTTCCCGGATATACCGTGGATCGAGCGCAAACAAGCGAAGCATGACTTGGAAGAACACCGAAAGGTATCCGTGGCTAGGAGCACCCTTTTACACGGTGTTCCCAAGACTAGAGGTCATGATGGGTGTGAACCGACCGCTCACGACCAAGAGCAGTGGCTATACATTCGAGAGACTAGGTTCTAGGAAAATGTCCTAGCGCAGTCGATCTCGAGGCTACACAGGTCAAAAGTTACAAACGAAATGGCCAGAGGATTATGAAGGTGCTGCTACAATCCAAAGAAATATCAACTGGGGTGTTAGAGAGCTCACATGCGGGCCGTAATAGCCTTCCTTCCGAGCTCCAGATTCAAGCAGCTTCCCCTAAGCAAACATGTGTAAGCAGTTAGTCGGACCAACTTCAGGTAACAGTTCGGACAATTTCCCTCAGCTAGCCAATGAAACTGGCAAACACACCCTACACATTGCATATAGAGTGGAGCATACTGGTAATGGGAGGATATCTGTATCTGACACAGATGAGTTCGTCATCACACCACCCAAGAAACCATTAGTTGCCGACCTTTCACAGGTTGGCACATCATATCGCAAACGCACATTCCACGACTCGTTGCTAAGCACAGAGGAATGTTCCTGCATTTACACTAATGCACAAGGTCTACTGAGCAGGCTTGCCGAACTGCGGCTAGGTGTTACATCATAGGCTTGGGACCACATATTCATAACAGAAACTCGGCTATATTCATAAGTCACCGAGTCCCAAGTCGAGATACTTGGCATGTCCCTCATTCGAAATGAACGCCTCTGTGAGGGCGGTAGGCAAAGTTTATACTACTGGAATGACCTACAGTGCTAACCTGTGGACGATCCGGAAACGCTGCTCAGGGACCCGCTCTGGTGGAGTCTGCGACTAAGTCACAACGACACCTGCCTTTTGGCAGTTATTTATCGTCCACCAATGTCCACCCTAGAGATGGACTCCCGACTGATGTTCGTATTGGGGAGGATCATTCGATAACACTATGGCCATGTTTTCATCTTTGGCAGCTTCAATGTTCACGATTTGGATGTTTTGGCTTCGCCCAACGAACAATTCAAGGCAGATCTGCAAGAGCACATTGCAACCATTCCGATCTTTAACCACGTCAGTTCGCCCACCAGTTTCAGGACAGGAAATAAGCCACCTGTGCTTGGTCTAGTGCTCACGAATGTAGAGCTCATGATCGAGAGACCAAAATGGAGACCCCTCCGGGGCGAAGTGAACACGTAACAATACTTTACGAATATGTTTGTTATGTGGAATATCCACATGAACATAGTGAGTTGTTTCAAACAATCACACACTATGATACACTTACAGAACTTGTTTGGGATGCCATTTGGGACTTTGTGGACAAGTGCTCCAGTGATACTGCATGGACGGAGTTTGCTGGCGAGTTCAGCGTTCGGAACAAATTCGCATCCGTAAACAGACCCATTCGTTCTTCAAGGGTACCATCAGACATTAGGAGCGGAACCCGAAAACGCATGGCGTTAAGAGAAGCAGTGTGGCACGTGCACAGATTGAACCTTAACCTTAAAAACTGGAGCTATTATGTAGTGCATCGTAATCACACCACCACACTTGTACTTGAGGACAAATTAGTTTACCAGTTGAGCTTAGCAGTAAGGTTTCCTGCTACCAACAAGCTTTTGTACATATATATGTACAGTCTCCGGAATGTGAAGCGTGGTCTTCCTCCACTTACCTCAGCAAAATGATGTGCCCAAGCTGCCAAGGATGCGGCCAAGGGTCTACTGCTGCAATATGCTCCAATATTTCGATTTGCTGCCAGCATATTTCACATCCCTGTTCCATTCCCCCAGATGCCATAGGCACATACATCAGTTTTAGTTTCGCGACCGTTTAGAGGAAGCTGTTACCTTTGCGCATCCTTAGTTCCCCCCCCCCCGTGTTGACAGTATTCATCCAAAAACACTACAGGTGACAGCTACGAGGATAGCTGAGCCATTAGCACGATTTTGTCAAAGATGCCTGGATGAACACCAGCTCCTCTGCATGTGGAGGCAGCGTAATATCACCACAATTTTAAAGGGTGGTAGCCGTTCAGAACCCTTCGACCATCGCCCAGTGATTCTCCTCCCGGAGCTCTCAAACATAGAGTCAATCATTGCTGAGGCTCTAATGCGCTACTTTTAAAGGCCTAATATCATAGCACAGGAATAACACGGATTTCATCGGTATCGGTCTTGTACTACAAATCTGCTGATTGGGCGTGGCAGTTGGACCGAAATAACCGATAGTAGGATCAGTACTGATGTCCTCTACCTCGACTTTTATAAAGCCTTTGACAGCACAGACCACCGAATCCTTCTCCAAAGGCTGCGTACGTACGGAATGAGGGAACCGATCTTTGGATGGATTGGAAATTTCCCGTTTCAGCAGCGGCTTCTGGTTCGGGTTAGGGGTTCATTTTCTGATCATTTCGACGTTGACTGCGGCGCCCCACAGAGATCGGTGTTAGAGCCCCTCCTATTCCTAGTCTTCACAAACGATCTCACTCGTGTCATCGAGCCAAAGTTCTTGCTTTTGCCAATGATATCAAGCTATGGCGGGTACTCGTCTGTCAGGAGGATCACAATATGCTGCAGCGAGACAGACCGTGCCATTGGAAGATCAAAGACAAATCTACTTCCGTTTAATGCGGACAAGTGCATGTACGCCACAAGCCTACGTAGGCACAAAAGCTTGGAGACCACATGCTGGAAACCGCTCCACAGGAGGATGATCTTGTAGTGATGATACAAGACGACCTCAGCTGTTCAGCGTGTTCTTTTAAGGTGTCCAAAATTGCTAACCAATACAGTGGTCTCATACGGAGGGCATTCGGGAAGTTCGACCCATCCATCTTTCTCCAAATGCTAAGTGCGTATGTGAGACTCCATGTGGAGTGTGCGATTCAGGCCTAGCAACCCTAGTTAAAACGCGATCTGGTTGCACTGGATACCGCACAAGGAAGAGCAACCATAACGTGAAGTGTATGATCCACGTGTCATACCATCTGCGACTGAAATCTTTAGGGGTGTCAAGCAGCCCCCTCTACGGGGAGACGTTATTCTTGCGTTCCAGACCTTGTAAACTCCCGATTACGCTTACCACCGCCTCCTGAAAGCAAGCATTAGCACAAAAATGAGGAGTCGTCAGCTGAAACTGGCTACAAAACACAGTCCGCTGGAATGCTGCAGCAAGTATTTTTCTTCTCGAATTTCCCACCGCTGGAACCATTTTTCGCCTTTTGTCATGTCTGCGCACACGCTACCCATTTTTGAAAATCAATGCGACGCTTGCATTACCTTATCTGATTTCTGTTCACATACTGACAACAGGACGCAGACAAACATTGTGATCGCCAGCTCTCAAGAAATCATTGTAAACGGAAATACTTGCGTGCGTAAACGGATACTCATGTGTGTTATCAAACATAACTCGACTTACAATGGATTTACACTTAGAAATACCACGGTGGGTCCACCGGAATGAACCTGTGGCTGACAATTTTGCGTATACTTTGAATTTTCACTATGATCATCATGCGATACCTGTTGAGCTTCAGCATTTGTACCCGTATAAAAGCATTGTTCCATTGTAGACAATTACAGCCTTTTTTGGAGACTGATGCCCTACGCACAACCAACGCTCCGGCTGTGGTGAAGCAACTCCGCTGTCATTTTGGGACAGTGGAACAATGGTGTATTACGCGTAAATGAGCGATGCTTAGGTCCCCTGGGATGGGAATTATTGAGAAACTAAACATTCTTACTAAAATGAAAAGCGTTTTGGTGGACTCATCATAGAAATACCTAGACGAGCTACGATGTTTGTGTGATAATATATGCATAAATTATTTGATTGGGATTTCGGAAACACACCGTTTGGTTGCGTTTTGTAGCTATCTGGTTAACACAAGTCATAAAATGAAATGCAATTGCGACGGTGCTTCCGCACTTGGTATTTAAATATCGTTACACAGGGGGCAGAGACGACATATGTTGGGAGTGCCTTCACGGTTGACACGCTCGGAATGAGAAGAAAGTTCCATGGCATTCCAGCGGCTATACTGCATTGTTAGTTTGAAAAGATGACCTCTTAGGTGCGTGTTGTGAATCAGTTGCAGCAGCGATGGGTAAATGTGTTTTAAGTTCTTCTGAATCTGCTACAACATTATGAGGTCCCTTCGCAAGCTCCGACGTCAACTCACGTTTATTCTTAGGGACTTAAATCTAAGCTTTCATGGCAAATGGAATGAGCTACTAAATTTTTGGTTGCCCTTCGTCGAGGAAACTCACGGGCAACGAGACCCTGTTTCTGCAACGGGTGTCAGGCATGGACGGCGTATTCTACGTGAGATCGTAAGCAGACGTTAAGCATTTGTGAGCGACTTGTGGGATCAAACCGACCAGACGCTCTGCGAAGGTCATCATGTTGATTACCGGTTCTCGACGCCTCCTAGGCTTGGTTCGAACAGTCGAGATCATCATTACGAATTTCTCAAAGTAGTGCTTCTGAGAGGCCTTCTGCAAAATGTGGTCTTCAACATTATACATGTTCACCGCCAGATGATGTAGGTGAATCATCTTGCACTTAGCTGTGTTAAACGGGGTTAGGCTCCTCGTTGACCATTCATGAACACAATCTCGTCATGTTGGAGGAGATCGTGATTTACCTTGTTATTTTCGCTCGCCATATTTTAACATCGTCGGCGAAAAGCAGGAAATTTAAGGAGAGAACCCTTGCCACCTCGTTTATACACATCCAAATAGTGTGGTCCCAGCAACGGGCCCTGCGGAACACTGCCTTTCACCACAATCTCGTTGGAGAGCGGTTCCCTACTACGCATTTGAAGCCACAGTAGTTGAGGGAAATATACAATCAAACCAAGGACAGGGTCTTCGATTTCATATCGCGGTAGTCCGTGAAATAGAATGTGGCAATTTAAGCGATCTAGAGCTATGATGAAGACCAAAAAGGTGACTTTGACTCCAACTTCGCCAGCAATCACTTTTGTCCAGCTACCTAATGTTATCAGCAGGTTTTTGTTGTAAGACAGGTGTTGATGGAAGCCATGCTGCACCGGTGCGAAGAAGTTGCATTTTTCCAGGTGGTTCATTAGAGTCTCAGTCGAGATCGCTTCCATTACATTCAAAAGCACATGGAGGAGAGTCACCAAGCGACAGTCTGAATAGTCTAAACGGCTCCTGCCTTTCAACATTGGGGTACTAATTCCAGGATATCACATAGTGGGGGGTTGTTGTTAGTCGCAGCATCTTTACAAGAATTATGCCAGAGTCTGGGCTAGTTTAGTGGCCTTAGACTTTAGTGTCTTGAGCGATTTTATCGGTTCCCGGAGAATTATGAACACGCAGTGGAATCAACTTCCCTGACACAACTGCTGAATTGAAGATTAGATGTGTTAACGATGAAGTCGGTAAGGTGGACAGAAGTATGTAAAAGGGAGAGGCGTTTGGTTCGAAAATCAGGTCGTCGACGATTAGAACCTGTTGTGCAAAGTTGAGGGATTCTACGCTTTACTTTATGAAAGTTGTTGGCATGCCTACAGATTAGTTTGTTGTTTGTCAGAAAGATCTTGGCTATGCACAATTGACAAGTTACGCCTTCCTCACGGACAAAGACGGTACAATGGTTGCGAGAGGGCAGAAAGTTGCTAAAAGTCTCTGAGTCTGAATATACTTTGTAGGCACAAAATGCTGGGTCCATTACTATCATGCATTTTCGAGTCCTGCTCCTAAGAATTGACGAGACTATTGTGGAATGAAGTGGCTTGATTTCTGACACACTGTTGACTATGTCACTGAGTCTTTCAAGGGACTCTGTCATTCGCGAATCCACAAGCAGATACCTCGACGAATTCTTTCAGGAGGTAGCGGACTGTGTTCGTAAAAGTTAACTCCGAGTGTCCAGAGGAGTACTCTGCGACCTAATAGAGTCTCCATCAATAACTTCTCGACCATGAGCTCTTCATTTGTGACCATATGATCCCATCCGGACGGTTTGTTTGTTGCCTTGAATCCAGTGGACCAGGTGACTTGACTGTATAAGGGAATATGAACGATAAGTTCAAGCAAGTCATTTTTTAACTGTTTATTAGGAGATGTCGAAACCTCCGGATCTGGTAGACTGAAGTCACCGGGAAAGAGAATGCAGCTGTACCTAGGTCCTGTTGCCCCTGTTCACAACACGTATCGAGCTGAAGTCCAGTTCTGGATTGGATGATTATGGAGATAAACAACAGCTCCGGGACGTGCATCATTGGGTCTTAGGCGGGGACGGTACCTGAGTGGGTCGGTAACATGATTTTCCGGATTATCAGCTACTGCAAATTGCAATTCACTGTTAGGACGGCCTTTCCGGATGAATGATATATTGGCAAACTCGACCTCAGAGCCAGCAGTTGTTGGTGCAATAAGGTTTCGGTAATGAGAAGTAGGTACCAAGCATTCGGAACCTGACATTCCGGACTTTTTTTAATTTATTGAGGAGCCCTTGGAGTTATTGGTGTACATACATGAAAGTTTCTCAGATTTCAGTATGGTATCGGAGATTGTACAATTCATACGTGAAGTCTCGCCGACGAGTAAGTGGCCAGCGAATCATCTGTTATGCAGTGCTTATGTTTGTCCCCATGTCGATTACCAAATTTTAGCCTGGAATTCATTGTTGAAACAAGACCTTACTGCGCTGGAGCAGCCCCAATCTAGGGCAACTAGTTACCTCATTAGAATGCTCAATCTCCCACACGAACGGAGGCTGAAACGCTTGGGGATATGCAGCATACAGTATTGGCTATTAAGAAGTGACCCGATAATGCACTATTTGATTCCGCGCGATCCACATCATGTGTGCCGCACTTTACTGCAACAGCAGTACTATAAACCTGGGGGTCACTCAATGAAACTCGTAGAACCATATAGCCGTCGGGAGTGCAGCATGAGTTTTCTTATCTTCACGCATGTCACCCGTTGGATGTACTCCCTGGATCTCGCATTTCTTCACGGACACTAGTAGCAATTCAAAGACAGTTGGGTGACGCACTCATGCACTTCCGCTTTGTTACCTAGCAGTAAATCTCCATCCTACTCTTGGAATGTACCTTAGACTTATTTGTTACCTAGTGGGGCTGTGAAACTGCGTGGATTGCAGTTCTTCAGCACAAACATAATTAAATTTTTAACCTTTTTAATTTATTATTCGAGTAACCGAAAAACACAGTGGGACTTGTAATGCTATGCTTCTGAACGCATGTTTATTCATTGTTCTTTGCGATGAGGTTTTTCTCTTCGTGATTTCAACGTCCATGCTCCGGTTATTGGCTAGTAACATAACAATTGCTTTGTCGGTTTTCAAGGCCTCCATTGCGTCGTTATCACACTGCTGTTTGTTGCCGGACATGGTTTGAACAACTGCATTTATTAACCTTTCGTGGGTCACCTCATCAAACTGACTGAATTGGATTACGCTTTCGAATCAGGCGAGGAACTCTTTGATCATAGCTTCCTTTAGCTTGTAAATGAGTTCTTTAATGAGGACTTGTCTATCTGAGTAATTAACCAATGAGACAGGTTTCTAAGCTGTCGGTTTAATACTTTCGTTTTTTCTTACGGACAACTTCGATAGCCCGGTGCGTAACGCTTCTCCTTCCTTCTCTTTTTACTATCTGTCATGCGTTTTATCGCTGGGCTTAATTATTCTGTCGGTCTGTATCTAACCACTCTCAGATAGGTGGTTTGCTGTTGGTTGATCTATCGCTTTTTCTTGACACGATTGTGTATGTTTCCATCATTCTCCTCTTGCACATTAAAAACAATCTGCGCTATCTAATACTTGTGGACCTTTGCTTGGTGGTTTGTAGCTGAAAATGCTGGATAGAGTGTTAGTTCGGAAGCATAAGTAAGGAAGCAAATGTGCTGCAGTGTAAGGGTATGCCTACAGGCATAATCCCTCCAACGACTAGCAATTCGGAACGTGCTTCTCACATAGGTGTTCCTAATTATCTGAAACAATTGCAGCTGGGGTTCATTGTTCAAGCATTCCTGTGCGCGCTGGGCTTGGTAATCAGTACTGGCACCTCGTGGTTTTTTAACCTCCGTGAGCGTATTAAGAACCGAATCGTGTGGAACCGTTAGCGGTAGTGATGTCAGTGCCACAAAAAGTCCTCATGAAACGGAAACACGTGAGACGTATTAAAAACGTAACCTTTGGGCACAATAGAATGTTAACCAAGTAGCTACCATGAAGCGGGTGCAATGATTAGCACTTACCTGACCGAAACGCCGTAATTCGGATAACCACTTGGTCCAGCTGCAAGAGAACCAACATCAGCAATACATTACTGTCCAGTGTTTAGTTGACAGCGCATTTGCTTTTGACTGTACATTTTCCCGGTGATTCGACATCGGGGAGAGATGCAAATGCTGACATACCGGATGGAGAACATTTTAAAATAGTGAGTTCTTTCCAGGCAGTTAACCTCATGGGGATTCAAAGGTACACCATGCCGCTTGACTCAAGTGCGGAACCGGAAAAATTCTTAACAAATTCACACCCGCTAACCAGACGGCTAACAAGGCTAACTCAACTAGATAGGCTGCAGGATCTGATTGTTAACAATTTTGATCACCGTAATTTAGCAGTGCAAACCTATTTTCCTCAGCTAAAGTGTACTTATGCATATACCAATAAGCTGAGTATTTTTTGAGATAAGCTCAACAGGTTTACATGAGGAGCGCGACCATGACAACATATGCGTTTACTTGTTCAAAAGAAAATATAACGGTTACAGGCTATTACTACGTCTTTGCACTTTGCTCCATTTATGCATAAGCGAAACAAAGGGGTATACGCGTAAATGCACGTTTGCCTTCCTTTGATCTATTTTGCAATTGCGAAGACAGGTGCACCTGCCTAGGGTCCCCTGCTTCCATCTCTTCGATATAAACTCTTTAAACCATCTTTCACCTATTTATATTAATTTATGACATTTCGCTCTTCCAAACTTTTACCAGCAGATGGTATCACCAAAGCAATAAGCACAGAGGTAACTTAGCGTCATTTACTTACTTGGAAGATAACTGATCGGTTAAATTCACTGAGTTGAACTACTGCAATTCTCACTTTATGTTTAACTAGAAAATTAATTCTTTATTTCTCGATTGTGTGAGACAGGATCCAAGTGGTTTGTCCGGTCAAATCATACAAGGGGATCGCAAATTTTTGATTATTTAGGTGAATTAAATAAGTACGCGTCATCTTAGTTTGGTGAAGCATGCGTCATTTAACATGCTCAGTCAGACTTTCAAAAATCAGTACCAAACACATGTTGGTTGGTAGTTCGCAGGTTATGGCAAGTAGACAGTTTTGTGTCAGTTATATGCTAGCATATACTCGGCTTGTAGTGTAATCTGTCAATGGAGCGGAGTGAGTGGCGACGGAAACACCATAGTCGACAGTCATTTGAGCCAGAGCGGTTGTTGACTCGTTTTGTAGTAGGACCAATATACCAACGTTATTTGTATGGAATTAAAATGCCAAGCAGCTAGGCAATTTGGAAAATTAATTCGCAGTAGTTGAACCTGTCTCGGGGGAAGCAAAATATTGGAAAAATAGAACAGTGAACAGGTTGAACGAGTTACAAGCGGAAAAGACTGTTATGTATACTTCAGATCTAACAAATCTATTGTGTTGTGGCGAAAATGTGATTCAATTTTATACTGATGTGTACAGCACCATACAGTGCGTAGACAGGTACCGGGTACATGCATGTTAGCTGTTTGAGATGGTCATGCAGTTAGAATGGGCCAAGGCCGCATTCCTATAAATCGTCAGTGGGCTTGCTAATATTTCTCGATCCGTAGCAGAGGCGGTACCCAAACACTGGTTTAATGAGGAGCAAAAGCAGTTAGATAGTACGTTTATTTTAGATCTAGTTCGTCGCAGTCCCCTATCAGTCACACAGATTCCTACATGTCTAGCAAAGCACCAGTCAGCTGTTTCGACCTTCTGGGTCTTTTCAGTGGTTCGAGTTCTTCGGTCCCCTGCCGCTTCTCGATCCTATGACTTCCGGATATCAGCAGCTTGTGATACTCAGCCATGGGTGACGACAGTAGGCATGCATAACTGACAGTTGACTACGATAAAGTACATCTATGGTTAATGGTTATCCGCCATGCGCGTATGCGTATATGTGCTAGAGTTAGCAATAGAAACCATGAAGCTATGTAGAATAATTGGAAAGGAACAATGCAACAGTTGTCATGTAGAAAAGGCTTAGTACCCGGTTGGCCTTTTTATAGGCTTCTATGTGGACACAAAGGCCTTGAGCTAGGTGTGGCCGGCAAACGAGTGGATATAGCATAAGTTCAAGATGTGAAACCGAGGATCTGGTTTATCTTCCGTCGTTGAATTCCATGCAGACATAAAAGCCTCGAGGTCGGTGTAGCCGAGCAACCAAAGAATAGAACATTGGTCGGATGAATGAAAAAGAGGACTTGCATTAGCGTCTCTCTTCAGCTGCCATATTGATATGGGGCGCTGGGTTAGTATGGCCGGGTAAGGAGAGAATGTGTTGAAATTGTAGGCCTGGGCATGGAAATTTGGTCTGTTTTCTTTTTTTGGGTGCTGTGTAACAGTGAGGCTTTTAATGTACGACCGAGAGGTATTACGGATATGACGTTATATGTTCTTTGCGCTCTTCGAATAAACCTGTCTCTACAATATGTAGCTTGTAGTGTTGCATAGTTTTTGGGACTATGAGACGTTTATGTATCCGTAAACTGAACACATGAAGAGATGTGCATGATCCAATAAACAGTGGGATACCATTCCGAATCGATTCAGCTTTAGTGAGGAAAACGTTTGCACGCATGCACGTGCGCAAATTTGAACCGCAAGTTTGCTTTTTATGAAGGATAAGGTACCGCTACTTGTGTTGTAGCTGTGGGGGGGGGGGCGGGCGGGGAATATCCAGGTATGTGAATGCGCCCATGAATCATATTGAAAAGTAGCGGTATGTTTAGCTTTATCTTATGCAGCCATATCAGGTGTAACTTTTCGCATTTTGCAGCGTTCAGACTAAGGATTTTCTCACCTTGGAGAAATAAACTATAGTATTAGAGCATTAGGTGCCGCATCGAGGGCTTTGCACTGTGTCTTGCTGGTCAGGTAGTCCAAACAGGGGTGTCTGCATTCCTTCATACGGTGTACAACAAAAATACAAATTTGCATTTCACTTCTAACGTATTTAACCGCTTGAAAATTGCTCTTTCAGATTGAAGTCTTTAATCAATTTGTGGGTAATGGCATTACACTGGATAGATCAAGGGGCTTACTAAATGACAAATTTGTTGTGGGTGGTTGTGAACTACATTTTATTAGTCGATCTGCTCACTTCGACCGCAAACCATGATTATCTGGGTTGAGATGATTTACCATTGACGATTACCTCGACTTTCCTTGACAGTCAACTAATTTGCTTTATGCAGATTCACTGATTTGTGGTTGGCGACTTAGTTTGGAGAAGCTATATATTGACGCTTACGTTAAACTTCAGAAACTATTCGGATGATTTGGTAGCGACTGGTTACGCCGCTGTTAACGAATGATTAGCGGTGTATTCGCTAATTTTGTTAACTCCTTGGCATGGTGAGTAGTTGCCGTGCATGGAATTAGACCACCCGTTCCAGCTACGTCAATAGACTATTACCTGGGTCATCAGATTGGGAGTTTTGGGTATCACTAACAAACCTGAATGATTTAGAAATGAGGACACGTTACGCTATAACTTACCGGTAAAGCTCCCGGAAGGATGCGATAGTGAAAGCCATGATCATTAACAGGAGTAAAATGCTTGTAGCTAACGGTATCTACTCCCGTGGTTGATTGGGTTAGTGATGGCGACAAGGCCAAACATAAAGGTGGCTCGTTGCTATCAGATTTATCTACTTGACCCGTGAATTTACCACTAGGGCAAGTAAGTAAATGCAAACCAGGTACTGATTTTGTGAGCAATGAGACATTCGCTACCCAACAGGCCGGTTGGAGGACATTGGGAATGGACAGAGCTGCCAGTCAGGATGGCAACTTTACTGGATGAGTAACCGCACACGAGGAAGACTTAACATGCGCTCGTAACAACCGTCAGATACTCACTTTGCTGGACCTGGTGTAGCCTGGACCTAAACTGCATTACTTTTATTACCAGGGTTTTGGAACTTCCAATCATAAAGTAGCCCAAGATCGAACACCAAAGGAACAATCAATCTAGTGTCCTCTTAGGTGACCGATCCGATCAGTTGTCCATAATTTGCGATAGCCACTAAAATATACCGCAAACGGTGAGTGGCATTAGCATTTCTTCCATATCATGAAAGATCTAAAACTGCACTTCCTAGTTAGACACCAATCCTGCTACACAAAAGCACTTTCTGTTTAGCTTTTTCACTGCCTGACTCAGGCTGATAGCTACCACACATCTGGCAAGATTCGGCGGGTACACCCTACTGACGAGTACTAAAGGGACGAAACGGTCGTCTAGCGTGTTCCTTGATGTGTGGTGCCTACTTTTATGAGTCTAGCTAGGACGAATGTTTACCAAAACACAATAAATATCCTACTACGTACTAATAAACACTCTGTTGTATGTAAAATGAGAATAACTGGGTCAACTGAGTCAAAGCCACGACAACGGTACCTTACCATGCTAGCAGATATCTCGTCTAAGGGTGCGGTTTAGGTTTAAGACAACCACCGATGTCTGCTTTGCATAAAGGAATGGAGGTCGTCCAAACACATAACTCGTCATTAGGCATATCATTCGACGGTAGGGTGTTCGCGCCACTATCTGACTAAATAGAGCGACTGCTCACTGTGATATGCGTGGTAAACAATGCAACTGCACCCTGTTGGTAGTATCAGATCAGAGTGAGCAGATGAACCACCCGAGCGAGACAAACAGCCAATGGGTGACGGACGTGATGGATTCGATTACTGGACTCGCATTGGACGAGATTCGTATGAGTGAATCACCGTTTGTTTAACTGAAGCAAAGGAGGAATCTCATCGATTCAGAAGGGTCGTTAGTTATGGACTTGAACCTGCAATTTATATCGAGGAGTTAGGTTTGCTAAACATGCGGTAATTTTCGATTAGTTGTCTTTGCTGAATAAACGCTTGTCCCTGAAGGACCGAGTTTTACAAAGGCGAACTCCAGCGGCGGCGAGCGGATGCTGTTTAGATCACCAGCGTCTATCCAGAAGCCTCCCTACTGAACATGAATGAACGGAACTTTTTGAGTAATTGTCGTCTATGGAAGAACAAGTGTGAGGGTTTCTGCACCTTAGTACGATTTGAGGAACAACCGATGGCGTATTGCTTGGCCATGTTTCCACACGCAGCCGGGGATGACGCGCGCCGCGTTCTAAGGACATTGCACTACAACAAAGGTGAAGAACCCAATAATTTGGAGACAGTCATTAGAAAGTTCCGGGAAATTTGTGAAGGTCAAACCAACGAGACCTACCAGCGCTATCTATTCTTTTGGCTCAACAGGGGCCCAAACGAACCAATCGACGCGTATATCGCTGAAATGATCTTGGCTTGATCCTGTAATTTTTGTGAATGTTTGGGCGACAGTCTCATATGCGATCGGATGGTTCTAAGAATCAATGATGAAAGTACTACAAAGCGGCTTTTGCGACAACGCAACTTATCGCTCCAGCAGTGTAATGATATCTGCAACATTGAGTCCTCAACCACTCATCAATAACAACAAATGAAGCTCGTAACAGATGCAGAATTATGTATCGTTTCGGGAGGAGATGCAGCGAAAGCTACTAACGTGAGACAAGAGATCTGCAAATTTTGCGGCACGTGACATCCGCGCACCCACGAACAGTGTCCGGTGTGGGGAAAGAAATGCGCCAAATGTGGAAGAAGGAAGCACTTCGCTCGTTGCTGCCAATCAAGCAATGTGTGCGGTGGCTCGTGACAAGTCCCCCGCAGATGCAGAACATGCAGTTGGCAACGTGTCTCGGAGGGTACCGCAAGAATGTGTTATAATTGAGGGAACGCCTCTGTTATGATTGCGTAACGCCTGATAAGATTGTCACTGGCACGGTTGGAGCACGCCTAAGGTAACGGCTTGTAACGCTGGCCAATCGAACGGATTTGCGCTGACCTGATGGCGTGGCTTAGCTCGGGGTACGCGTTGGTGAGACGGAAATAGAGCGAGCGTGAGAACGATCTTAGCCGCACGTATTCGGGTAGATGCTGACCCTCGGGACGGATGCACACGAGAGGGGTTATGGTAGACGCGCACTAGTGACTTAGACGCGAACGCTGGTAGGCTAACGACTCATACAAAGTCACGTGACCCGACTGACTTCCAAGTAAGGCGAAGAGGAAAGAAAGACAGGCGGTCCTCTGAAGGCTCTTTTACGACCAACAAAGTGCGAATCACAGTCAATGCTATGGGTCATTAAGTTAGGGAAAATTGCTACCACGACGAGGTGGTAGTTTGTAAAAGACCATTGTCAAAAGGTGCGCAGTTGGGCCGCGTCTCGGAGTGGCTTAACTCTGCTATGTTGTGAGGAGGAATTGAACCTCGCTTTCCACAGCCGTTCTGCCGGGGTTTCTGGCGCGCTTTTGCGGGAATATTTGACGGGCCCGCAACAGAATGTGTCTACGCAAGTGTTTTAATCGAAGGCAAAGCCGTACGATTCCAGTCAGACACAGGTGTTACTGTCAACATTCTCTCAAGGAAGCACTGTCCCAAAGTATGCATTCGCTCAGATAAAGATTGTCTGTGTATGTGAAATGGTTCCAGCCTTCATCAGAGGGGCTCAGCTACAATCGAAATGGTTAACCCAAGAGACGGAGCCTCACATTGACTGGAATTTGTGATCGTGAAGGAGGAGCGCATGCCGATTCGTGGCATTGATTCGATCCACTCCCTCGGTTTTGTTGTTTTTAATCTTGATCGTTTTGTGCATCTTTGCCAGGGAGAAACTGATATTAGTGACCAGGATCCATCTGTGTTTAGCTCAGCTTTGGGAATGTTTGAGGGAACCGCTCACTTGTCCTTACATCCTTTGAAACGACCAACAGCACTACCTGTTAGGCAAGTTCCATTTGCAATGCGTGATTGTTTCTCCGCTGAATTGAGTAAATTAGTGAGAGAGGGTGTGATTGCCAAACTCGACGAGTCAACCTACTGTGTTAGTCAGGTCGCAATCAACATGAAGAAGACGGGTGAACTGCGTGTGTGTATTGACCTAAAACTGTTGAATGAGGCCTTGCGTAGAGATTATTATGAGCTACCTACCCTAGAAGACATTTTGTCGCGTTTGGCCAAAGTTAACTGTTTCACTAAGGTAGACCCGTCATCGGCATTCGGATACGTAGTTTTAGTAGATGTATCCAGTTTCCTTACTATCTTTGCAACACCGTTCGGGTGTTATCGTTGGCTGCGTTTACCGTGTGACTTTAAGGTGTCGAGTGAAATGTTTCAAAGCGATTGGTTCAAGCGGTAGACGAATTAAATGGTATAACATGCGTGGCAGACGATGTTTTGATCTATAGCTCGACAGAAGAAGAGCAAGACGCAAATCTCCACTTTTTCCCACAGCGTTGTGTGCCAGAGTACATCAAGCTTAAACGTGGAAAAAATTGAACTTCGGAAAGACGAGGTAATTTTCCATGGGGATTTGCCAACATCACAAACGGTCAAGGTCGATACAGGAAAAATTAGGTCAATTCGAGAGATGCCGCCTCCTAATGACCTGAAGGGAATCTATCTCTTAAACGTTCTGGTGAATTATCTGCTCCATTTTATGCCAAGACTCGCTGATACCATGACGCCGATCAGGAAGTTAATTCGCAAAGGAATAAAGTGGAGTTGGGTGCAAGAACAGGAAACCACATTCGAAACTATTAAGCCCCTCATCAGCAACGCGCCTGTACTCGGGTAATACGATGCCGCGCAGCCTTTGGAGATACAGTGTGACAGTAGCCAAGACAGAATATGTGCTGTTCTCTTACAGAATGGTAAACCATTGGATTTCCGCAGTCGAGCACTCACCATGACCGAGCAGCGCTATGCGCAGATTGAGAAGGTGATGCTTGCGGTAGTCTATACCATGGAGCGTTATAACGATTATACTTCGGAAGAAAGACAACCGGACCACAAGCCGCTTGTATCAATAGCCAGGAAACCGCTACACGTTGTTCCTCGTCGCCTTCAGCGTATGCTTATCCGGTTTCAAAAGTACAGCGTGGATATTGTGTATACACCTGGTGCACAAATGTTCATCGCGGTTACACTGTCAAGAGCTCATCTGCCGGTACCCGAGCATAATCCGGAAAAGATCGACATAGTAAACTTAGTACAGCACTTGACAGTGACCGAAGATAGCCTAAAGCAAATAAGGCATCACACAGAGGAAGACGGAAAGCTTTCAGGTTTGCGAGACTTTATTCTAATTGGGTGGCTAGAGATCAAGAAGCCGCCATTGAAGGAACCAATACCTTGCCTCAATACCCTACCTCGGACAAACTCTGTCTATAATGGTTTGCTGTTCAAGTGAAGCCGTATTCCGATCTCGTCATCATTCCGAGGAGAAATGCTGAACTACGTTCCTCGCGCTCACCTCAGTGCCAACTATATCATTAACTGAGCAAGAGAATTGATTTTTCGGCAAGAAGTTACTGGTCAAATAAAAGATCATGTTTCGTATTGTGAGGCGTTCCGTTCACACGAAAGCCGGCAGGCGAGGGAACCAATGATACTGCATGATGTCCCTGATCGGCTGTGGTGGAAGGTGGCGGTGGATTTACTCAGTGATAAGGGGAAAGATTACTTACTCACGGTGGATTGCTAGGTACTTATTTTGAAATCGACCTACTCCCCACTACGAGCATAGAGGCAGTAATCAACAAACTCAGTTGTCAAATCGCGCGACACGGTGTACCGGAGGAGCTTGTCCCCGACAATGGAACCCAGTTTACCAACGGTGCGTTCTAGGCATTCGCAACTAAGTAAGAATTCGTAAACCAGAAAATCAGCCCAAATCACAGTCAATCTAATGGAAAGGCGGAGTCGGCAGTGAAGCAGGCCAATCGATTGTTATCAAGCGCTAGATTCACTGGCGAGGACCCGTACCTCATACTACTGGAGATTCGCAATACTTGTTCAACGAATATCGGTTTGAGTCCGTCGCAACGCTTATACAGGCGAAGGACAAGTTGCGCCACAGAACGAACGACTACAGAAAAATCGGGCACGACGAATGAACACTCAGAAACGGTACTATGACCGCGTGCACGGTACTACCTGAGCTAACAGTGGTGGAGAAAGTGTGGGTTCAACCATTACCCGATAGTCAAGAGCAGTGGAAGAAATGTGTGGTGACTGCGAGGGTCAGAGCCAGGTAATACGAAATTAACGTTGGAGGGAAAACTTTCGGAAGAAATCGAGTGTATTTGAGACGACAACGGAAACAACATTGTGGATAGATTGGCAGATGTCGTGCGGCAAGGAGACCACGGCCGCAGATACAGCGGACACGACGCGGAGTGCCAAGTTGTACAGGGTGGATAACAATATGGAGACAAAAGAACACGAAAAAATGAGGATATGGTGGTAGTATCAGATCAGAGTGGGCAGATGGACCAACCGAGAGAGCCAGATAGCCAACGGGAGAAGGATGTGACGGATTAGATTACTGGACTCGGATTAGCCGATATTCGTGTGAGTGAATCACCGTTTGTTTAACTGAAGCAAAGGAGGGATCTCATCGACTCAGAAGGGTCATAAGTTGTGGCCTTTGATCTGCAATTTATATCGAGGAGTTAGGTTTGCTAAACATGCTGTAATTTTTGCTTAGTTGTCTTTGCTGAATAAACGCTTGTCGCTGAAGGACTGAGGTGCACAATACACAACGTTACATACAAAACTAACGGGCTCATTTATTCGCCAAACCATGTACTACAGCAACGTTAATTACAGTGTGACGATTGGCGACACCGCTTCCAGTGAACCAAACGAACACAACGCAGCTGTTCAGTATTCGAGTTATGATTGAAGTTCAACGCAGGTAAAGGTCATGACGTTCACAGGGTGCGTTATTAGCTTATGGACAAGATTCTAGAGAGCATTTCCTACACTATGTTCCGGAACCCACTGGGCATTTATCAGAAAAGAACAGAACACAACGTTGTTGGAATGTACATACAAAACCGGTTATTAGTGGAACACGTTTGTTTCCCGGTTGCAAACTCTCACAAAGTGGAGCATGCAAAGATTCCTGCGTGTTTCCTGCCTAAGATCCGAAAATTGGGCAGTAGTGTATAGTACAGAAAAGGCATACAATGGCTGTTCATGAACACTGTACTTATTCAATGGCTTTCACCGGATAAATTATGAAGACGAAACTAGGTAAACCCGTTTCAGACACAACTGCTAGATAGGAAGCAGCATTTTTGATGCAGAATACTTAGAGACTCCTTCATTTAAGCAAAGTATAGAACCGAACAATACAGAACAGATGACTGCGGATTCATATCTGGCCGCTCACAGACCAGACCAAAACGAAAAGTGGCAATCCGCCTTGTTGCGTGATAGTAGCATTTACACCCTTTCGTTAGAGGCGGCGAGCTGATGTCCTGAAAGCCAAACGGACAAAATTTCCCCTATACCATTCAACTCCCCCTACTACGCTTCTGTAATCAGTACGCAGACCAAACTGCTTATAATGACAGAAGTTACTTGGTTGCTTAAGTTTGATAAGCTGGTCGGTTGGTGAGCGGGCTAGACTGTCCTCTGCACGATAGTAATGTATAAGTCAGTGGATAGCGGACAGTGCTATATCCCATCTAGTAACTTATTCACGATGGTCGTTGCCGTCCCCCGTAGCTCAGTGGCCCCAACCATGGACTCGCAGCAGTTGAGTTGCGGGTTTGATCCCTACCAGGTTCCGATGGAATGCGCACTGCTGACGACTCCCGAAAGGATGAAACGCGCGTACAGTGCTTTTCCGGGCGTGTGACGGCTGTCTAAATGAGTCTAGATGTGACGAATTTCTACCTATACCATTCGACTCCCCCTAATACTCTTGTATATAACGTATTTGAAAAATCCTTTGCGGACCTCCTAACCGTGAGGGCAAATAAGAGTAATTGGCGGAGTATTGGCGGAGGCCGACATCAACATCAACCGACGCCACTAGTGAGAATGCGCGTCGCAATCCAAGACACACAGCGGGTGCTCCAAAAACTAGAAAAGCTACTTCTAACCGCTGTGTCAAACACTGCTCGTGGAGCTTAATGGCCTAGTAATCATGGCGATAGCCGCCAAGCACTATGCGCCTAGTTCCACTCTCAGCTCGGCTATCTCTACCTGATGAGTCTAAACAAAGACGAAACCGTCGGTCGTGGAGTGCAGAGATGGGAGAGAGCCACACCGAAACCCTCCACCTCGGTGACGGTCCCAGTGACCGCATTGGCGGAGGCTGACTTGAACGTCAACCGACGCCACTAGTGAGATTGCGCGTCCAATCCAAGACACACGGCGGGTGCTCCAAAAACCCGAAAACCTAAGAGTAATTTTATTGTTCACCAGGCTAGTGAACTACTGTAGATTGATCGATCTAATCGACTTGCATGGGATCACTTGTTACTTTGGTTTCAAATCACCAATGAAGACACAGTATCAACATAGTTCGAAGTCACAACGACTCGAATCAGTTGAAATTCTACTTTAAGCCTGAACGATCATCGGACGGCAGAACCATCTTCTTTGGTCGAAATCGTCCCCAGTTATCTTGGCAGTGGTGCTATAAGTTTATAGTCGTAAGTTATACCGCCAAGGGGAACAGCAGTAGTGCATACTACGAACGATTCCCGAAAAGATGAGTCCGTCGTCTAAAGCTTACTTGGATGTGTGAGGTCTGTCTGACCGTATAGAGGAGATGCAACCCACTTACTTCATCACAGTGCTCCTGAAATGCATATACACAAGCGGGGAATAGGATTAAGACGAATCGCGGTCACATCTACCACAGCCAGGATGGGGCATTTGATCACTCTGAAGCAAAGTCCCCTCCCGCTGTATTTCGGGTTTGATAACTTTGGGAAGACAGTTGGATAACGATTTTCGGCCATATCTGCAAGTAGTGCAATGACAGGTTTGGCTTGTTGCACGGCGAAACCACGTCACTTTCTCGGACACATATAACTAATTATACCACTTTGGATGTGACTTATTTAGGTTGTTCTATGGGAAACAAACTATTTAGTACACGAAAATAACAGCGACCATAGATAGGTTGTTTCAAAAGGAGATAGAACATGTATTGAAACGAAGAGACTTTGTAACTTGGTGGCGAAAGATGTGTCATTAATAACTACTATCAGCCAGCTATCGTTACGTGGTTGTGTAATCTCTCTGTAAGGCAATGCGATACTTATTTTCTTCCATGTGCTATTAAACAATTCTCTGATCGGTCTTCGAGTCTTTATTGATGAATGATTCAACTATATGGAATTTATAAACCTTGTGATTTGCATAGAATGCACGTTTACTTGAAATGAAATCGATCCTGGTTCTGTTCATTTTTCCAAATACACTGACATACGTTGTTATTAAGCAGTAACAGAATGTGCGAGAGATAAACATACCTCCAGAATTACGAGTTATGCTGAAATGTTTGGTTTAAGTTATTAAGCTTTTAGGTGCTGACTGTCATTTTCTAAATTTAGCCAGGACCACTCATCCGTACTACAGAATAAATCGCCCCATAGGTTAAGGCGCACATATACGCCAAAGCTGAAGTACTCAATAAGGTTTTGTTTGCTGCTGCTCCTTTTCTCTTGCTGACAGAATATTAATTGCAGGTTTAAATGACACCCTTACATCATTAAACTAGACTCACTCCATTTGCATGGGAAGCAGAAACCTTGCCTTACGCTCTGACCATAAGACACATACCACATAGCATTGTTCTGCTATGCTCTTGAGGAGAGATACGTCGCCCTTAGTCGTTGGATACCCCATGAGCGGCATTTTAGCCCCTGGTTGGGTTCCTTTACAAACGCTGCTAGTGCTCACACAAACAATAAATAAACGTTTATTTTTGATTTTAAAGCATGCTTAGATTTGTTTCATTCAATTCCAACTAAGTCCTTGTCGATTTTCGCATCAGACACAACACCAAGACATCATGTCTTTGTGGTTACGTTATCTTTGTTCCCGGTTTACTCTGGTAATAAAGTTTATAATCAGTTCGTATAGCTTATATGTAGATACAACTCATTGATTTACCTTAAGACGTCTTTTTCTAACTTTACTTAGAATTGCTTCGATCTCAAGAGGAGTAAACAGACGATTGATGAATACGTATCCTGATGTCAAAAACGCGATGGCTGTTTGTTTTTAGTAAAAGTTCTCTCAGTTACCGTTAACGAATAAAGCACAGCTAGCGGGAACTTCGCAGCAGCTGATGAGGACAGAGTTCCATTTCCATATCCACAAGTTTACACAGTATTTGTTTAACAAAAACACAGAAATGCGATCTGAGCAATGGCAAGGTACACAATCTTTAAATCCCAACATTGAGCCGTCCATCCAATCCACGAACAAACAGTTTAGCTGGCCACATGTACTTACGAAATTCGTGTAGTTCCCTCTTTACCAACATATCACCCATTCAAAAGTAGCTTGTGGTGTTCTAGTACATTAAATAAATCGGCTATTTTGTGCATAAATCAACGATAACTTATTGCTAAGCTACATTCAATTGGGAGGTAATTGTTAAGTTTGTAAGCCAGCAAATGTAGCTAAGTGCTGTAGTAACATGCATTTTTTGTCTGTCTTCTCATACCCCTTCCAGTTCAACCTACGGAAACTGTGCAACAAAGTTTCACTGCACACATGGCTGATTCATGTGCCCAGACCAGGTTCGTGTGGTAGAGGGGTGGATAGCAGCAATCTTTCCGTGTATGTCGGACGGCAACTAGCTAGCGCGAAACGGAGCGCAATTAGTGGATAATTAGCATCGTTGCAATCGATTGGTGACTATCGTTACCTGCTTGACCAGTTCAGAGAGACCAATAAGAATGATGGCTGGACACTGACTAATCAAAGTGCGAAAGATTGTTCAGTGTGCTGTGTAATGTAGCCTTAAATATGCGTAACTACATGTCTATGTTGAGTGTTGAAGAATTAACAAATACTCATCCATTCGGTTGGGCTGTGTGGAGAATGCTGTACATAGTTATTTCGGAATCGGAATGTCTTAATCGCGGAAATAGCCACCTTGAGAAACCAACAGTTTATAGTACATGGGCCAAGCTGTGTGTTTGTTGTTCTGCCATAGTAAGCTATGCATTAGTCATCATAAAGTCTAGCTTTTGTTGTTCAGTTTCTCTGAACTTACCTTAAGCAATATGCGGAAGCGTAAGATGTCCACACAGAAATAACGCAGTGCTGGGTAGTTCTGAACAAAAACAATCGACTTTCCTCTCCTGACGAAACAATGAAAGAAGCCCTTGGTGCAGCTTACTACGGTAACGTCTAATAAGTCTCGCAAATCTAAAGCAAAAATGTTCGCATCAGGAGAATCATACAAATGGAATATTACACCTTAGTGCTCTCATGTGTATACTTTATAATATAGCGTGGCCAAATGAACTTAGTCAAAAACACGTAACTTAAATGGAGCAGGGCGTCATCAAGTCGGTATTCACAAGGGCAGGTAGATTGCTCGCATGATTCCAAAGTTCAATACGCGAATTAGGGAGCGTTTCTTCTTAATACACTGCTCAAACCTTTGGAACAAAATTCCAAGATCTATCAGAACTTGTTGCACATTGCGTTTGTTTAAGCTTTCGATAACAGATCATTTAACTGTTCAAAATGTGATAATAATGTTTCGAACAGCACAGTCCTTAGATAACGCTTTTGTGAACGGAGTTAATGGTGCCTGAAAATGCATGTGGTCAAGTGCACAAGTGGTTATATTTTGTTGGCCCGCAGCACTTTATTCTCTCTTTTTTTCGTGTGCGATCAACTCTCATGTGACTGCTAAAATCTTGTCAGACGATAGAACAAGAGGAATGTAAATATTTTGACCGCTTCGCGCTACACAAGTTTTCATTTTGTGCTCACATTTTTAAATTTATTATACCATGATATGAAACTGCTGTACCATTATTTGATCCGTCCCTTCTGGGAACGGCTTCTCGCATCATCGAGCCATATACAATTTATTTATTTATTTATTTACTGGATGCCCTTTTCTACGCAAGTATCTCGTACAGAAGAGACACTGGAGTGCCCGGAACATAGCTATTGTCAAACTGCAGCCTGTGTACCGCTATTCCAACCCATGAAACGGGATAAAAATATGGTCAACTCAGCCCCATCCTGGACGGGACCTTGCATGGGCTCCGGGGGCTCCAGCCCCACATTAAGTGGAAACGCAAGAAGTAGGGCCCGTAACTTGTCACCCTGGGCTAGCGAAAACGGTGCAACTGCCTTTCGAATATGTTGCAACTACGATCGATCCACTCCAGTTGTTTCAGCCAGTTCCTCTCTTCTACATATGCTTGCATAGGTTGGTTAGGGTATTTCCACCATCATCAAACCTTGTGCGTATCAGATGATTCGGACCGGCAACATGAAGACCATGGATGTGTGGTGGAGTTTTCAGTCTCAGGTTCCGATAGAGACTATGCTAACCGGTCATTTTCTAGCTTGCCTTACCTGAACAGAAAGTGCTCTAGCGGCATGGGATCGAAGTACCCCATTGCAGAAGCTGATCCGCCCATACAAACAGACAGCGTTACTTATTATGAATTGGGGTGCCAGTGCTGTCTCAGCTTTTCACACTAATGCATATGTTCCTGTAACCAGTGGTAGGGCTCAGTCAGAAGAGGCCCGAGCAATCGACCAATGCTCGTTCGCCGTAATTTTTAAGCCCTCTGCACCAACCAGACTTGCTTGTGCGCCAGTATAGCCCGTTTTAGTTGGTTTTTGATGGGCAGTCTTTTCACGTCATACTAGCTACCAAGAGATAGTTTTCTTTGTGTTCACTGTATGCCCAAATATCCAGTGATTGCTGCTATAATTACCGATAGTACAAGAAGGAGAGGATACCTCATTCTACTTGGTTCTTTTCGTACTATCTCACTGAAAGCCGATGTCCTTAAGATGAATATTAGGTACGCGGCACACCTAGCTATGCTGGTCTCGCCGAGTGCTAGGAGGATAGACCTTTTCACATCGATGGAAATATTTGGTATGCTTTCCGGTAAGGGTTAAGGAAAGGCAATATTCAGAGAAACAGCAGTGATGTTACCGTCAAACTGGCATATGTACGGTGAATATCGTTGAGTAAGAACTAAAAATACCAAAGTAATGACATTACTGCGACACGCGGTTCAACTCTAGCGCTAAAGACCAAAGAGTGACGAATTTCTTAATGAATACACTCCTTATATCGCGATTAAACGACAACATTCAGGTACATATAAGTGTCTGAAGGGTTGTTCAGCATTTGTGTATACGCAAGTGCTGATTATTAAAAGATTTGCTTGCACTACTTAGGAGAATCCTTGCTTTACAGGAGCCAATTATCAACTCCTATTCACACTTGGTGATTATGTACGGCAAATCGTATCGAGTTATTTGTGAGAGATATTAACGACCATCGATTGATAGCCAACTGTTTCTTTCCACTAGATCTCCTCTTCAGCCAGTATGCTACCTATGAGTCTATGGCGCGAATTTACGTTTAATGCACAGAATAATTCTTCTCTGATAATAAGAATAAAAACATCTGGGAAATGTTCAAACACAAGGTAGCTATGAGCACCATTTCGGAAAATCTCATGAGGTGTTTACAATTATAAAGTAGGAAGTCGGAACAGGACAGGCTAGTGAAGCGCGTTAGGGGTTGGCGAAATCAGAACGAAGCAGAACATGAGCTGTCTTAATCGCTAATTCGGTCGATCTACTCAAGCAGCAGCTACCACAGTACACCTAGGCAGACATGGGTGACCGCATCCGGTTCCGGATTCCCCTGTCACAGTGACCTCCGTAGGACATCCACAGGACGCCTACGCATAGAGAGACCATTGATGTCTTGCGCTGCACCACCCGCCGCTCTATCCACACCCCATATCCAGTGTAAACCCGAAGGAATATGACCTGGCTGGGAGCCCCGTTTCATCAACGGCGCCGGTTCACACTCCTTCAACATGCTAGGCAGCAGCATTCCTGTCTATCTACGTAGGTGATAATGCGTACCAGACGTACACAACGCGGTGGTTGGGCCGTAGTCCGCTCCACACTGGATGGAACCTCCAGGAATGACTTTTATCCAGATTAAAAAGACCTAGATTTGGTGTACCTTGGTTTAGCCCAACTGCGGTGAAGAAGCATCACGAATGCAACATCAACCTCAACATGAGGTGGACATAAACGCACATATACTTATGATACATAACGCGTGTTTTTCGATTGGTTTGGTGACTCACCCATCACCCGGTGGTTGTCAGCTTGTGCAGTGAAAATGTCTGGAAGTATGTTAACCCCACGGCAGACGGAGGGCTTGAACAAACGCCCACTGTAAACCTAGTTAAGGTTGTCTATTCTTGATTGGAATGGCTTTAGCGGTCCGTAACCTTTGTTTCCTAAGTCTTTTTGTCATAACTTTTGAGATGATATGAAACACTTTGAAAGCATCAGCAGTCCTAATTTGGTGTCCATATTCGACCGGATGTTCTAGGATAAAGTTTTAGTGCACTCGACAGTGCCTTTCTGTACTGACATCTGAAAGTGCTCCGACAGACGCCCAGTCGTATATCCAGTGTGTATCACACCAAAGGTGCAAGTAAATTGTGATAGAATGTAAGAGCATCTGGTCGAAATTGGACAACGAATTTAGATGGCTAATGTTTACAAAGTATTTCATGTCGCACCAAAGGGCTTTCCCGAAGGGCTTAGGAAACGTAATTTGCGGAAAGCCGAGGCCATTGCAATCAGGCCCACACAACCTGAACTATGCATACAGGGCGCTTGTTCAAACGCTGCTTCTGCCCTGGGGTTAACATACTTCCAGACATTTTTCACTGCACAAGCTGACAACCACCGGGTGATGGGTGAAGCACCAAACCAGTCGAAAAACACGCGTTATGTATCATAAGTATATGTGTGTTTATGTCCACCTCATGTTGAGGTTGATGTTGCATTCATGATGCTTCTTCACCGCAGTTGGGCTAAACCAACTTACACTTAATCTAGGTCTTTTTAATCTGGATAAAAGTCATTCCACTTTATTTGGTTTGTTCAATTCTGTTATTCTGCTGCATATTCGGTGTCCATGTTGCGTTTTGCTTTCCATTAAATTCTGTTGGTTGTTTGATAGCCCCGGTGTGGCAGCACTTGACGTGAACGTTGACAAGGTGCCTACCTGTCTAATACCAGCCACCTCGATTACTGGCTCCAGGAGACTGGGAACAGTTGTTGAGGAGGGACGGCGTGAACCATTCTCGTGGGTGTGCTGGGCTCAAAGAGTGGTTCCATCAAGTGTGGATCGGACTACGGCCCAACCACCGCGTTGTGTACGTCTGGTACGCATTATCACCTACGTAGATAGACAGGAATGCTGCTGCCTAGCATGTTGAAGGAGTGTGAACCGGCGCCGTTGATGAAACGGGGCTCCCAGCCAGGTCATATTCCTTCGGGTTTACACTGGATATGGGGTGTGGATAGAGCGGCGGGTGGTGCAGCGCAAGACATCAGTGGTCTGTCTATGCGTAGGCGTCCTGTGGATGTCCTACGGAGGTCAATGTGACAGGGGAATCCGGAACCGGATGCGGTCACCCATGTCTGCCTAGGTGTACTGTGGTAGCTGCTGCTTGAGTAGATCGACCGAATTAGCGATTAAGACAGCTCATGTTCTGCTTCGTTCTGATTTCGCCAACCCCTAACGCGCTTCACTAGCCTGTCCTGTTCCAACTTTCCACTTTTAATTGTAAACTTTTGATGAGTTTTCTCGAAAAGTTAGTGTAACAACTAAAAAGCTGTCGTTGACCGCGCGTACGAAACGATCCCGAATAGTTTAAAGCACAAGGTTGCTCGAGTGTTTATGGTGCTAATTACGTAATAATAACTACATCTGACAACGAACCTCAATTGTAAACATCCTTAGTTTAACAACAATTGCTTTAAAAATCGCTGAACACAAGAGCATCATCGTTAGTTTGTCAACGATGAAAATACTTTTGAGCAGAGTTGGATACATTACATAGCCGATACCTAGTGTGGCCGAATGCTCAGTGGGCTGTGGTCTGGAATGCGACAAATCCCGGTGCAGTAAGAAGCCAAGTCTAACGAATTCGGTTGTAGTACTACTTACAGCCGTCTGGTGAATGGTGGAGTTGGACGGTCAACATTATTGTATTGTCACAGAGATGAACAGGACACGGAGAAGTGGAAAATATTGCAAAAGCAAACATACACGCAAACAATGCGAATGATATGGCTTTTGGCGTCTGGAGAGCAAATGTGTAGGGAAGGTTCACACAATGAAAGCAGCCGATATCAATCGGAATGCTCGCATCCGAGTCCCAAGTGGAATACGAGGTGCACAACAAGCGCAGAACGTTGTTAGTTGAATACGCAACCGCGCACTCACACACAGAGAATACAACTTTGCCTCAGACGTGAGAATGATGGGGCACAGAAGACTATCGATCAGGAGAATTTCGGGCATAGTTAATTAAGTTGTGGCAGGCTACGAAATTAAGCTGTAATTGACATCTGGAACATCACCAGCACTACTTTGGCTCTAGGCCCTACTAATGCCTACAGCAACGCTCATTTGAACTAGAAGGGAAAGCAGTGCAACCATACTAGAGCGTCTTGGCAAAGCCGTTTTCCATGACTACAACCAAGCGCAACTTGCTCGTGTCGCTTGGCATCGAACTGCTCGGTTGAAAACCGTGTTCCATAACTACGACCCTACACTTTAACTAGTCTTTAGCGCTGCCATTCATTGTTCTCTAGGTGACACATCCTTCTGACATCTCTTCGCAAGTCACCTGAGTCCGTACTAACATATACCGTGCTTACTAAACCATCCTTGCTTGTTTCACAACTCCCATCTCGGCCCGACGTCCAAACCCCTTTTCTACAACCTTACTCGGAGGCCGTCACTTCTTTCGCGAGCGTAAGGTGGTTATGTATTCTTTCAGCCATATCTTCCAAAACGCCGTGGCTACTTTAGTTACTTGCTTGCAGCGCTTAGTATACCACTTTTCGATGTATAAGTCCTGCAGCTGTAAGGTTTTGCCTCTTATGCGAAACAGGCTATTGGGCGTCAATGGGACGCATCATGACTATTGGAGGTGGGTGGGACTAGCGAGCGAATGGTCAGGAGCCATTCGACCTCGACGAACACAGTGACAAGGGAATCGTCGGTCAAGCGTTGCTCCTTGCATACGCCGTTCAATATTTTCGTTACAGAGCAGATCATTTGTTCAGACCCCCCGCCCCTAGGACTTAAAAACGGTGGGTTAAAGGTCCTTTGAATCTCGCGAGCGCACAGTTGCTTGTCGATACTTTTTTCATCTCATTTTGAACACACACGCAGTTCACCAAGCGCCTCAAGGAAACTTCTCCTGTTATCATTGTAGACGTCCGACAGACTACTTGGCCTGCCTACGAAACAGTTGAACACGGTAACCCATACAGCCGTTGAGAGGTCGAGGGCTGCCTCCAAGTACACTGCCCTTGTCTGCAGGCAATTGAGTATACACCCAAAGAGCTTTTGCACAGTCCTTCGTCGCTTTACAACAATGGAACCGAAGTAGTCCGCACCCACCTTCTTGAAAGGAAGCCAAACAATCTCCGTTCTGGCACTGGGTAACAGATCCATCTGTTGATGACATGAGGTAGCGGTGATCTTACGGTAGTGGATGAAGCTCCCGATGGCATGCTTCCCTCTTTAGCCCCATTCACCATCCAGCACTTGGCGCGGAGCGCGCACATGAACAATGAACAATGATTTATCACGAGTAAAATAGCATGTACTTGACAAATCGTGTGGGATGGTTAGAATAATTATTTAAATTTGTAGGGTCATCGAATAAGTAGATCGTTATTTCAAGCGTCCACCAAGTTAAATGGACTACAGCATAACGATAGTTTGAAGTGGGAATGGAATGTGCACACGCAAAATAGTATAGAGAGATGTTATAGTTCAGTAAGTGCGTGCGAAATAAAAAGGAAACGACAACGTTCACTTGTTTGTTTCTTCATTTTTACAGATGTGGTATGTTAATCCGGTTTAGCTACATCCAGGCTAACCACATGGACACTTCTGCATGTATTTTCACCGCCACGCTGCGGAGAGGGCAGTTATGTACACGCCTAGTTTTGTGTTATTTCATCCTCCAAGTGGAACGGACTATATCAAGTAATGCAATTTTGAAAGCGTTTCATCAAGGATAACGTGAGTCGGAAGTACAATCCAGGTACGGAACACACGGAGGGAGAAAACGTTTCGTCGACAATCACTTCGACTGTAGTGCATAGCCAGTTTGAGCTGATGATCTCTCAGGTTGGTATTTTGCCTCAGATGCAACAGATTGCGATATGGGTGAGTTGGGTTCGTCAATATTAAGTAAACTATGATTAGGTCTCCTCGCTGACGTCGATATTCACCACTGTACAATCTCAGGGACTGCAGTCTGCGTTAGAAGGAGGGATGAAACAACCCGATAACGAGTTTGGTCGCTCTATCTTGCGACGCTTCAACTGCATCGACGTCACGCCTGCGCCAGGGATGCCAGGCATGGATAGCAAGTCCCACGTGAGGCCTCAGGTTAGCGTTCAGCATCTACGGAAAGATTGATGGTTCAAAATTCCCGAAAGCCCACCGTAAGAGTCCAAGAAGTTGACTGGCTCTTTTTGATGTCAGACAGGCTCGAGCAACCAAGATCGTCCTGCACGATCACCCCAAGGTCGTTTTCATGGGAAGCACGTTGTAATTACTGGTCCCCAAGTCGATATTCCTAGATAAGCTGATGGCGTATGCTCACGATGTTGCACTTGGTCACGTTGAACTGGAGCCGGCTTTCGGATGACCACGTATAAGCCCTATCGAGATCACTTTGTAATGCCATGTGATCATCCGATGTCCTGATGTAATGCCAAATTTGGATAGCATCTGCAAATATTAAGAAATTCGACTGCAATGCACTGCTAAGACCGTTAGTGAATGTGAGGAATAAACATGGCACCAATACTGATCCTTGAGGCCCGCCATACTGGACGTCAATTGGGTCGGAAATGGAGCTGCGGACTCTCACATTCAGCTGAGCTTGAGTGAGGAAGTTGCTGATCCAACCGAATATAGGGTCACCGGTTGCATAGCTTCGAAGCTTGTGCAGGAGAATGTGGTGGTCCAAACGATCGAACGCTTTCTAGAAGTCAGGTGGACAACGTCCACTCCCACTCTGGCATCGGATAACTCTGTCCAGCTTGCTCGTGCTAGCAACAAGTTTGTAGTGCAAGGTCGGTTTCGGCGGGATCCGTGTTGCTGTAACACTAGGATGTTGTTGCTATCAAGATATCCCATGAGCGCCTCTGCAATTATACGTTCCACTACTTTGTATAAAATTGGAGGAGAGTAATTGGACGGTAGTTCGACGGCTCCGAACGATTACCACTTTTGTAAATAACAGTGACTAGTCCATGTTTCCACATTGTTGAAACCTGCATTTCGTCGAGGCATGTGACGCATTCCGCCGTGACCTTCTGAGACGTGGTAATGACGCACCAGTGCGTCGACAACTAGGTGTCTCCTGTGAAAGAAAGTAGGATGCTTCAAACTCTACTCGTAGTCTGGGTAGTTCAATGGCTCTCCGACGCAAATAATGCCCTCGATCAACACAGGGTACAGTAACCGATTTGAGCTTCGTTTTAGCCACGTGTAAGGAATGTGAGTCGACTGGTCATTGCTAAGCTTCTCGCGCTGCGCCATGCGCGTCTTCTGCTTCGTCAACCGATGATGGAACTCTAGTGACCACCCGACGCGTACTGCGAAGGGGACAACAGCCAGCAGCTGAAACCGGTTAGCCAGGTAACTGCTTTCAGTAATTTGGCACAATTGAAAAAATGCTCTGGCAGTGGGTTCACGAGCTTTGCTTATGTAACACTTATGAAACCGTTTGGCTTTTCTAATTCAATATTGACAACGCTTTCAGTTGGGGTATAACCAACCACCCACGAGCATTCGTTTTGTAGAAGAAAATCCGGTCCCTATTCCCAGGCTCCCCATTCCCTCAGCTGGGGGTATCCTCTCGACGTCAAATATGCAGCGTTATCGTTCAATCGAACGTGGCTTCATTACTTCGGTTCAGACAGCTGGTGTATGATGTCCATTCGGTTAGTGACAAATTTGCAGAATATCGTTGACTCATCATAGCTTTGCAAGTCCGTCCAATACCTTGTATCTAGTCGACCCTGGTGCAAACTATCAGCAAATAGCTGTTTGAGTTCCACTACCAACACAGCAGTTCCCAGCTCTAACCGGGGTATGGAGACGACCTTCAATGGAACAACTCTGGATTTCGCAATTAAGAGTAAACCATAAGACCGACCCAACACAAACAAGTGCTGTAAAGATGTAACCATGCTCCAACAAGTTTCCAAGGCTTCGTTGAATATATGCAGCTGTGCGCGTTCGTCGTAAGTTTCTATGCTCCGCATTATACAATGGGAAACCGAAAGTTGATCGATGGATGGAGTATGGTCAATCCATTGCTTCTACTTTTGTTCGTTTGACGACTGGAGGGGGCCATCCCACTCCAATCCGCTTCTACACGATTGCTGCGGAAGCACCTTTGCAGGCGGAAGCAATGCGCACACTAATCCGAGGGGCTCAAACCAGGATGACACAGACGACAGGATGCCGCGTCGGATCGCCGGGCAGAATTCCGTTCGAGCCCCAAGGCAGGATCATTACAGTGTGGGGCAATACCGATCTGCATAGGCGCTCGCGCCCACTCGCTAGGGGGTATGAAATATGGCGTCTCCAACTTGTTCGAGATCCATTCCCGAAGCCTGAATCCCCATTTGGCAAGCCGTTCACGGATGTCGCGGGAGAACGGCACTGCTGCTTCCATCTTACTTAATGACATCAGGCAGTCATCTACTTAGGAATTACTGGTGACGGCGTCCCTTACCGTGGCGCTGTATAAGTGGCCGAAGTTACTCGCAGTCTTGTTAACTGCAAAAGTGGCTCAAAAGGGCAAAGAAGTCGCACCGAAAGGGTAGGTGGTCATTTGATAATCAACAAGATCGCTGGGCAGGTAGTTTTCTGGCCACCGCATAAGTCGTGGTGCTCCTTGCTCGTCCTCCGGAACCTTCACCTGCATATTGATTTCCTCTACGTCGGCTGTTAAAGCCACTATGTTCTTCCGGAACCGAATAAGTACTTTAGTCAAATCCTTAGTAACAACGGGGCCTTGGCACAGTGTGTCATTTAGGGACACATCTCGAAACTTTTCAGCACAATCCAAAACCACTCGACATTTTCCGTTTTCATGGGAATAACTACCGATTGATAAGGTGGGTACCAGCACCGGTGACCATTCTTCGCTGGCATGCATATCGGGGCTCTAATTACATATGCCTTGGAAATGATTTGGAATATTGGTAGTTCAGGAGGCTTGCTCAGTTGTCGTGGAGTTCCCCGAGCTGAACAACTTGATTGCAACTTGATTGCCCAGCTCGGAGAACTCCACAACAACTGAACATATGCCTTGATCAAGATTAAGCTTATGGCCTGAGTAGATTTGGAGACAAGTCCACAACCACGAAGGAGACGTTATTCAAGGTACAACAAGCCTTTCTCGAATATAGTCCTGTTGGTGGACACAAGTTCCCTCTAGTCTCGGTAAGTAAGCGGAATAACCTAGTGGCTAGGCATCCAACACTTCGCGGCTTTAGTCTTAGTAACTATCAACATTGATAATTCGAGAGCATATACGTCTGAAAACTCAGCTTTGTGTAACATTTTAATTCGGCTAGCAATAAGATGGTATGCCGCTAAGATACCCTTAACGGATGCAAATCGATGCATAACGGATTCCAGAGGACCAAACACAATCCACCCTAGAAAAAGTTTTGATAGCATACGGCTCTTTACCACCCACTAGTCGTGGGTTTAGACCAATGGGCTTCCGTTACATCGCAACCAACCGCCAACGATATTCGCTGGTCGCGCATCTCTTCCAAGTCGAGTCCGGCCAGGTGATACCACTTACGCGCCACCGCTTGCGTTCCATGGCGGGATGCTTGGATAGGCAAACTAGTTACTGCGAATGTACTCTCCACCTCAATCACTTCTAGCTCGTTTAGTAAACGCAAGTGGTAATGTACCAAGAAACTATTCGCACTGCAGATTGCGTTGATTACGTTGAGCGTCAATGACGAAAACTGTGGCTTCAACCGGAGATGGACAAGGAGATCCTGGGTGATTAGTGCTGTATCCATACCGTCTTCGAGGAGGGCATAGGTTTTCAGCGATCAGAAAGGACCGTCATTTGTCACGAGCCCGCTGCGTGCCTGGTCTGGGGGTACTGCGTGGGTTGGCTTTGGGAAGCCACCACTATGAATCAGGCTGTGAAGGCGAGAATTGTACCCGGCAATGTTGCAGGCTCTGCGAAGGGCACCGTTTTGGCACTATAGACAGACCTTAAAAAACCAAAGGAAATGTATTTGGTTTTAAATATTCTCCAACGTTGCAGCAACTACAGATCTCTGAACTTTCTGTATCTCTTGGCTAAATGGTTGTCTGAACAGACATGACATGTCTGGGTTTGGAACATTGGCGAAGTATTTCTCTGCCCAACGTAATGAGTAATTACCCCGGATACTCCTTTTGAAGAGCTCTCGTAAGTATTGTTTCGACGATAAGGGGTGAAATATCAGCCCACTGGTTGGATCGGCTGCGAGCAATGCGGGCTGGCGATGAAAGGAAGGTGGTTAATTTAAAATATTCTGGGCTCGTGGTCGCTAAGAGTTAGCTGACCAAAGATTTCGGCCCATTTGTACTGCAGGCTTTGGGGTAAGACCCGATATGTTTCTTTTAGTGTGGCGGAAGAGATCACCTCTATCGCCTTGTACCTTTGTTTCGACGTGATATGGCAGTTCTCCATCCTAATACCCAGTTCCAACAGCGCATCAGAATTGTTGGGAATTACCTTCGCGCCTTGTAGTATTCCTTCCTTCCTTCTAGCGTTGTCCCAGCAATGTGGTGGGCTTGCCCGAAAAGGTCCCGAAAGATCCGCCGAGCTGTATCATAGCTACAATAGGATGACAGCAGTATGCAATTGCTTAAAGCTAAGCTGGCTCATCCCTTAGTAATGAATGTGGTCGAGTAGATATCTGCCGTCGTCTATCACCTTGATGTCCACGTAGAACTCAAATCGCTGTGTGCGCCTCCAACAATGAGCTGGGCGCCCAACAAAATAAGCCAAAGCTACTTTGGGGAGACCTGTTTGTGCCATTAGTTGAACAAGAACGGAAGCTACGGCATTTCGCATCGTAGCTTCTGAAGAATCTAACGACAAATCGGCTTAACGGCTAGCGGACGCTTGATTCTCAGCCGCTGCGACACAATCCATGACAAACTTTTGAACTCTGTTAGACGAATAGGTTGGGGGTGCCTGTAGGTCTATGTAGCTCTGTTCGTCTTCCAGCAAGACAAAACAATGAGCGACTTAGACTTCCTGTCTAGATTTCAATAGTCTAATTTGTTTTACTTTTAACACAGCATCAAAAGGTTGTGAGCGCGCATTACCAGATGAACTACTAAGGCTAACCCGAGAGCCAGAGTAGAAAACGATATCAACAGGGACTTGCCTTGAATTTTCCTATCCTTCAGCAAGATAGATCCGCGGATGGTTGGTATGGCGAGAAAGGCAAAATTGAGCACTCTAACGACTCAAACGCTGTTTTTGCGCCACGCGTACTTAACGATCCTGAATAGTTCAATACACAGAGTGGATCCAAGGTGTACGGTGATAAGTACACCATATTAACTAAATAATACAACAAACCACACTTGAAAACTTTTTTAGGTCAGTACGCACACACAGAGAATAAGACCTTGCGTCAAATGTAAGGAATGGTAAGGCACAGACGACTAGCGATCTGGTGAATTTGGTGCATAGTTAAGCAAGTTACAGAGTTATCCTCGCAAAATTTTGTTCTAAAAAAACTCTGCATACTACGGCTAGCTTGTGTAGTCCAAAGCTTGAGTACCTTACATGAGACTAGGTGACTTCCGTGCTTTTACATTGGCTCAAACACGTACTCATCCGTTTCGGATTACCAGAGAAAACGGTCGGATGCAATGGCCTACAGTTCAACGGTTGTAAAGATGGAAATTTCTCCGATGTCATGATGAAAGATACTACCGAACCGCGCCGTAGGTTTGTGCGGTTTAACGGCTTGTCGTAGTAGCATAATTGATTTCACACAGAAGCGTTACAAGTCATCTAATTAGTATAAACAGTGTAAGAAATAGTAGCTCTAATTTCATCAATTCCCTAGGGAACCTGCAAACATTCAGCCAAAGAAATGACGTCTACTGAGCTGACGCTTAAGAGATCCTTGCATCTCATACGTAACATGGACAACAATGTGCTTCCCAACAGAGGTTCTGCAATTCAAACCTGCCACATCCTCGATTGCTTCGCTGGTAGGGTCTTTTGATTGAGCTATAACATGATTTATTGCATATCTTCTGACATTAGCCATACAGACGCGTGGTTGAGAGATGGATCAAACGGAAATAGTCTATCTATGGATGCCCGTCTGATCCGCACGGTGGAAAACCCATAGAACCACGTGTGGATGTCAGACCTATCAGCCGTTGCTGCTGCACGTTTTGTCAGTTCACACGACCATTAAAACTAGCCGATCAATGCCAGCCAGTTGTAAATAGCATTCTGAGAGGAGTAGGTGATATCGTGAGTTAGCCCAAGATTGGCCAAACGCTGTTCAATGGCCCACTGGGGTTTCTGAACTGGTTTTCTAGTGTTGATGGGGTAAACTTAGCTCGTTTACATTGTCTCTCTGAGCAAGAACACCAGGGCTGACTAGACATTACACACGTGTCTGGGAGGGCAGAACAAAGTGCCAACAGGGCATTGGGATGATCTTCTACTCTAACCTCTAGTGAACATACCATGTAGAACCAGGCGCGGAATTCCTGTTCTGCATACAGCATGTGGGCTAGCACAAATAGCATTAGAAGCGGCCAATGCATTTGGACAACAATTCAGCAGTACCTTTTGAAGTGCAGTGTAATCTAAAATCCTTCTTAAGCAGATCCTACATACTTCAATGCCTAGCTGCATGTCCTATACCGCAACGGCTGTAATGAAGCCACTCATGTTCTTGCGCGAGTACCTTTACTCCGGTGCCGACGACGTTCGTTTAAAGGCGTTGTGTGTTTGCCAAAATGTTGCTGAACCGGTTTTGCGGTTCTATCAGCGGTATCTTCATGGTATGTAGGTTCCCCCATTCGGTGGAAGCAGGGGATCGGCACTCCAATCTACAACAAGGACAGCCATGCAGAACCTACGACGTGTAGACTGATAACAATACATTCCGCAATTTCCAAAGTCATGTAGTTCATTGTTTTTGTGGTATTCATGGTGACTTGGAGAATAGCAAAGTTCTCGCTCCAGAGCTGCACAGGTTTCGCTAATATTAGTCATGCAACACGGTCCTACTATGGCCCATTTTCTGGACGCCGTTTGTCGACGCTGGTGCATGAGTAGATACCAGCCAGCTGGACTTCCTAATGTCACTTGACTGCTTGGATCAACGCAATGCACTTCACAGTATTCAAAAGTATAAAATCAGTGATCCGTTTTTGAATTGGATAACCAAGTAGTGAGGGTTAAGAGCATCCTATCGGAGTTAATCAGTGTACATGGTGACCTAATTCAAGGCTTGGCAAGCGGATCACATAAACGATATCGTGAAGGTGATCTCTTCAAGACTGCTGCAATTTGCTGACAATATAAGAATGTGGCCTGCCGTCACTGGACTAGAAGATTACACAGCGATGAACGTGATAGAGAAAGAGCTTGCATTATTTTCCAACGAGAATATGCACCAGTTCAACGCGGCCAAGTATAAATTTCTGGGCATACGCTATCATAATATTCATGACTACCTGCTAGAGACAAAAATTCGTTATTTCGGTTTTCCTAAGATTGACCTTAGCTGGCTGGTGCAACATGAAGTTCAACAGAGGACCAGAGAATACTTGACGGTGCACAATGTGGTCCATCTATTGAGATACAACATAACGAACAGCCAAGCAACCGAACAAGATCCAGGATTTATTTGTTACAGAAACCAGTCTACAACTGAGAGCAGATAATGTAATAATAGGGTCCCTATACTCACCGTCTTCATCTTTCTTTCTCCTGCCTATCTATGCTAACGACGAAGTTATCAACGACAAGTTTTTTGAGGGCAGAAGTCAATCAAAACCCCTCCCTATCCTTCGTTGTCATTGACCATTTTCCTACCGCTTTTATTTCAGTTTGCTCTTACGTTTATCGATTATAATTGGTCCTCATGCTCTGATTTCACTTGAATGCAAATAACAGGATCCGATACTACTAAATGGTCATTAGCAAAACAGTCATCCAATATGCTAAAAGAAAAATGCTACCTACTTTTTACAGTTATTTCTAAATATTCTCAATAGACCGCCAAAACCCAACAGTGACATCTTGCGCAACATCAGGTAACACACTGAAATAACAAGCAACTTTGATACACTATCAAAATTGAAAGACGGCTTTGATTACTGTTACACATTTGTCGATCATTCTTGCTCGTCGAACTAGTAAATGTTTTATTTACCTGAACATGCCGTCACAAGCGTGTCACGCCAAAAAAGGATCTACAATTTATTTATTTTTAAGGTATTCATCCCAGTAGTTCATAAGCTCCATTTCACAGCCACTGAGCCAGGCGGGATGTCTGGTTAAACTGCTGGCTTGTTGGCATCTGCCGCTAGCGGTCATGGGTTCGATCCCCATTGGGAGACCCAGGGACTGCACACCACGAACGAGCCCAAATAGGACGAAACGCGTCTGGTGCTTTTCCGGACTAGGCCGTGCTATGTAGCTTGCGAACAACTGGGATGAATCCCTTACAAACTTACAAATAAAATTCTGCTAGTCACGAGTACAACAACTTATTCATTTATATATGACCTTGGCGTTTTAAGGCAGACCGCTTGTGAGAAGTCGCCCAAACCGCATTTCACCTTACATCTATGGGAATAGTAAACACCACCTTTTTGATTCATTATTTGCGCTAAAAGCACTTCTACCCAAATATCTTTAGCATCACAACTGTCGATATTGTTAAAGTGAATGATCTACCTTGTAACCAACTTGATGTTGCTTTGCCGACAGCTTCGCATTTCTTATGCTAACGTTACTTTACCCATACGAGGTACTGCAATTATCCAGTTGTTGTGATGTGTCTATCGATCGTTACCCGTTTGGGATTAAACCCTGCACAATCGACAAGTATATCCAGCAACTTAACCATGCATTCTCGAGGGCTGTTTTAATTGAAGTATACTACTGCAGGATGCGTGCACACGACACGAACTTCCATTAAGTGAACCCAGTTGACAATGGCACCAGCACAGCCTAATAAAGGCTACAGTGCTATAACTGTTCGCTTAGTTACGCAACAACCAATATATATATATATATATATATATATCATATCCCGCCTCGGTAGTCTAAGAGGTCTAAAGATCCATATTCATCGCGATTTGGATCTACTGGATAGAGAGAAACTGAAGTCCGCTATCGTGCAGTTGAAGCAACGCACTGATAGTGGAGAAACTAATCTCCACATTGTAAACTTTATGGTAGTTCCCCGTGTCCGCCCAACCCGCATCGACAGGTCAATGCAGCTTCTTTCGCATCCGTCGGTGCCCACGGCGGTCTATATGCAGCCTTCACAAATTTTTGTGGTTTAATAAATGAACTTGACGATGTATATCATTTAGTTGCCTCTCTTTGTCCGGACGTGGTAGGACTAGCCGAAAGCTGATTAAATCCTGAGGCCACTACCCAGGAGGTCGAGTTCAGTGGCTACACCTGCTTCCGGTGCGACAGACTGTAAAACGATCGAGGCGGTGTGCTGCTATACATTCGGTCCTCGCTGTGCGGGAGACTGGAACACACCTACCGTAGCGAAAACGGCCTGCGCGAACAGTTATGGTGCTCCATCCGCCTGAGACAGGATAAACAGTCTGTGGGTGCGGCCTATCACAGCCCGCAAAGTCGACGCCGGGATTGGTTACCGCATGTCAGAAACTACAGTGCATTTGAGAAGAGTCTTTCGTTTTTGCTCAGTCGCCGCGCTGGTCAGGGGTAGATTGGAACGCACTAATTTGCCGACCCACCAATGGCATGTACGTCTACTGTATTTACTCATCCACGCATGTCTGGGGGTGTGAATACGACGTGGGGACGCATTGCGGTGCATGTGTCCTTGAAATATGTTAATGACCCTCGTCGATTTCGACAAAGGCCAGCTCAGATTGGGTCGATGCAGACGTTTTTGGCTGGTGGTTTGCAACATCTCGACAGCAGTGCATAATGCACTGGCTACCGTGTTCAAATGTTGATGGCGCTTCGACAGTTGCTTAATGTTATCCCAGCAAATGATAAAAGGGTTAGTGACAACGCTGTTGTAGACTGAATGTTACCTTCACATAAACCACCTTATCAAAATAAGAATTCGTAACAATTAGGCGGTGAAAATATGAGATGCTACTTCTGCATAAATGAGTCCGGAACAATGTCTACCAGCTACTGGAGGCTCATCGGATCTATTTGCAAGTGCGCGGCCGCCTAAGGAGTTAATTCCAGCAGAATACAGAAATAAAAAGAAAGCTGAGTGCAGTGCCTTTTGAACAGATTTTATCAAATCTCACTTTATTCCATCAGCTTGGAGAATTAAATCAAAATCAGTTTCGCAATGAGCACGAGAAGGAATTTTACAGTATTGGTATGGTAAAAGAATCCTAAAGTAGATAAAGAAGCGTTTAGGTCAAATCTAATCACCCATTTTAGAAAGAAAGGTGATGGAAGAATCCAGCGCGTACGATGCATTTATTTGATTAAGCCAGTCTGTTTACGGCTGAATATTCAAGCGTTGTTGGTGTATTAAGCATTTTATTGACTTGACTTGAGTTCCCCGCCTTGGCAGACTTGAATGTTTAAATATTCCTTATCGCCCAGATACGTATCCGGCCAATTTGGAAAACCTTAATATGCCATGGTACTAGAATTTTTGGTATTTTAAGTATCCATGGCAACTGTGTAAATAGATCACTGAGGATTCACGTTCAACCGTTTGTTCCACGGTCATGACACATTCAGTAGTTGCGAATGACTTAACAAGCGTAAAAGTATTGCCCATTAGTTAATTTCCGGTGGCCGGTGGGACTCTCTGGGACTCTTTTAACTTCCGATATAATTCCACGGGATGTACAGCTGAGCGGCTAATCGTACTCCCACAACGACCGAACAACAACAGATCATGGTGACGTGCTGGTATAGATTTGTTTTCCTATTTCGTTAGACTGCTGCTACCAAAAGAAATGCGGATGTTCTACGTGTGCCCTAAAGCTCGATCCACCTGAGTGTTGGCGAAATGTGGGTGGGTGAGATTTACTGTTTTATGTGAAGCTGCCGTTTGCACTAGTTGCAAAATACCCAAGACAAAATGAACCGTAATCGCTTTCAGCTCATACGTCCTTTTGACACGTCAAAGAAATAGAACAAGGGTTCAAATTCCCTACAGGCCTAGTGATCTGGAAGCAGAGAGTGCGGAGATGATATCTGAGATTGGGGCAGCACTACACGTATGCTGGTGGACTCGCACCAAACCGCAATCAGATCCCTCATGTATGAATTTGAAGTTGACGAGCTGCTAACAACTTGTCGTGGAGTGTGAGGCATGAATCCAGTAATACCAAGTGAACATCCAGTGGCCCTAGCTTGGCGAAAGCTGCTGCTGTCACACTCGCTTCCATAGCAGTCATCCTAGGAATACTGTAAACTGGCTTCCATGAACTTATCTGAGCTACAAATCAAGTGGACTGGTCACTACAGCAAGATTCATCTATCGAAGCAATATAGGCAATCCTAAAGGAGTATGGAAAACGATTGTGCGCAAGATCCGTAACCCTCAATTATCAGATGGTTGCACTAATGAAACTAAAATGGTTCGACAAGTATATTTTATTTCATTAGACATTGACGTGTACTAAGGAATAAATACAGTCCGATGGGTTCTGCCGCCGATTACGTGGTGTCATAATCATGGCTGATTTCACGCAACAGCACCAGTGTTCAAAAATCCCAGCCACAACGAAGACGACCCACAAGAGGATCATTCATTAAGTGACGCTGCACTTGAGCAGTACAGATGACGGAGCAATGTTAAAGGGTTCAGCCGGGCAGTCCCTGAATTCCAGGAGGGACCATGCGTCGGCACTTGTGGTGGATTTCAATTCCTTATTCACAAATATTTAGGAGGCGGTACAGAGTTTGATTTGTGTAGACCCTGCCCCTTTTGACAGAAGAATTTCGGCATAGTAGATGCTCGCAAGATATTCATTGGTAATTGGCGGTGCTTCACATGCTATACCTAACGATTCGCATTTACTTGTCTGCTTCAAATCTGTGCGAATCATGTTCCACATTGAGATTGCGGGTCGCATTGTGGGTTTGGTAGCATCCACCATTCAAATATACTTCACTACTTGTCGGTTTGACGCATGTCCTCGCAAACCATTGCTGGTCAGGTTTTAGACTAAGATGAGAACATTGCAGAATGCTGAACTGGAAAAACCAGGTTAACTTGACAACAAAAGTAATTCGATGGCTTATCAGTTCGTCTTCATTTCGGAAGGAAGAAGTGATCGTTGGAGACAATGAGATGAACGCTTATCGAACCATTAGCAATTTGTAGGTCTGTCGAAAAATGCAAGACTTGATAAGGCGCAACCTTAACAGTTTATTTGTAACCAGTCATACGGATTAAAATATTCACCATACTTAATTGATTGTCACTTTCTATCTTTGTCGGCTATTCTATGTTGCTCTCATAAGTTGATCTCGCAGTCCACTGTTACGTTAATTCTGATGCAATTGATGTATTGCTTAGTTTTGAATAATTTTATATCCATGGAACCCGCAGTTGAAACACTTTAACAGGTAGACAGTATACTTGTCCAAGTGTAATTGCTTTCCAGGAAATTTCTGTTCAGTCTTTTAGATCTACTGGTGTTTACCCTTGCAAAACCCTTGCCTGTACACAAATTCATAATCCGAACAAATGCATAACTCCCTGATAGCAATTGCAGGAACCAAGTGGGGTGCACGCTGCCTAATTTGTATAACAGTGACCGTGACGGTGTAACATGAAAGGCTGACAGTATCGCTCAATCTCTCAGGAAAACGTATTTGTATATCAAACGAAATGATTGTTACATGCTGCCTTGTATGCCAATTAAGGAACTACTCGCTGCACGTGTTTGTGGATAAGGAATGTTGATGAAATCGCATGGTATGCGTCATTTCACAGAAACGATCGAGGAGCTGTGTCTAAGCTAAGCCTAAGAAGATGCCATCAATTGCACATAATCGCACCCTGTCTGTGTATTCCAGAACCAGCTTGGGACAAATTTGTGGGCACGTTCAAATCCCTAGTCGCGAAGGCATCAGAACCGAAAGCTTTTCATCCTCCCCTAAAAAAGAAATCTTTTCAGAGAAGCCGAACACGAAAATATATGGTCTTGAGGGACCGGACTTGGCATGGTTATAGAAACAATCGCAGTTCAGAAAATTGGACGGTGTACGCAACTCTGGCGGACGACTCTGTGCACTTGGTGCGTGAGGACAAGTGCACAAAGTAGCAGTTTGATCCGGCATAACATTCACTGCGGAAACGGTACTGAAAATGCCATTACCCT
>OX104063.1:182686982-182774921 GCA_944474145.2 Dicrocoelium dendriticum
GCTTTCTAGGCGTTCGCAACTAAGTAAGAATTCGTAAGCCAGCAAATCAGTCTATATCACGGTCAATCGAATGGAAAGGTGGAGTCGGCAGTGAAGCAGACCAATGGACGGTTTTCAAGCGCTAGATTAACTGGCAAGGACCCGTACCTCATGCTACTGGAGATTCGCAACATTCGTTCAACGAATATTGGTTTGAGCCCGTTTCACCGCCTATACAGCTGAAGGACCAGTTTTGCCACAGCACGAAGGACTACGGAACAATCTGAGACGACGAATGACTACTCAGAAACGGCACTATGACCGCGTGCACGGGTACTACCTGAGCTAACAGTGATGGAGGAGGTGTGGGTTCAACCATTACCCGATAGTCAAGAGCAGTGGAAGAAAGATGTGGTGACTGCGAGGGTCACTGTCAGGTAATACGAAATTAATGTTGGAGGGAAAACTTTCAGAAGAAATCGAGTGTATTTGAGACGACACCGGAAACAACCTTGTGGATGGATTGGAAGATGGCGTGCGGCAAGGAGACCGCGGCCGCAGATACAGCGAGGACGACGCGGCGGCAAGGTGTATAGGGTGGATAACAATATGGAGGCGCAAGAATACGAAAAAAGGAGGATATGATGGTGGTATAAGATCAGAGTGAGCAGATGGACCAACCGAGAGAGCCAGCTAACCAATGGGTGGCGGGCTTGACGAATTCGATTATCGGACTCTGATTGGCCGATATTCGTGTGAGTGAATCACCGTTCGTTTAACTGATGCAAAGGAGGAACTTCATTGACTCAGATGGGTGGGTAGTCGTGGGCTTTAAGCTGCAATTTATATCGTTGAGTTTGACTTGCTAAACATGTTATGATTGTCGCTTAGTTGTCCTAGTCGAATAAAAGCTTGTCGCTGAAGGACTGAGCTGCAACATGAACAGCTTTGCATACACAACTAACGGGCTCATTTGTCCACCAAACTATGTACTGCAACAACGTTAATTACAGTGTGACGGTTGGCGACGCCGCTTCCAGCGAACCAAACGAACATAACGCAGCTGTTCAGTATTCGAGTTATGATTGAAGTTCAACGTCTGTAAAGGTCATGGCGTTCACAGGGTGCGTTATTAGTTTATGGACAAGATACTAGAGAGCATTTCCTACACTAGGTTCTAGAACACACAGGACATTTATCAGAAAAGAACGGAATACAACGTTGTTGGAAGGTACATACAAACAGGTTATTAGTGGAACACGCTTGTTTCCTGGTTGAAAACTCTCACAAATTAGAGCATGCAAAGATTCCTCCTTGTTTTCTGCCTAAGATCCGAAAAATGGGCGGTAGTGTATAGTACAGAAAAAGGCATACAATTGCTGTTCGTGAACACTACTTATTCAATGGCTTTCACCGGACAAAATATAAAGACGAAACAAGGTAAACTCGTTTCAGATACAAGAGCTAGAGAGGAAGCAGCATTTTCTGATGCAGAATACTGAGACTCCTTCTCCTAAACAAAGTATAGAACCGAACAATACAGAATAGATGACTCTGCGGGTACATAACTGGCAGCTCACAGACCAGACCAAAACGAAAAGTGGCAATCCGCCTTGTTGTGTGATAATGGCATTTATACCCTTTCGTTAGAGGCGGCGAATTGATGTCCTGAAAGCCAAACGTACACATTTGCTCTTATGCCATTCAACCCCCCCCCACACTACTCTTTTGTAATCCTTACGCAGACCAAACTGCTTATAATGACAGAAGTAAATTGGCGGCTTAAGTTTGATAAGCTCGTCGCTTGGTGAGGGGGCTACCCTGTCCTCTGCACGACAGTAACGTGTAAGTCAGTGGATAGTGAGCGGTGCTATGTCACACCTAGTAACTTATTTTCCATGGTCGTTGCCTTCCTCCGTAGCTCAGTGGTTGCAGCTATGGACTGGCAACAGTCGAGTTGCGGGTTTGAGCCATACCAGAGTACGATGGAATGCGCACGGCTGACGTTTCCCGAAAGGATGAAACACTCGTGCAGTGCTTTCCTGGGCGTGTGACGGCTGTCTGAGTGAGCCAAGATACGAAGAATTTCTACGTATACCATTTAACTTCCCTTGCTACACTTGTGTATAAGGTATTTGAAAAATCCTCTGCGGACCTCCAAACCGTGAGTGCAAATAAGAGTAAGTTTATGGATGTATCACCAAGCTAGTGAACTACTGTAGATTGATCGATCTGATCGACTTGCATGGGACCTCTTTTTACTTTGGTTTCAAATCACCGATGAAGACACCGTATCATCATAGTTCGAAGTCACAACGACTCGAATCAGTTGAAAGCCTAATTTAAGCCTAAACGATCATCGGACAGCAGAACCATCTTTTTGGTCGACACCGTCCCCAGTTGTCTTGGCAGTGGTGCTATAAGTATACAACCGTAAATTATACTGCCCATGGGAACAGCATTAGTGCACACTACTGACGATTCCCGAAAACATGAGTCAGTCGTCTAACGCGTACTTGGATATGCGATGTCTGTCTGACAGTATAGAGGAGATATAACCCAGTTACTTCATCACAATTCTCCTGAAATGCATATGTACAAGCGTAGAATAGGGTTAAGACGAATCGCGGTCACTTCTACCACAGCCAGTATGCGGCATTTGATCACTCAGAAGCAAAGTCCCCTCCCGCTGTATGTCGGGTTTGATGACTTTGGGAAGACAGTTGGATAACGATTTTCGGCCATATCTGCGAGTAGTGCAATGACAGGTTCGGTTTGCTGCACGGCGGAATCACGTCACTTTCTCTGACACATATAACTAATTATACCACTTTTGATGTGATTTGTTTAGGTTGTTCTATGGGAAACAAACAATTTAGTACACGAAAATAACGGCTTCTGCGGATAGATTGTTTCAAAAGGAGATAGAACATGTATTGAAACAAGGAGATTTTGTAACTTGGTGGCGAAAGATGCGCTACTAATAACCATTATCAGTCAGCTATCATCACGTGGTTGTGTAATCTCTCTGTAAAGCAATGCGATACTTTTTTTCTTCCATGTGGTATGAAGCAATTCTCTGATCGGTCTTCATGTCTTTATTGATGAATGATCCAAGTGTGTGGCATCTATAAACCTTGTGATTTGCATAGAAATGCGCGTTTAGTTGAAATGAAATCCATCCTGGTTCTGTTCATTTTTCCAAATACACTGACATACGTTGTTGTTAAGCAGTAACAGAATGTGCGAGAGATGGACACACCTCCAGAATTATGAGTTATGTGCTGAAATGTTTGGTTTAAAGTTATTAAGCTTTTAGGTGCTGACCGACATTTTCTAAATTTAGCCAGGACCGCTCATCCGGACTACAGAATAAATCGCCCTATAGGTTAAGCCGCACACATACGCCACAGCTGAAGTACTCAATGAGGTTTTTGTTTGCTGCTACTCCTTTTATCTTGCTGACAGAATATTAATTTCAGTTTTAACTGACACCCTTAGATCATTAAACTAGACTCACTCCATTTGGATAGGAAGCAGAAACCTTGCCTTACTCTCTGACCATAAGACACATACCACAAAGCATTGTTCCGCTATGCTCTTGAGGAGAGATACGTCGCTCTTAGTCGTTGGATATCCCATGAGCGACATTTTAGCCCCTGGTTGGGTTCCTTTACAAACGCTGCTAGTGTTCACATAAACAATAAATAAACGTTTATTTTTTGATTTTAAAGCATGCTTAGATTTGTTTCATGCAATTCCAACTGACTCCTTGTCGGTTTTCGCATCAGACACAACACCAAGACATCATGTCTTTGTGGTTACGTTATCTTTGTTCCCGGTTTACTCCGGTAATAAAGTTTATAATCAGTTCGTATAGCTTATTTGTAGATACAGCTCCTTGATTTACCTTAAGACATCTTGCTCTAACTATACTTAGAATTTCTTCGGTCTCAAGAGCAGTAAATAGACGACTGATGAGTACGTGTCCTGATGTCAAAAACGCAATGGCTGTTTGTTTTTAGTAAAAGTTCTCTCAGTTACCGTCAACGAATAAAGCAACGAATAAAGCACAGCTATCGGGAACTTCGCAGCAGCTGATGAGGACAGAGTTCCATTTCCATATCCACAGGTTTACACAGATTTTGTTTAACAAAAACACAGGAATGCGATCTGAGCAATGGCTAGGTGCACAATCTTTAAATCACAACATTGAGCCGTCCATCCAATCCACGAACAAACAGTTTAGCTGGCCTCATGTACTTACGAAATTCGTGTAGTTCCCTCTTTACCAACATATCACCCATTCAAAAGTAGCTTTAGTATTCTAGTACATTAAATAAATCGGCTATTTTGTGCATAAATCAACGATAACTTATTGCTGAGCTACATTCAATTGGAAGGTAATTGTTAGGTTTGTAAGCCAGCAAATGTAGCTAAGTGCTGTAGTAACATGCATTTTTTGTCTATCTTCTCATGTCCCTTCGTGTTCAATCCACGGAAACCGTGCAACAAAGTTTCACTGCGCACATGGCTGAATCATGTGCGCAGACCAAGCTCGTGTGGTAGAGGGGTGGATAGCTGCAATCTTTCAGTGCATGTCGGACGGCAACTAGCTAGCGCGAAACGGAGCGCAATTAGTGGATAATTAGCATCGTTGCAATCGATTGGTGACTACTGTTACCTGCTTGACCAATTCAGAGAGACCAATAAGAATGATGGCTGGACACTGACTAATCAAAGTGCGAAAGATTGTTCAGTGTGCTGTGTGCAGTGTAGCCTTAAATATGTGTAACTACATGTCTATGTTGAGTTTTGGAGAATTAACAAATACTCATCCTTTCGGTTGGGCTGTTTGGAGAATGGTGTACATAGTTATTTCGGAATCGGAGTGTCTTAATCGCGGAAATAGTTACCTTGAGAAACCAACAGTTTATAGTACATGGGCCAAGCTGTGTGTTTGTTGTTCTGCCATAGTAAGCTATGCATTAGTCATCATAAAGTCTAGCTTTTGTTGTTCAGTTTCTCTGAACTAGCCTTAAGAAATATGCGGAAGCGTAAGATGTCCAGATAGAAATAACGCAGTGCTGGGTAGTTCTGAACAAAAACAATCGACTTTCCTCTCCTGACGAAACAATGGAAGCAGCCCTTGGTGCAGCTTACTACGGTAACGTCTAATAAGTCTCGCAAATTGAAAGCAAAAATGTTCGCATCAGGAGAATCATACAAATGGAATATTACACCTTAGTGCTCTCATGTGTACACTTTATAATATAGCGTGGCCAAATGAACTCAGTCAAAAACACGTAACTTAAATGGAGCAGGGCGTCATCGAGTCGGTTTTCACAAGGGCAGGTAGATTGCTCGCAAGTGTACTGGATGCCCTTTTCTATGCAAGTATCTCGTACAGAAGTGACACTGGAGTGCCCGGAACATAGCTATTGTCAAACTGCAACGTGTGTACCGCTATTCCAACCCATGAAACGGGATAAAAATATGGTCAACTCAGCCCCACCCTGGACGGGACCTTGCATGGGCTCCTAGAGCTCCAGCTCCACATTAAGTGGACACGCAAGAAGTAGGTCCCGTAACTTGTCACCCTGGGCCAGCGAAAACGGTGCAACTGCCTTTCGAATATGTTGCAGCTACGATCGATTCACTTCAGTTGTTTCGGACAGTTCCTCTCTTCTACATATGCTTGCATAGGTGGGTTAGGGTATTTCCACCATCATCAAACCTTGTGGGTGCCAGATGATTCGGCAACATGAAGGCCATGGATGTGTGGTTGAGTTTTCAGTCTCAGGTTCCGATATAGACTCTATGCTAACCGGCCATTTTCTAGCTTGCCTTACCTGAACAGAACGTGCTCTAGAGGCAAGGGGCCGAAGTACCCCACTCCAGAAATTGTTCCGCCCATACAAACAGATAGCGTTACTTATTATGAATTGGGGTGCCAGTGCTGTCTCAGATTTGCACATTAATGCATAAGTTGCTGAGACGAGTGGTACGGCTCAATCAGAAGAGGCCCAGCAATCGAGCGATGCTCGCTCGTCGTACTTTTTAAGCCCTCTGTGCCAACCAGACTTGTTTGTGCTCCCGTATAGCCCGTTTTAGTTGGTTTTTGATAGACCGTTTTTTCACATCATCCTAGCTGCCAAGAATTAGTTTTCTTTTAGTTCACTAAATGCCCAAATATCCAGTAATTGCTGCTGTAATTAACGATAATACAAGGGGAGAACACCTCATTCTACATGGTTCTTTTCGTACTATTTCACTGAAAGCCGATGTCCTTAAGAGGAATATTAGGTACGCAGCACACTTATGTAGGCTGGTGTGGCCGAGTGCTAGGGCGATAGACCTTTGCATATCGATGGAAATGCTTGGTAAGCATACAGGTAAGGGTTAAGGAAAGGCAATATTCAGAGAAACAGCAGTAATGTTACCGTCAAACTGGCATATATACGGTAAATATCGTTGAGTAAGAACTAAAAATACCAAAGTAAGGACATCACTGCGACTCGCGGTTCACCTCTAGCGTTAAAGACCGAAGAGCGATGAATTTATTGGTGAATACATTCCTTGTTTCGCGATTAGACGGCAACATTCAGGTGTAAATAAGTGTCGAAAGGGTTGTTCAGCATTTGTGTCTACGCAACTGCTGTATATTAAAAGAATTGCTTGCAATACTTAGGAGAGTCTGAGTTACACAAGCCAATTATCAACTCCTATTCACTCTTGGTGGTTACGTTTGGCTTCTCGTATCGAGGCATTTGTGAGAGATATTAACGACTGTTGATTGATGGCCATCGGTTTTTTGCCGATCGATCTCCTTTTGCAGCCAATATCCTACCCATGAGTCTATGGCGCGAAGTTATTTTTAATGCACAGAATAATTATTCGCTGATCATAAGAATAAAAACCTCCGGGAAATGTTAAAACACAAGATTGCTATGAGCAGCATTTTCGAACAACCTCATGAGGTGTTTACAAGTATAAAGTGGACAGGCTAGTGAAGCGCGTTAGTGGTTGGAGAAATCAGAACGAAGCAGAACATGAGCTGTCTTAATCGATAATTCGGTCGATCTACTCAAGCAGCAGCTATCACAGTACACCTAGGCAGACATGGGTGACCGCATCCGGTTCCGGATTCCCCTGTCACAGTGACCTCCGTAGGACATCCACAGGACGCCTACGCATAGAGAGACCATGGGTGTCTTGAGCTGCACCTCCCACAGCTCTATCCACACCCCATGTCCAGTGTAAACCCGAAGGGATATGACCGGGCGGTATGAGGCTGGGAGCCCCGTTTCATCAACGGAACCGGTCCACTTTTAACATGCACGGCAGCAGCATTCCTGTCTATCTACGTAGGTGATAATGCGTACCAGACGTACAGAAGGCGGTGGTTGGGCCGTAGTCCGCTCCACACTTAATGGAACCACTGTTTAAGCCTAGCACACCCACGAGGACTGTGCACGCCGTCCCCCTTGATAACTGTACCCAGTCTCCTGGAGCCAGTAATCGAGGTGGTGGGTGTTAGACAGGTAGGCACCTTGTCAACATTCACGTCAAGTGTTGCCACACCGGAGCTATCAAACAACTAACAGAATTTAATGGAAAGCAAAGACGCAAAATGGACACCGAATATTCAGCAGAATAACAGAAGTGAACAAACCAAATAAAATGGAATGATTTTTATCCAGATTAACAAGATCTAGTTTGGGTGTACGTTGGTTTAGTCCAACTGCGGTGAAGAAGCATCACGAATGCAACATCAACCTCAACATGAGGCGGACATAAACACACATATACTTATGATACATAACGCGTGTTTTTCGACTGGTTTGGTGACTCACCCATCACCCGGTGGTTGTCAGCTTGTGCAGTGAAAACTGTCTGGAAGTATGTTAACCCCACGGCAGAGGGAGGGCTTGAACAAACGCCCACTGTAAACATAGTTCAGGTTGTGTAAGCCTGATTGCAATGGCTTTAGCCGTCCGTAACCTTCGTTTCCTAAGTCTTTTTGTTATAACTTTTTGGTGTGACATGAAACACTTTGAAAGCATCAGCAGTCCTAATTTGGTGTCCACATTCGACCGGATGTTCTAGGATAAAGTTTTAGTGCACTCGGCAGTGCCTGTCTGTACTGACATCTGAAAGGGCTCCGACAGACGCCCAGTCGTATATCCAGTGTGTACCACACCAAAAGTGCAAGTAAATTGAGATAGAATGTAAGAGCATCTGGTCGAAATTGGACACCAAATTTGGATGGCTGATGTTTACAAAGTATTTTATGTCGTACCAAAAGGCTTTCCCAAAGGGCTTAGGAAACGTAATTTAAGGAAAGCCGAGGCCATTGCATTCAGGCTCACACAACCTGAACTATGCATACAGGGCGCTAGTTCAAACGCTGTTTCTGCCCTGGGGTTAACATTCTTCCAGACAGTTTTCACTGCACAAGCTGACAACCACCGGATGATGGGTGAGTCACCAAACCAGTCGAAAAACACGCGTTATGTATCATAAGTATATGTGTGTTTATGTCCACCTCATGTTGAGGTTGATGTTGCATTCGTGATGCTTCTTCACCGCCGTTGGGCTAAACCAAAGTACACAAAAACTAGGTCTTTTTAATCTGGAGAAAACTCATTCCACTTTATTTGGTTTGTTCAATTCTGTTATTCTGTTGAATATTCGGTGTCCATTTTGCGTCTTTGCTTTACATTAAATTTTGTTGGTTGTTTGATAGCCCCGGTGTGGCAGCACTTGACGTGAACGTTGACAAGGTGCATACTTGTCTAACACCAGCCACCTCGATTACTGGCTCATGGAGACTGGGAACAGTTGTTGAGGAGGGACGGCGCGCACCATTCTCGTGGGTGTGCTAGTCTCAAAGAGTGGTTCCATCCAGTGTGGAGCGGACTACAGCCCAACCACCGCCTTGGGTACGTCTGGTACGCATTATCACCTACGTAGATAGACAGGAATGCTGCTGCCGTGCATGTTAAAGGAGTGTGAACCGGTGCCGTTGATGAAACGGGAGGGAGAAAACGTTTCGTCGACAATCGCTTCGACTGTAGTGCGTAGCAAGTTTGAGCTGATGATCTCTCAGGTTGGTATTTTTCCTCAGATGAAACAGACTGAGATGTGAGTGAATTGGGTTCGTCAATATTAAGTAAACTATGATTAGGTCTCCTCGCTTATGTCGATATTCACCACTGTTCAATCGCAGGGACTGCAGTCCGCTTTAGAAGGAGAGATGAAACAACCCGCTAACGAGTTTGGACGCTCTATCTTGCGGCGCTTCAACTACGTCGACGTCGCGCCTGCGTCAGGGACGCCAGGCATGGATCGCAAGTTCCATGTGAGGCCTCATGTTAGCGTTTAGCATCTACGGAAGGATTGATGGCTCAAACTTCCCGAAAGCCCTCCGTAGGAGTCCAAGAAGTTGACTGGTTCTTTTTGATGTCGAACAGCCTCGAGCAACCAAGATCGTCCTGCACGATCACCCCTAAGTCGTTTTCTTGGGAAGCACGTTGTAATTACTGGTCCCCAAGTCGATATTCATAGATAAGCTGATGGCGTATGCTCACGGCTTTGCACTTGGTCACGTTGAACTGGAGCCGGTTGTCGGATGACCACGTATAAGCCCTGTCGAGATCACTCTGTAATGTCATGTGATCATCCGATGTCCTGATGTCATGCCAAATTTTGAAATCATCCGCAAATATTAAGAAATGCGACTGCAATGCACCGCTAAGACCGTTAATGAATGTGAGGAATAAACATGGTACCAGTACCGATCCTTGAGGCCTGCCACACTGGAAGTCAATTGGGTCGGAAATGGAGCTGCGGACTCTCACATTCAACTGAGCTTGAGTGAGGAAGTTGCTGATCCAACCGAATATAGGGTCACCGGTTTCATAGCTTCGAAGCTTGTGCAGGAGAATGTGGTGGTCCAAACGATCGAACGTTTTAGAGAAGTCAGGTGGACAACGTCCACTCCCACTCTGGCATCGGATAACTCTGTCCAGCTTGCTCGGGCTAGCAACAAGTTTGTAGTGCAGGGTCGGTTTCGGCGGAATCTGTGTTGCTGTAACACTAGGATGTTGTTGCTATCAAGGTATCTCATGAGCGTCTCTACAATTATACGTTCCATTAATTTGTATAAAACTGGGAGGAGAGTAATTGGACGGTAGTTCGACGGCTCCGAACGATTACCACTTTTGTAAATAAGAGTGACTAGTCCATGTTTTTACATTGTCGGAACCTGCATATCGCCGAGGCATGTGACGAATTCCTCCGTGACTTTCTGAGACGTGGAAATGACGCACCAGCGCGTCGACAACTAGGTGTCTACTGTGAAGGAAAGTAGGATGCTTCAAACTCTACTCGTAGTCTGGGTAGTTCAATCGCTCTCTGACGCAAATAATGCCCTCGATCAACACAGGGTACAATAACCGAATTGAGTTTCGTTTTAGCCACATGTAACGAATGCGAGTCGACTGGTCGTTGCTAAGCTTCCCGCGCTGCGTCAAGCGCGTCTTCTACTTCGTCAACCGATGATGGAACTCTAGTGACCACCCGACGCGTACTGCCACGGGACAACAGCCAGCAGCTGAAACCGGTCAGCCAGGTAACTGCTTTCAGTAATTTGGCACAATTCAAAAAATGCCCTGGAGTGGGTTCACGGGCTTTGCTTATGTAGCACTTATGAAACTGCTTGGCTTTTCTAATTCAATATTGACAACGCTTTCAGCTGGGGTGTGACCAACCACCCACGAGCATTCGTTTTGTAGAAGAAAATCCGGTCCCTATTCCCAGGCTCCGCATTCGCCCAGCTGGGGGTATCCTCTCGACGTCAAATATGCAGCTTTATCGTTCTATCGAACGTGGCTTCATTACTTCGGTTCAGACAGCTGGTGTATCATGTCCATTCGGTTAGTGACAAATTTGAAGAATATTGTTGACTCATCGTAGCTTTACATGTCCGTCCAATACCTTGTATCGCGTCGACCCTGGTGCACACTATCATCAAATAGCTGTTTGAGTTCCACTACCAACACTGCAGTTCCCAGCTCTAACCGGGGTATGGAAACGACCTTCAATGGAACAACTCTGGATTTCGCAACTAAGAGTAAACCATAAGACCGACCAAACACAAACAAGTGCCGTAAAAATGTAACCATGCCCCAACAAGTTTCCGAGGCTTCGGTGAATATATGCAACAGTGCGCGTTCGTCGTAAGTTTCTTTGCTCCGCATTATACAATGGGTAACCGAAAGTTGACCGATGGATGAAGTATGGTCACTCCATTGCCTCTACGTTTGTTCGTTTGACAACTGGAAGGGGTCATCCCACTTCAATTCGCTTCTACACGATTGCTGCGGAAGCACCTTTGCAGGCGGAAGCAATGCGCACACTAATCCGAGGGGGTCAAACAGGGATGACACAGACGACAGGATGCCGCATCGGATCGCCGGGCAGAATTCCGTTCGAGCCCCAAGGCAAAATCATTGCAGTGTGGGGCAATACCGATTTCCATAGACGCTCGCGCCCACTCGCTAGCGGGTATGAAATATGGCGTCTCCAACTTTTTCGAGATCCATTCCCGGAGCCTGAATCCCCATTTGCAAGCCGTTCACAGATGTCGCGGGAGAACGGCACTGCTGCTTCCATCTTACTCAATGACATCAGGCAGTCATCTACTTAAGAATTACTGGTGACGGCGTCCCTTACCGGGACGCTGTATAAATGGTCGAAGTCCCTCGCAGTCTTGCTAAATGCAAAAGTGGCTCAAAATGGCAAAGAAGTCGCACCGAAAGTGTAGGTGGTCATTTGATAATCAACAAGATCGCTCGGCAGATAGTTTTCTGGTCACCACATAAATCGTGGTGCTCCTTGCTCGTCCTCCGGCACCTTCACCTGCATGTAGGTTTCCACTGCGTCGGCTGTTAAAGCCACTATGTTCTTCCGGAACCGAATAAGTACTTTGGTCAAGTTCTCAGTAACAGCGGGGCCTTGGCACAGTGGGTCATTTAGGGACACATCTCGAAACTTTGCCGTACAATCCAAAACCACTCGACATTTTTCCGCTTTCATGGGAATAACTACCGCTTGATAAGGTAGGTACTTGCACCGGTGACCATTCTTCGCTGGCATGCATATCAGGGCTCTAATTACAAATGCCTTGATCAAGATTGAGCTTATGGCCTGAGTATATTTGGAGACAAGTCCACAATCACGAAGGAGACGTCTTTTATGGTACAACAAGCCTTTCGCGAACATAATCTTGTTGCTGGACACAAGTTCGCTCTAGTCTATACAAGGAAGCGGAATAACCTAGTGTCTAGGCATCCAACACGTCGCGGCTTTAGTCTTAGTAACTAGCAACGTTACTAATTCGAGAGCATCTACATCTGAAAACTCAGCTTTGTGTAACATTCGAATTCGGCTAGCAATAAGATGGTCCGCCGCCAAGATAACCTTAACGGATGCAAATTGATGTATAACGGATCCCAGAGGACCGAAGACAATCCCCCCTAGAAAAGTTTTGATAGCGTACAGCTTTTTACCACTCACTAGTCGTTGGTTTAGACCAATGGGCTTCCGCTACATCGCAACCAACCACCACCGATATTCGCTGGTCCCACATCTCTTCCAAGTCGGATCCAGCCAGGTGATGCCACTTAGGCGCCTCCTCTTGCGTTCCATGGTGGGATGCTTGGATAGGCAAACTAGGTACTGCGAATGCACTCTCCACCTCAGTCTCTTCTAGCTCGTTTAGTTAACGCAAGTGGTATTGCACCAAGAAACTATTCGCACTGCAGATTGTGTTGATCACGTTGAGCGTCAATGACGAAAACTGTGGCTTCAATCGGAGGCGGACAAGGAGATCCCGGGTGATTAGTGCTGTATGCATACCGTGTTCGAGGAGGGCGTAGGTTTTCGGCGATCCGAAAGGACCATCATTTGTCACAAGCCCGCAACGTGCCTGGTCTGGGGGTACTGAGTGGGTTGGCTTTGGGAACGCGCCGCTATGAATCAGGCTGTGAAGGCGAGAATTGTACCCAGAAATATTGCAGGCTCTGCGAATGGCACCGTTTTTGGCACTATGGCCAGGTCTACAGAAACCAAAGCATATGCGTTTGGTATTAAACATTCCACAACGTTGCGGTAAGTACAGATGGCTGAACTTTCCGTATCCCGTGGCTAAGTGGTTATCTGAACAGACATGGCACGCCTGGGTTTGGGATACTGGCGAAGTAGTTCTCCGCCCAACGTAATGAGTACTTACCCCCGGATACTCCTTTTGAAGAGCTCTCGTAAGTATTGTTTCGACGATAAGGGGTGAAGTATCGGCCCATTGGTCGGATCGGCTGCGCGCAATGTGGGCTAGCGATGAAATAAAGGTGGTTAGATTAAAACATACTGGGTTCGTGACCGCTAAGAGTTAGCTGACCAAAGATTTCGGCCCATTTGTACTGCAGACTTTGCGGTAAGACCTGATTTGTTTCTTTTAGTGTGGCAGAAGAGATCACATCTATCGCCTTGTATATTTGTTTCGACGTGATCTGGCAGTTCCCCATCCTAATACCCAGTTCCAACAGCGCATCAGAATTGTTGGGAATTGCTTTCGCGCGTTGTAGTATGTCTTCAAGCGTTACCCCAGCGATGTGGTGGGCCTGCCCGAAGAGGTCCCGAAAGATTCGTCGAGCTGTATCATAGCCCTAATAGGGAGACAGCATTACGCAATTGCTGAAAGCTAGTCTGGCTCATCCGTTACAGTAATGAATGAGGTCGAGTAGATATCTGCCGTTGTCTATCACCTTGATATCCACGTAGAACTCAAATCGCTGTGTGCACCTCTAGTAATGAGCCGGGCGCCCAACAAAATAAGCCAACTCTACTTTGAGGAGACGTGTTTTTGCGATTAGTTGGACTAGAACTGAAGCTACGGCGTTTCGCATCGTAGCTTCTGAAGAATCTAACGACAAATCGGCGTACCGGCTAGCGGACGCTTGATTCTCAGCAGCTGCGACACAATCCATGAAAAACTGTTGAACTCTGTTTGACGAATATGATGGGAGTGCCTGTAGGTCTACGTTGCTCTGTTCGTCTCCTAGCAAAACATAACAACGAGCGACTTAGACTTCCTGTTTAGCTTTCAGTGGTCTAATTTGCTTTACTTTCAACGCAGCAACAAAAGGTTGTGAGAGCGCACTACCAGATGAACTACTAAGGCTAACCTGTGAGCCAGAGTAGGAAACGGTATCAACAGGGACTTGCCTTGAATTTTCGTATCCTTCAGTAAGATGGATACGCGGATGATTGGCATGGCGACGAAGGCAAAACTGAGCACTGTAACGACTCAAACGCTACTTTGCGCCAAGCGTACTTAACAATCACGAATAGTTCAATGCACAGAGTGAATTCAAGATGCACGGTGATAAGTACACAATATTAATTAAATAATACAATGAACCACTCTTAGAAACTTCCCTAGGTCAGCACGCACACACAGAGAATAAGACCTTGCGTCAAACGAGAGGAATGTCAAAGCACAGACAATTAGCGATCTGGTGAATTCTGTGCATAGTTAAGCAAGTTACAGAGTTATCTTCGCAAAATTGTGTTCTAAAATATCTGCCTACTGGAACAAGCTTGTGTAGTCCCATAGTTGGAGTACCGTACGTGAGACCAGGTGACTTTCGTGTTGTTACAGTGGATCAAACACGTACTAATCCGTTTCGGATTACCAGAGAAAATGGTCAGATGCAATGGCCCACAGTTCAACGGTTGCAAAGTTGGAATTTCCCTGACGTCATGATGGGAGATACTACCGAGCCGCGCCCTTCATTTGTGCGGTTTAACGGCTTGTCGTAGTAGCATAATTGATTTCACCTAGAAGCGTTACAAATCATCTAATCAGCATAAACAGCGTAAGAAATAGCAGCTCTAATTTCATCAGTTCCCAAAGGAACGTGCAAAACATTCAGCCAAGGAAATGACGTCTGCTGAGCTGACGCTTAAGAGATCCTTGCATCTCATACGTAACGTTGACAACAATGTGCTTCCCAACAGAGGTGCTGCATTTCCAATCTGTCACACTCTCGATTGCTTCGCAGCTAGGGTCTTTTGATTGAGCTATAACATGAGTTATAACATATTTTATGACACTAGCCGCACTGCTAAATTAGTACAGATGCGTGGTTCTGAGATGGATCAAACGGAAATAGTCTATCCATGGATACCCGTCTGCTCCGCACGGTAGAAAACCCATGGAACCAAGTGTGGATGTCAAACCTAGCAGCCGTTGCTGCTGCAAGTTTTGTCAGTTCACACGACCATTAAAACTAGCCGATCAATGCCAGCCAGTTGTAAATAGTATGCTGAGAGGAGTGTGTGATATCGTGAGTTATCCCAAGGTTGGCCAAACACTGCGCAATCGCCCACTGCGGTTTTCGGAACTGATTTTCTAGCGTTGAGGGAGTAAACTTAGCTCGTTTACATTGTCTCTCTGAGCAAGAACACCAAGGCTGGCTAGACATTACACACGTGTCTGCCAGGGCAGAGCAAAATACCAACAGGACATTGGGATAATCTTCTACTCTAACCTCTAGTGAACATACCATGTAGAACCAGGCGCGGAATTCCTGTTCTGTTAGCGCAAATATCATTAGAAGCAGCCAGTGCATTTGGACAACAACTCAGCAGTACATTTTGAAGTGCACTGTAATCTAACATACATCTTAAGCAGATCCTACTTACTTCAAGGCCTAGCTGCATGTCATATACCGCAACGCCTGTAATGAAGCGACTCATGTTGTTGCGCGAGTACCTTTACTCTGGTGCCGACGACGTTCGCTCAAAGGCGTTGAACGTGCTTGCCAAAATGTTGCTGAACTTTTTTTCGGTCCTATCAGCGGTCTCTTCATGTTATGCATATTCCCCCATTCGGTGGAAGCAGGGGATCGGCCCTCCAATCTACAACAGCGGCAGCCGTGCGGAACCTACGAAGTATAGACTGATAACAATACATTCCGCAATTTCCGAAGTCATGTAGTTCATTGTTTTTGTGGTATTCATGGTGCCTTGGAGAATAGCAAAGTTCTCGCTTCAGAGCTGCACAGATTTCACTAATATTAGTCATGCAACACGGTCTTACTGTTGCCCATTTTCTGGACAACGTTTGTCGAGGCTGATGCATGAGTAGATACCAGCCAGCTGGACTTCCCAATGTCACTTAACTGTTTGGATCGACGCAATCCACTTCATAGTATTTAAAAGTATAAAACCAATGCTCCGTTTTTGAATTGGACAACCAAGTAGTGAAGGTTAAGTGCATCCTATCCGGAATAATCAGTATCCTTGGGGACATAATTCAAGGCTTGGCAAGCGGATCACATAAACGATATCGTGAAGGTGATTTCTTCAAGGTTTCTGCAATTTGCTGACAATGTAAGAATGTGGCCTGCCGTCACTGGACTAGAAGATTACACAGCGATGAATGCAATCGAGAAAGAGCTTGCATTAGTTTCCAACGAGAATATGCGCCAGTTCGACGCGACCAAGTCATTTTGGCTTTCATGAGACTGACCTTAGCTGGCTGGTGCAACATGAATTTCAGCAGAGGACCAGAAAATACTTGACCGTGCACAATGTGGTCCATCTATTGGGATACAACATAACGAACAACCAAGCAACCGAACAAGGTCCAGGATTTATATGTTACAGAAATCAGTCTACAACAGAGAGCAAATATTGTAATAATAGGCCCCCTATACTCACCGTCTTCATCTTTCTTCCTCCTGCCTAACTATGCTAACGACGAAGTTATCACCGACAAGATTTTTGAGGGGAGAAATCAATCAAACACGCCTCCCCATTCTTCGTTTTCAATGACTATCTTCCTACTGCTTTTATTGCAGTTTAATCTTACGTTTAGCTATTATAGGTGCTCCTCATGCTCCGGGTTCATGTGAATGCAAATAACCAAATTCGATACTTCTTACTAGTCAGTACCAATGTAGTCAACCAATATGCTAAAGGAAAAATGCTACCTACTTTATACATCTATTTCCAAATATTCTCAACGGACCGCCAAAACCCGGCAATGACATCTTGTGCAACATCAGGTAACACACTGAAATAACAAGCAAATTTGATACACTATTCCAATTGAAAGACGGCCTTGATTACTGTTTTACATTTGTCGATCATTCGTGCTTGTCGAACTAGTAAATGCTTTATTTGCCTGAACACGCCGTCACAAGCGTGTCACGCCAAAAACAAGAATATATAATTTGTTTATTTTTTAAGGTATTCATCCCAGTAGTTCATAAGTTCCCTATCACAGCCACTGAGCCATAGGGGACCTTGGCTTAAATTGCTGGCTAGTTGGCATCTGCCTATAGCGGTCATGGATTCGACCCTCATTAGGGGACCGAGGGAACGAGCCCCAATAAGACGAAACGCGTCTGGTTCTTTTCCGGACAAGGCTGTGCTATGTAGCTCGCGAACAACTGGGATGAATCCATTACAAACTAATAAATAAACTTCTGCTACTCACGAGTACAAAAAATTATTTATTTATTTCTGGCGCTGGCTTTTTAAGGTAGACCGTTTGTGAAAAGTCGCCCGAAACTGGATTTCACCTTACATCTATGGGAATAGTAAACACCACCTTCTTGATTCATTACTGACGATAAAAGCACGTCTACTAAAATTTCTTAACATCACAAGTGTCGATATTGCTAAAGTGAATGATCTAGCTTGCAACCAACTCGATGTTTCTTTGCCGACAGCTGCGCATTTCTTGTGCTAACGTTACTTTACCCATACGAGGTACTGTAATAATCCAGTTGTTGTGATGTGTCTATCGATCGTTACCCGTTTGGGATTAAACCCTGCACAATCGACAAGTATATCCACCAACTTAACCATGCATTCTCGAGTGCTGTTTTAATTGAAGTATACTACTGCAGGATGCGTGCACACGACACGAACTTCCATTAACTGAACCCAGTTGACAATGGCACCAGCACAGCCTAATAAAGGCTACAGTGCTCTAATCGTTCGCTTAGTTACGCAATAACCAACAGTTTCGCTTAAAAAAAGGAAAAGCAGTGGGCATCAGCTTTGCATAAGGATTATACAGAGGTAGTTTATTAGCCGGACTGTGACCAATTTAGGCTGCGCAAATGAGGAGCTTTTTCTTGCAATCACTCATTTATGCGGTACCGGAGACGAATTCGCAGGTTGTCAACGGAACCACATCTGAAGTAGAAGGGGTGCCAATCCGTTAATCAACTAAACGATTCCCAGTACTCTTTCTAAAAAGTGGAATGGTACTTTCGGCACATCTGAAGACCAACTACTAAGAAAGTAAAACTCGCTTGAGCAATACGTGTCAGTCACCATATTTGCTCCTCTGTTTGTTTGATTACTTTTTTCCTGGACTCACTTCGAACTTGGGCTCAAGTGAGTATGTTTCAAGGGCCAAGTCTTACGTCCATCGATGACATTGAATACTTAACTCAGCCATGTTGCGTACTTATTGGTTTGCCTGGCATTTATCAGCCAGCGGATAGCGCTCGCCGGATGGCTTTTCTGGCTGTTTTACAGGCCCATTTGCATCGTTCCTTATATTGTGCAGAGCAGAATTTACTCTTGTCAAGCTCAGCTGCTTTTGCCATTCTGAATTTGGTTATTGTCTTTCAGTGTCGTGTTCGTACATTTTACTGTGGTACTTGTCTCGTGTACTTATCTTTCAATTTATCAACATTACCGTCACATCTGCTAAGCTATACGTAATGACGAAGCTGACTCCCTGTGGCACTTTTTGAAAACTAGGTTCGCATGGGGCCAATGTTGTTACATGCCTTATTTGTCGTGTGAATTCCAACCTTTTGTGTGTTGGTTTGTCTTTAGGTCATTTTATACTACTGCCTGAAATGCAGCATGACTCTGCCAAAAAATTGAGCAATAAATGCCCAGTCATCATGCAGTCACAAACAGCCGAGAAGCCGCGCAAGTCTACAAGATGGCGAAACGTTCCTTAAGCAAGAACTCCGTGGGTTCATCCAAGCAAGCGGAAACCCAGCCATCTCTATACTCGAAGGAGCCTACCTAGCCGGCGGCTGTACGCTCTCCAGTGAAATGTCCAACATTTTCTGGAGCCTCAGCTGGCCTGTATGTTTTGCGCCCCACGGACACTGACGTGCAGGTGTGCAATGGCGAAGGAGATGAAGGCCAGTGGAGAATGCAGCGAAGCAAAAATGAAAGGATAACGATCAGCAACCAGCGGCGTTGCAACCTTATTTCACGCGCGTGCTTCGACGGATGCTAATCCTCAGGCTCCTTATGACCACGAGGTGGATTTTCTGCAGACCCTGCTTGATAGGCTTCTCGACTTGAATGAACTGGGGATGCGGGCGAAGTAAATCACCTGGCGTTTGCGAGTCACGTTTGTTGATGCAACGAGTCCAAGGATGATACTATCCCGCCTCGGTAGGCTAAGAGGTCTAAAGATCCATATTCATCCCTACTTGGATCCACTGGATAGAGAGAAACTGAAGTCCGCTATCGTGCAGTTGAAGCAGCGGACTGATAGTGCAGAAACTAATCTTCACATTGTAAACTTTATGGTAGTTCCCCGTGTCCACCCAACCCGCACCGACAGGTCGATGTAGCTTCTTTCGCATCCGTCGGTGCCCACGGCGGCCTGCACGTAGCCTTCACAAATTTTGTGGTTTAATAAATAAACATGACGATGTATATCATTTGGTTGCCTCTCTTTGTCCGGACGTGGTAGGACTAGCCGAAAGCTGATTAACTCCCGAGGTCACTACCCAGGAGGTCGAGATCAGTGGATACACCTGCTTCCGGTGCGACAGACTGTAAAACGATCGAGGCGGTGTGCTGTTATACATTCGGTCCTCGCTGTGCGGGAGACTGGTACATACCTACCGTAGCGAAGATGGCCTGTGCGAACAGCTATGGTGCTCCATCCGTCTGAGACAGAATAAACAGTCTGTGGGTGCGGCCTATCGCAGCCCGCAAAGTCGATGCCGGGATTGGTTACCGCATGTCAGAAACTACATGAGTCGGCCCCGCTTCCTGCTTATGGGCGAATTTAACTTGCCTCGAATACGGTGGCCTGACATTCAACTTCTCACCCGGCACTGTGAAACGGAGGCACGGTTTGCGAGATGATATTTGAAGCTGGGACAGCACAACATGTCTGCCAACCGACGCGCGTTACACCGCATTCCGCTGCATCATGCCTGGACCTACTACTAACGACTTGCGCAACGTGTACATGAAATTCAGGTTCTGGAGCTTCCGGCAGCTAGTGACAAATCGATGGCGTTAGTCGGCCTAGAGCGGCCGCTGCCCTACTCGCGTCTGCCGGAGCTGTCCTACAATTACTGGAAGACCGACTTCAATGGTCTAAATAGAGCCGCCAGTGAAGTATACTGGTCGCTGCCTCAGGATTCATCTGTTGAAGCCTGTTGGTCTGTTATAAAAGAGGGTGTGCAATGTTTGTGTGCTCGTTTCGTACCCCACAATTATTGGAGAGTTGGACTATCGAAGTGTCATTGGTTCGACAGATAGTATTGCCAATTGGCCCAACGGTTGTGCGTATTGTGTAATAAATTCCTTGTCTCTGGTTCTACCGATTAATATGAAGCGTACAAAAGGCAGCAAAATCCATGCAACAGCGCAGAAGCGTGAAAGCGTCGGCAATTCGAAAAGGAGCTTTACCCTTAGCAAAGACTGCCCCCAAGAAGATTTTTGCTTAAGTGAAGCGGAGCATGAGGCCCGCAAGTGACGTAGCTTTCTTAGAGGGCACTGACAGACAGCTTCTGACCTCCAGCGCAGAATGTGCATCCGCATTGGCGGAGCACTTCGCTTCTGTATTTACAAGTGGGTACGCACCTAGGACGACCTCGACGCGTACAGCCCCTAATGAAACTCGAGGACCTGGATTACTGTATAGAGGATGTCTGCAGTCTACTCGTCTGTTTTAATGGCACGAAACCTGCCGAATCCGACGGACTTCACTCGCTATTTTTCAAGTCCTTATCGGCCATCATCTCGCCTGCCGTTGCGGATCTGTACAACAGATTTCTGTTCGAGGTTGCAGTGATCAGCAACAAGAAATGTTTGGTAGTGAAGCCGATTCCAAAAGGCGGTGACCCGCGCAATGTGGATAATTACCGGCCGATTTGTCTCACCACGGTTTCGGCGAAGGTGTTCAAGGAGCTTGTAAAATGGGTCTACCCCAGCTGCTGGAGTCGAAAGATCACCTAACGCTTACGCTTCACAGTTTCATGAAGGGCCGCTCGTGCATCATCCTTCTGCTATTGACGCAGCAGGAATTACTGAAAGCGTTGAACCTGGGGAAGCCAGTGGCTGTTATCTACATTGATTTCGGTAAAGCCTTTGTTAAAGTGAACCATGAGGTTATGCTCCACAGGAAGAGGATGTCGGGTGTTGGTGGCTCATTTCACCAGCGGAGCAGTAACTTTCTTATTGGGAGAAGATCGCAGGTACAAGTGGATGACCACCTAACGTACGGGTACTCCTCCTCTAGCGGTGTACCTCAAAGCACAGTGCTGGGGCTCATTTTATTCCTTATCCACATAAACGAAGTGCCTCAACTTCTTTAGTCACGTTTTGCACTGTTGGCAGACGACTTGCAGAGTTACAGAGTTTTCGATTCTTCCGACGAGTGTAACGTCCTTCGGCTGGACGTCGACCCCCTATCCTGGTAGTCTGCAGAAGTTGACCTACCGATGAACCCGGCAAAGTCCTCCTTTATGGTCATAGGAAGGGATGGTAATGGGCGTGCGTACGCCTTGGCCGGCCACCCGGTGCGTCCCCTTAGCTCCGTAAAGGATCTAAGCGTACTATCACGCTGTGATTCGAAGTCTGTCGACAACACGAACAGACTGTACAGAAATGGACGACGTCTGCTTTGGACGCTTAGGCGCAGCTTTTGCACTTGTTCTGAAGAGATTGACACTCGCCTGTTCTATTCCATGAAAATACCGATGTTTGAGTGCGGCTCACCCGCCTATTATCTGATCACAATAGGTGAGGTGCAGAGACTGGAACGGATTCAGCGTGTAGCTACTCGGCTCGGGGTATGCTGTAGGAAGTCCAATGTAGGAGACTAGGGCTGTATAGTTTGTCATATGGTCGGCTTCGAGTTGATTTCATAATGGACCACTTCCCTATGTTGAGGCCGCTGCTGCACGTTTGTGCACCAAACAGCACACGCGGACACTGGTACAAACTGGTGATACCGGTTTTGAAGTGTTTCGCTCACCCATCATGCTTCAAGCTTCGAGTGGTGAAATACTAGAACAGTTCACCGGAGATGCTAGTCGAGGTGAACTCGGTGCGGAATTCAAGAGATTCCTCGACGTCCACTTTTCGGACTACAGGTATAACGAGCCTATCGCCTCCGGAAAGGAGATAGTGCAGCTGCAATACGCCGCCATCGCGCAGGAATCAGCGATGTGATTCCGCGCAGGTGCCCGATCTAACTACGATGGAGTGACAGACTTTTATCTTCTCGCCTTATATTCTCAGTATTCAGTAGTCAATAAGTCAAGTCAAGTTAAACATTATGTGTCCAGATGGGCGCATTTTCGGAACTTAACCCTATTAACTGCGGCTTAGGTAAAATGAGATCTTGACAAATGCACACTTTTATAACTGGATACAGATAAAGGGAAAGGAGCGCGTTGGTGCCGTTAGCGTAAAAACGCCCGTGTTTTTGAGCACTGGTAGTATATTGATAAACTGAATTCTGGTGTTTATTTTCCAGCCGACAAAGTCTGATTTTGTGAGGCTATTACTACTTAATTGTTTTCAACTGGCCTGTAAGTTCGTAGCCAAATCCGACAGACCATATACAGTACTCGGTAGCTGGGCTCAGTATTCAAAATATCAGTCCTGTTGACAGTGGAAGTACTTTGGACAAAAGTCCGTCAAGTTCCAAGCTGTAAAATTATTCCTATAAAACTTATTCTATCCGCAGTAGATAAAGTAAAATTGATTTTCAACGGAAACTCAACGACAAATTTAAAGGCCTTGTAAGTCATGTGCGAAGTTTTAGCCCGATACACCCTGCTTCATACTGTGTCTTGTCCTGCCTGACTACCGTCTGGGGCGTGGTGCGCTTGACTACTTTACTACATAATATTGGCGACGAGTACAAATGAACTCTATCATTAATCCCCCTACTTACTTTTGATCTTCCACTGAGGACAAACCGACCTTATCAAACTGCATGAGCTGAAAGAAATCATTTAGTAACCACAGAACTACTGTCTTGTTTGAATCCCATGATGTTACTTTCCGAGTCCCACCAAATCGGTTTATTCAGACGAGTGCCGAGGGTGAAGGCCAGCGACATTATGATGCATTACATTTGGAAAATTGTGTCCCTGCTACATATGCCTTTGATAAATATACCACACTGTGGGCACTGGAACAGAATGTTTATATTGCGAGATACTGCTTTTCAAAGCTTGTACAGAAACCGAACGAGAGCGTCAATGACTTCGTTGCACACATCTACCAGTCTACTCTTGAGTGTAAGTACAACAAAATTCCGCCCGACAAGTTTTAAGAAGAAAGAAAAATACAGTGCTTGCTTGATGGATTCTGGACGAAAATGCGCGGGAAAAAGTGTTATCTTTAAACGAGTCAGATGCCACATGAGAGAACGCTTGTGTAAACGTTCGCCAAAGGGAGAATATCTCGCACCAGCTACGCGATTCCACTGCCCATCTAGTCCTCAATGCTGTTCACACAGTTGCTAAACCACAGACTCCAGCTAAATCTCGAAGACAGTTGGTGTGCTACCGCTGTGGGATGCAACATGCTCGTGCTTCTGAGTATTGCCACAAAGAAAGCATCTGCCGAAAATATGGTAAAATAGGTCTTCTAGCCCGCACGTGCAGATCGGAACCCGCCCCACTGACTAATCTCACTCAACCGAGGCGCCATAATGAACTGCCGCTTGCGGTAGAAAACGACATAAATTCCGACCAATTGAATACCTTATCACCTAGCAAGTGCCTTCCATATACAATTCGTTTAATGATTGCTAATGAACTGATCGAGTTGGAACTAGAAATGGGGCTGCAGTTACCATTATCAATGATTCAATCAAGAGTCTGCACCCTTACAACCTTATGACTACAATCTGCAAACCTACACTGGAGATCCGATAAGGGTTTTGGGAAAGTGCATGGATAAGGTCAGGCACGGAGAGCAGGAATTAATTCTACATATGATCGTGATACTTAGGAAAAGACCAATGCCCTTGGGCAGAAATTATACCCGATACTTCCCAGAAACGACGAAGGCTAATGAGGTCGTGATCAATGACCACAGTCTAAACATTCTGTTGAACCAATTTTCCTCCGTATACGGAAATAATTTGGGGAAGCTGAAACATTTCAAACTTCCCAACAATCTATGGGAGAACACTAATGCCAAGTTTTGCAAAACATAAACATTAACGTAGGCTATGCGTCCCAGTTGTATTAGAACTACAACGGCTCCAATCCGAAGGCGTAATCATGCCCGCACAACACTCGGATTGGGGTACCCCAAACGTTCCCGTACTCAAACTCAACGGTACTGTTCGTATCTGGGGAGACTATAAGGTAACTCGCAAACAAGCTTCCAAGCTGGAAAGGTATCCCTTGCCACACATCGAAGATGGGGGTCAAAAGTTTTCTAAGCCTGAACTTATTCACGCATATTATCAAGTCGAACCTGATGAAGACTCGCGTGAATTAACTACCATAACTACACATCTTGGACGCTTTCGGTATACCCGTCTCCCTTTCTAAATAAACTCCGCCCCCAGCTTCTTCCAGCGGATTGTGGATGACAGTCATGTTCTCATCTCAGGCGACTTCATTATTCGCGATTTAGAAGATCCAGCATCCCCCAACGAGCAGTTTAAGACGGAGCTACAAGAGTAGATTACAAGAATTCCGTTCTTCAGACATGTCAGATCACCCACCCGATTCAGAGCCGGAAGTATACAATCTGTGCTCGATTTAGTGTTCACGAACTAATAGCTCGTGGTTGCAAAACCAAGGCTGGAGAGCCCTCTGGGGCGGAGCGACAACGTAACCATAATTTACGACTTCGTGTGCTATGCGGAGTATCCACAAGAACATACTACATTGTTTCAAACAGGCACCCACTAAGACATACTGGCAGAACTTGTGGGAGATGCCAGCTGGGAGTTTCCGGACGACTGTTCCATCGACAGTGCTTTGTTGGATTTTACTGGAAAGTTCAGTGATCTGATTAAACCTACAACGGTCATCAAGCCCCTTCGTCCTGCTAGGGCACAATCATTTATTCGGAGCAGATCCCGGAAAATTCATGACAGTAAGAGACGCCGTGTGGCGTGTTTACAGATAGGACCCTAGCCCTGACAACTGGAGTAATTATCTTGCGTATCGTAATCACTGTACTACAATTGTGCGTGAGGACAAATTAGTACACCAGCAGAGTCTAGCGGAAAAGTTTTGTATTAACAAAAAGCTTCTGTACAGACATGTGAACAGCCTCCGGAAAGTGAAACGTGGTGTTCCCCCACAAATATCGGCGGTTGGATGTTCTCAAATCGCCGAGGACGCAGCAACGTACTACGGCTACAAGATGCCCCAATATTCCGACCTGTTAACAGCCTGTGTCACATACCAGTCCCATTCTCCCAGATGTCAGTATTTACACACGTCACCTTTAGTTCACCAACCATCTTGAAGAAATTGCTATCGTTGCGCACCCATAGTTCCACGAAAACGCTGCAGATGGCGGCAACTAGGATAGCTGAACCATTAACGCGCTTTTTTCTAAGTTGCCTGGACGAACAGCAGGTCCCTAGTATGTGGAAGCGAGGCGTCATTACCCTGATTTGCAAAAGTGGTAGGCGTTCAGAGCCAGCCATCTACCGTCCAGTGATTCCGCTCCCGGTGTTTTCATATGTGATGGAATCGATCATAGCTGAGGCTGCATTGGGATGCTTCGAAACGTCTAACCCCATAGCACCGGAGCAACACGGATTCCGTCAGCATCGGTCATGTACTATCAATCTACTTATTGCCTGTGGCAGTTAGACCGAGATAGCCGACAGTGGGACCTGCCTTGATGTCATCTACATAGACTTTTCCAAAATATTCGACCACATAGACCACCGCCTCATTCTCCAAAAGCTGCAAGCATACAGAGTTGGAAAACCTGTCCTTGGATGGATCGGAGACTTCCTGTTTCAGGGGCGCCTTCAGATCCGAGTTCGAGGTTCATTTCTGATCCAATTGATGTGGAGTGCGGTGTTTCAAAAGGATTGGTTTTGGGGCCGCGGTTATTCTTGTCCTTCATTAACGACCTTCCGAGTGTTATCAAGTGAAATTTCCTGCGTTTTGTCGAGGACATCAAGATATGACCGGCAATCGACTGTCAGGAAGACCACGGGAATTAGACTGCGCTTTTGAGTGATCAAAGGTAAATCTATTTCCGTTGAACACGGACAAGTGCAGAACCGTGCATGTCCGCCACAAGCGCACGTCCGCATATAAGCTTGGAGACGACATTCTGAAAACTGCCTCACATGAGCGAGATCTCGAGGTGGTGATCCAAGACGACCTCGGCTGTTCGGCCCAGTCCTTGAAGGCGTCCAAAGCTGCGAACCAAAAGTTGGTCTGTTACGGAAGGCGTTTGGGAAGGTCGATCCCTTGCTGCAAACGATAAGAGGGCGACTAGCATTCCAATGGTTCAGTGTTGCCCATGTTGTGCAGACAAATGCAGTAAGGTCATTAAGGTCGGAGTAACCTGTTCTAGCTGCATTAGCTCGTACTGTCCGCAATGCGTAGGCAAATCCGTCCAAGAAGTGAGACAAACAAACCAAGCTGCTGACACAATTTGCTTTTGTCCAACCTGTCAAGTCATTCCAGTTGTCAACTGTTTATCTTTGCTCATAAAAAAGTGCGATAGCATGACTGAGATAGTCGCGCATTTTGTAAATACTAAGATCAATCCCACGGAGATAAATATGGGCACGCTAATACCTCAACCAGCCAAACTAAGCTCTGAATCTAAGCCGAAGAAGAGAGCTAGATGCGCCAACCGCACTGCAACATCTGTGTCTCTAAATCCACTGGGTAACCTCATTCCCATACGTGCACAAGCCGCAAACATGCCTGCTTCCACTTCTGCAACCATAGACGCTTTATCTGGAGATTCAGTCATGACACCGACAACTCAGAGCCGAATGCAATCCGGTGCAGATAACAAGCAGGTAAAGTACGCATCGATTGCCTCGACAAACACACCGAGAGCAAAACACGTAGGTCCATCTTCTGTACTGAGCACAGTGGAGCAACGCAGCTTCCACCGTCAACTCCATTGGTGCCTTCTAAACAGCCCACTGCACCCCGGTGTATTTCTGGACGTTTAGGCTCGATTTTATTTTAAATTTTACGCTGATGTAATTTATCGAAGTATTCGTGTAGGCAGACGTTCCGTAGATGACTGATATATTTTAATTTCATCATATTCACCCCAACCATCCTACGGGACGTGTCAAGCACTTATTTTATCCCGTGAGAAATCATTGTTTATTGTTCATTCTTCATCTTCCCTCAAATACTCAATGCGTATGTGAGGCCGCATGTAGAGTACGCGATCCAGGCTTGACAAACCTGGTTAAAACGCGACCTGGTTGCACTTGAGACCGCATAACGACGGACAACGAAAAATGTGAAGGAGTTGTCCAACCTGCAATACCATAGGGGACTGAAAGCCCTGGCAGTGTATAGCGGAAGATATCGCCGTCTACGGACTGACCTCATTCTGACGTTCAACATCTTGGAACTCCATGTTCACGCTTGTCGCCACAATCTGAAACTTAGCTGCAACACAGAATTGATGGGTCATAAATTGAAACTTGCCACCCAATAAATTCGGCTTGAGTGCCGCCGGAATTATTTTTCCCTTCGAGTTTGTCAACCATGGAACGCACTTTCGACTTCAGTTATTTCCGAGCCCACAATACCCATTTTTAATAAACGACTCGACGATGCATTACACCAGTTACATTACTTGAGCTGATTTCTGCACACTGAGTGCCGACATGTCGCAGACAAAGATTGTGCTCACTAACCCCGCGAAATCGGAGTAGACCGATATACCTGTGTTAAGGTGGATAATATGGTGAGTCCACAGATGTGTGTTTTTCTTTTGTGTAACTTCATGGGATTAACGTTATTCCCACAAACCATCCTACGGGACTTGTCAAGGCTTGGCTTTTTGTTCTTATTATAACACTGTTTCATTCTTCCATTGATATACCCTTTAGTTGTGCTCATTTGGATGATATCCCGGTTTCTGGCCGCAGCGATGCTGAAGATTTAATACAATTCGGACGGGGTTGGAACGTTTGGAATCAAATGCATTGCAACTGAAGAAATCTAAATGTGAGTTTTGTCTGAATCTGTTTGTTATCCTGGCTACAAACTTGATCAGAGTAGTCTTTATGCTTTGCAGGATAAAGTATCCCTAATCATACAGGCACTGCAGCCTAAGACTTGTGAGTAACTCCGATGTCCCTTAGGGGTTATCACACTTTCATCACTTATTTTACCGGAGCCATTGGCAATTTTAGCTCCTTTGTATGCATTGCTACAGAAACTCCGTGCTTGTGGAATGATGAGCATCAGTCTGCTTTCATTTGTGCTAAAAGCTGTCTGGTATCAGCGTCAGTTTTAGATCGTACTTTAGAGTGAAGCCTTAGATCATTCAGTGTGTTGCTTTTCCATGTGGAGTTGGAGTGGTTTTGTGTCATAAAATGTCGAATGGTGCAATTCATCCGATTGATTTCTGTTTGCGTCTTACAATCTGCTGAAAAATTACTCATAATTGTATCGAGAGGCCCTAATAGTTATCTTTGGCTTCAAGCAATTTCACTAGTATAATTTGGGCTGTTATTTGAAGATCCAAACTATTCACAAATCGTCGATAGCCCTATTGGGTGAATCCAAGGGACTCGATTAAATCTCCTCACCTAGAATGCAACGATGAGCCCTAATTATTAGTGCGTATGGATACAGGCTCTAACAATGTAGGCGATGTCCTGAGTCTGTTACCTCACGCGACATCCGATGGGACAGTAGAGAAACCGGTGGAGTTAGTTCATTTGATGCAGTAATTCGACGCCACAACTGCGACAGATGACGTCATACGTCGATGGAGCGATCGGGCTCCCAAACTAGCCTCTGTGATACGTTTCAGAAAACTGAGCTGGCCTAGTAGAATTCCGGCTGATTTGAAGCCTTTTAGGCTTCGCAAAATTGAGCTGAATATACACAATGGTTGATTCATTTGGGACTCACGTTGGGTTCCACCGTTGAAGGCACGTCCGTTCATCCTAATTAAACTTCACAATGGACATCCAGGTGTTGCCCGAATGAAAGCCCTTGCACGCAGCTATTGTTGGTGGCCCGGCTTAGATACTGAAATTGAAAACTACCTGAAAGTGTGTGGTTTCTGCCAACAATATCAAACGAATAAACTTCCAGGTCCGATACACACTTGGTGTTGGTCTGAAAAGCGATGGCAGCGTATCTATGCAGACTATTTTGGTCCTTTGAACTGAACATCTCCTGTTGACAGTCGATGTCTATTCGAAATGGAGCGATATTTATCCATTGTCTTATCCTACGACTGGAACAACCATTTCAAAGATACGATCATCGTCTACAGTTTTCGGTATACCTGAAACTCTTTGCACAGATAATGGGTCCTGTTTTACCAGTAAAGAGTTTGACAGCTTTATGCAGTGCAATGGCATTCAACACCTGCCTACAGCCCCATATCATCCTGCGTCAAATGAATTAGGCGAAAAGCCGGTGTAAACGGTAAAAATAGGCGTGCCAACGCGATTAGATCGATTAGTTTTTGCCTACAGAATAACTTCGAGAGAAGCCACAGGTAAATCACCCCCAGAATTGATGTTCGGTAGAACACACTTTACTAGACTATCCCTATTATTTCCTAATCGTCGAGCGCAAATAGAAGCGAAACAAAGGAGACAGCTACGTTGGACAGGGATCCCGATGTTTTCCAACCCGGGGGATCCTGTGTATACACGACTTCTCACGAACAGTCATGGCATCCCGCAATCGTGGTCACAAGTTTTGATACCCGTTCTGACCTAGAGTCAAATGGTCGCGTCTAAAGGCGGCATTCAGATGACCTTCCACGTTGCGTACAAGCACGAGAAAATGAAAGAAAATATAGCTGACTAAATCCAACCGACGGTGGAACAAACCACTCAGGATGCAGCGAAAACACCAAACTGCCCACCACTTCGCAGATCTCAACGTTTGCCTAAACCTGTTGAACATTTCATTCCCGGACTATGACATTCTCCAAGAGAGGAGGGGATGTTACCTCCGTCGATGACGTTGATTAGTCAGCTCAGTTACACCGTGTTCTTATCTGTTTGCCTCGCATTGACCAATCAATAACTCTTCGTGTCATGCTTTAATCGTTCGTCATAATGCATGTGCGCAGTTTTAGCCCGATACACTATGCTTCCTACTGTGTCTTGTCCTGCCCGACTACGGTATGTAGGTGTGCATTGCTTGACTTCGATATTACGCAATAACAAAGTAACAAGCCTTCTATCGTTTGAATATTGATTACCAGTTGGGGTAATGTGCAGCAGTTAAGACAATATGAACTGCTAACTTACGCATCGACCGCAATTGTTAACACCACGAAAGTGACTGACTGTGCAGCCGCACAGATACGAAGAGTAGCTGGATCGGTATCCCTAGGTTTGCGAATCTACAGTGCCGATTTGTGGGAACCAAGCGGTAGTCGCTTATATGCGATCCGGATGAAGTATACTGTTTTGATAGTTAATCAAGCAAATGATGCAAACGTGTTTTAAGATTATGAGAATAGTGCGCGGGTGAAAATGAATTATAGTCCTATATTTGCTCTTCAAACTCGCATGTTCATTCTGTAGCTAAGTGTAGGAGTATAATTGCCATCAATTCCACACGCTCAGACACCTGATTAAAATTGTTCTCGGTAGTTTTCCAAGTGAGCTCCAAAGGAAGCAATGCAAGCACCTGAACTTGTCCTCCCGTGTGCTAATAACGTACTGTTTAGAAGGAAGTACCCAACTGGTCCTTGCGAGAATTATTATTGATGTGAATCCTTGCTGCAAACGCTGTTGAAAAACCTCGATCACTTTCTACTCCCCGCTGCGTGTCAGTTCACCCGGCTGAAGTAACGACTTCCTCACACTTTTCTCGTAAAGACTGCAAAACGAAGTAATGAGCCTTGGGATTGTGCCAGGTTCTATGCACTATGTTCGTGATTGAACTATGTTGGGTTTGCAATGAGCAAGCGATATATTCGTTAGCAGTCTTACGGACAAATATCGACAGAAGAGCCACAGATTAGCTCAAGTACTTTTCTGTCAACTAGTTGAATGCAATTAATGGCGGTTTCTGGACCTTTTAAATGCAGAAGGCTGAAATTTATTAACGGATTAACAATCCGGCGTACACACGCGCAACATTAGTTGTGCAAAGCACTTCACAGATTCAATATATCTAATTTATCAACAACACAGGAGGTCGGTCAGAGGTACCAGTGGCGAGTCACATCACATGCAATGTATTGTACCATGCGTTACCTAAGGCGCATGGTTTACTGTTCAAAAGATTAAAATCACAGCCGGGTAGTTACTTTGCTTTCAAATCACCATGCAGGACGGTTGGGTAGCAATGTGTTACCTATTATTTAGTCAAAGTGATCAAAATAATGTCTAGTAAACTTCGCAAATAATAAGCTGTTAGATATATTTTATTACTCAGTGATAAGACGATCGTATTATATCTTCATTTATGTGTCACAATCCTCTTGCTTCTTCTGTGTTCCAGCACACACCTAGTAAGTTTTGCTAAGTTACCTAATCCGTTCGAAAGATGCTACTGGCATTAGAACCTGAGGAGAAATTAGTATGCCAAAGTGATTTTAAGTTTGCCATAGTACTTTGTGATAGTATAGGTATAGACTCACAAAAGGAAGAGGGGTACTTCTGTATTACCGAGGTGACTTACAGTGTGAGGCCGTGGAGGATTCAGATTCACAGTTCCTCGACTCTCTGGTGCCACCTGCATTTAAAAGGCAGAGGTGTCTGCCTTATTGTCTTGGTGTACCGCTCCCCTAACTCTACCCCCGAAACCGACTGCCACCTTGCGACTGCTTTAAGATGCAGTCTAAAGCGAAATAACACTCACATTGTTATTGTGGGTGATTTCAAAGTGTATTGTTTATAAACCCCTGCCACCATCGGAGAGTAATTCAAAGCCAATCTACAGGGGCTCGTAAGCACTGTCGCTCTGTACAATCACATCACTTTGTACACTCGATTCAGAACTGGTAACAGTCCATCTTTGCTAGATCTTGAGCTTACCAACGAAGAGCATGTGCTTGATGTATTGACTGTAAACGGCCCGTCGAGTCGCAGTAATAACGCAACCATCACTTACAACTTCGTCTGCTATGCAAAATATCGGAATGAGAACGATGAGACTGTGCGAACCATAACAAGCTACGATCGATTAGCCCAGCTCGTCAGCGCCACCACTTGGTCGTTCCTTGACGAAGGAACTCCGAAGTCGCCTGGTTCGAGTTCGTCAACAAATGCAGTCAGTTGATTTAAGGTGCATTAAAGATAAGCGCTTGCAATAATTGTAAATTCGTTTCTTTCGTTAGGAACAGTACTCGAAAATGGATGACAGTATGCAACAGCATAGCCGGTGTACAGAGTAGCTCCAGCACCAGCAACTTGGGCCAACTACATAACCCAACCTAACCATTGCACTCAACTGTTAAGAGAAGACAAAGCCGCATTTCAGCAGAACATAGCAAGAGCCATCAGTGCCAAAGAAAAACTGCTGTACAAACACGTCCATAGCCTACGAAAGGTAAGGCAAGGATTTCCTGCACACAAGACCGGCTGTGGATGCAGCATGCCTCCACGTTTTATAGCGTCTTTTCACCAAGCGATCTACCAACCTTTGTTATCTCTCCGCCAGGACTAACCAACCTTACCTTTACCGCAGAGACTGTATTGAAAAATCTAATGTCTCTACGCAAACACAGCTTGACGGGTGTCGATACTATTCGGCCAGAGGCACTGGGAGCAGCAGCAAGCCAACCGACAGGACCTTCAGCTCGGTTTTTCCAGCGCTGCTTAGACCAGAACCAAGTTCCCGCTATGTGGAAGCTTGGAATATTAACGCCGATTCACAAAGATGGAAGCAGAACGAAGTCCTCTAACTACCGCCCAGTATCCCTTCTTCCTGTACTCTCCAAGATCATGGAATCAATTAGTGCCACTGCGTTGATGTGTTATCTGGAAAACTACAACATCATCACTCCTCAGCCGCACGGCTTCCGTCGACTGCGGTCATGCACAACGAATTTACTGATCGCACACAGTAGTTGGACCGAGTCAGCTGACCATGAGGAAGGCGTTGATGTGTTCTACCTGGATTTTTCAAAGGGTTTCGATCGTCTAGTTCACCGGATACTACTTTCCAAACTCCGGGATTACCGGGTTCAGTGACTTTCTTCTAAACTGGATTACCAACTTTCTACTTCAACAGTAATTAGTGGTCAGAGTTCGGAGCTCTTTATCGGACCCCATACAAGTCGAATGTGGTGTGCAGCAAGGCTCAGTTCTAGGTCCACGTCTGCTTTTGGGGTTTAGTAATGACCTTGCAAAAGCAATCGCTTCAGACTTCCTAATGTTTGCCAATGATCTCAAGATTTGGCGCAAGATTCAGGTGAATGCCGACTGATATCTGCTTCAGAGTGACCTAGACACGATATATAAATAGGAAATGCGAAAGCTACTGCATTTCAATGTGAATCCATACAAGGGAATTTCCATCAGACATCTGAGCAGCTACACACACCAGCTCGGAACGAATGCACTGCAACAAGCAACTATCGAACGTGAATCGGGTGTCCTGGTTCAAGATGACTTGGGTTGCTCTAGGCCATCCGAAAAGGCCTCGAAGGCTGGAAACCAACACGTCGGGCTGTTGCGAGGTGCGTTTGGACAAATAAACAGCTCCATATTTCGACAAATGCTCAGTGCGTATGTTCGTCCCCATGTCGAATACGCAATTCAAGCCTGGCATCTATGATTGAAACACGACTTTAATACACTGGAGCAGCCACAACGCTGGGCATCTATGAGGGTAATTGGAATACGCAATCGTTCATTCAAGGAGTGGCTGCGACGATTGGGGGTGTTCAGTGGAATCTATCGCAGAATACGAGGCGACCTGATTATGGCATACTTGATTCTGCGAGACTCACATCATGTGTGCCGCCTTTTCTTGCGACTTAGCGCCAATACAAACCTGAGGGGCCACTCATACAAACTCGCAGAACAATACAGCCGCCTGGAATGTAGCAGAAATTTCTTTTCCATTCGTTTCAGTCACCCATGGAATGCTCTCCCATAATCGGTCGTCTCTGCACCGAGAATAACAATAGTTATAAAACGGTTGGACGTCGCACTCATGCATTTACACTTTGTTACTCAGCGCTACGTTTCCATCCTACTCTTGGAGCTTACCATGGATATATTTGATGTTAACTGGGGGTGCTGCGAATCCACACGACTTGCAGAACTACAGAGGAGCAAACGACAAATTCTTCTTTTCGTATTCACGGTAATAACAGTTGTACTATTATTATTAGTAGTAACATTGTTAATAATATTTCGATATTCCCACCCACTATTCAACAGGACGTGTAAAGTAACGCTTCATAACCCGTATAAATTCATTGTCAATTGTTCTCTGAATATGATATTGACACCTAAATACGCCATCTATTCCGCCCCTCCTGGTTGGCAAAGTGCGAAATCGTATGAAATCGTAGTTCAGCGCATAGTCCTTCGTCACCTCTAACCTGAGATTTAGAAGCCAACGCAGTTTCAGTATTGTATGTCTATTTATTTTTGTCTCAGATTAAGGGCATAAAACTAATCCGCCATCAAAGTGCGTTATCACGCATTGCCAGGAAAACAAAACTGGGTACTTTATTCACCCATATGAAGACATTTTCAGTGATATATTAAGATTTGACAGAATTGTCTCTAGAAGTAACAGTGGAAGTAAGGTGCTGGATAATTGGGTAAAAGATAAAACAGATCCGGTTATAAGCATTTTTGCGGACTATATCATATGCCATTTACTGACAGTAATTTGAAGGAAGTCAGTGGATTTCAGCAGTTGCATGACTTTTCACCCACTAAGGTAGGAGTTTGGTGCGTTCTTGTTGTAAACGCTCAGGGTGTTTGTAGGATTCTTCCACTAAAATATCTAACTACACGCGCGATCCACCTTTAATTTCCCATTCTTCATCTGTCGAACTTCAAGGGAATCGAACAAGTTACTTAACTGTCCCCTCGACAAAAAGCTAAGTAGAATCAACATACTGGTAAAAAGAGGTAGTGTCTATTGAATATATTAATCCAGACTACAAGTTTTCTTTTGTCTATTTACTTTCAAAATCCAATCCTAGCATTGTGATCAACAAAATTATAGGTACACGTGATACGCTCTGTCATCAATAGGGATAATTATTGGGTAACTCAGCTCCGTGTGTACAAATTACATTTGTTACTGTTTTTCGCCTTAGTATGTTGTTTAAACTAGTAAATAAGACTACCATCTTGTCGTACACATAGAGGTTGTTTGCAGAATGCTGTTATGTACGTTGCATATGTTTGTCTGATCCAACACATAGGTGATACACACGGCGCCACGGTTGGATTCAACACGCCACTCCATCGCGCGGTCCCTCATATCCTTTTCTAGCTAGCTCGCGTCGTTCGGTGTCGCATTTTTAGCCAAAACACGGGACAAGCGTGTACCACAATACGCTTTCGTCCCTTTACTTCCGTGCCGTATTCTCCATCACTGGGAACGGTTCTCGCAACTAATCTGTTAGCGTGAGCCGGTCACTCACGCTACAGTGGTGACCCCGATCCGAATCATTCCTCACCACATTGGAGATACAAATTGGAATTATATTCGCCTTTTTTGATGAATCCATTTCAATTTCTCCTGGTCCATTCCTGACAATTTTTCGACCACTTTCACTAACTATTTATTGTTTTCTTGACCATGGGCTCAGTCGCTAAGTATAGTGAGGACGAGCAGGTTGTTCATACGGTCACTCCGGTAGTTCATCCGTTTATGGATAGACACTGCTTTATGGTTCATGATCTCAGAAGCAGAATTTACTGGCAAAGGTGTCACACACGTGACTTAGAGAAATTCAACAACGTGCTATATCATTTGCCCTTGGTTCACACCGTCCAACTCGGCGATCTGATTGTGACAGCTAACTCGACTCATTGTTATAACTATCTGAAAGAGGCTGTAACAAAACGTTGCATACCAGCAGACCGATCACGTCTGCATCAACAATTTTCCGGTTTGCAGTTACGAGGTAAGAAACCGTCAACATTCTTACTGGAGATGCGCCGTATCCTAAGTGGTTTAAGTATGAACGAGTCTTTGCTTCAGGGATTTTGCCTACAACGTTCAGCGGAGCAAGTGCAGGCTGTTTTATGCCTCAGCCATGCAAAACCGTTGTCAGAAATCGCCGAAATCGTCGACAGCGTATTAGTGCGTTACACTGAGACACTTTATGCTTCTTCTAGTATCGCCCGGCCAGCTAATGCACCTCACCGGGTACAAACCGTAGCTCCTGTAAACGGCGGTGAAACCAACCTGCCTTCAACGCAGGCACTTGTGGACGAAATAGCCTAACTCAAACGCGAAGTCCAACCTTTATACCTAAACCGGCAGTAGCGTAGGGAGGGATACACACCCTGCGCGTAGTCGCACTCGCGGTACCACACGACGTTCTATCTGCCGTAACCACACTTTTCGGTAGCGATGCTAGAAATTACCTTAAAGCTTGCAATTTTATTTCGAAAAAGAAGAAGCAGGCTAAACAAAGTTTTGAGAGGTCATCAGCTTCACAGTCTGATTAAGACCAAAGCCGTCGGTCAACCGATGCCTAGTCACGGTCGCTTAGAACAAGCTGATCGACAAGTACTAGAGACTGACGTCGGTAACCAAAATACTGCAAGTCGTCTACTCAAGATTGCCGATCGAATCTCAGGGATCATGTTCTTAGTCGACACTTCGGTGGAAGCTATCGTGATCCCACCGGATCCAAACGAATCGACTAAGCTGCGGACAGCAACTCTACATGCCGCCAACGGAACGCCCATAGCAATTTTTGGCCAGCGTTCCCTTACCGTCGATATTGACCTTCGACGCGAATTCCGTGGGATATTTACAGTCGCTGTTGCACCATTTGCTATTCCTGTTATCGATTTCCTGCATCGTTTCGATCTTATGCTCGATACCCGTCAACGAAAACTAATTGAAAAACAAACATGTCTTTCCATCTGCGGAGTTGAGACATCTGCCGAAACTGTCACTCCAATGTATCCCCAGCCACAAACTGACAAGGACGTTTAGAACTGTTAGCGCAGATCCCACCGCTGGTTCGCCCTCCTAAGCCCATTCTTCCAGTAACAACTAACGTAACCCACAACATATGAACCCGTGGTCCACCAGTCTCCGCTCAATCACGTCTTCATGTCACTGATAAATTGAAGTAGCCACAGTGGAATTCGAGCATATGCTCGAATTAGTATTATCCGCCCATCCGAAAGTCAGTGGGCTTCACCTCTACACATGGTGCCGAAGAAGACAAGCAACTGGCGACCGCGTGGCGATTAGCGCGCACTGAACAAGTGCACCAGCCCTGACAAGTACCTCCCAAAGAGATCCATTGCCCAGATTATGTCTCACGTCAGTCATGCTGCATGTCTCAGGTATGCAGAACTTTGTCGAAGACGCCTTGTCCCTAGTCAATTCAATTATATCTGGTCACAGCAGCGATCTATCAGCAATGGCCGCTGCACAACAGGCCCATCCGGAGGTTGATCAAATTTGAATTTCCAGTTCCCTCCTCCTCCGACCAGTTCCATTGCGATGGTTTGCGCGCTTCAGAGATCCACTGAGCTATGCTGGGAGGTGCCTTTTTGTAACTTCAGAGCCACCCACACCAGATAGGTCAATGGTTAGAGGCCAAACAAACTCAGCCTCCTGGTCCTCCACGTTGGGGGTTGGAATGAGAGTGGCTCCTTATCCCTTAAAACGGACTCCTTGTAGCCCAATGTCAAATCCGCTGCCTTGCGGTCAAGTCTTTGTACCAAAGGCTTTGGTTGAGAAACCTAATCGTTCTACTGTCTAGGCCTGGGCAAGCTGACGGTATGCTACCCATGCAATACTATGAATCCTCCGTCAAACAATTACCTGATGCGCTGACCACCGCAGATTATAAGAAACCGTGCCCTATCTGCTACATCGAGCTGGGTGGATAGGGGTTTGGATGCTACTGCACAAGAATACCCATCTTCTCAACCCCCCTCTTGCGCTATTGCACCCTTATGGTCCCCAAACCTTGGCCCTTCCCCCACCTTGCTTTGATAGGCTTTCACCCTCTAGTTTCAACTCACAAGTGAACGCGGTGGGTCATTCCTGCCCTGTCGACAAGCTCATGTCCAAGAAAGCGGCCAAGCCCAGTTCATCGACTTCCATTTGGAGCCCTCTATCCTCCTACAGATTGGCATGGCTCAATGAATGCAAATTGCTGCAGATCGGTTAACAGGCAGCACCTGCTCTAAAATTAGAGACCCTCTTGATCGATATCTGCTGCTTATCGGAGACCCGCCTGCAAGACTCGATCTCTGTGCTCAGTTTATGATCCCCTTCAGGTGACGCTAACAGCATCTTCTCATTACTCCTATCCGACGACGATGCAGATTCGAGCACCGGCCAAGCCGGTGTTGGTATTGCCCTGAGTCCCTAGGCTGAAGCTGCTCTGCTTGACAGGATTCCAATCAGTAGCCGCTGTGTGCGGTCCGATTGGCTGGCTCGTTCAAAGCTTCGAAGTCGCGCGTGATTGCTAGGTGTCTAATTATCATCTTTGCCTATGCATCCACAAACTTGACGATGATTCGGTAAAAGACGACTTCTACCGTCTACTGAACGAGCTCCTTCGCCACAGAAGAAGCTCGGACACTGTTATACTGGCTGGGGATCTGAACTCTCAAGTTGGACAATTATCCACTTATGGACTGCATCTGGGCGGCCAACATGCTATAGGCTCCCGTAATGATAACGGTGAGTGCTTACCTCATTTGTATGAAGATCCTTGCCTATTTTTTGGGAGTACTAATTTCCGACACGGCACTCGCCGGAGGGTGACTTGGTGCCCACCAGCCTTGAACGAGCTAGTGACGTAACTCGATCACATGGCGATAAGTTACCGCTGGAGAGGCTGCGTCCAAAACTGTCGCTCGATTTGGAGCACTTGCGCAGACACCGACCATGCATTTGTATGTGTTGACATGCGGATGCGTTTTGGTGGACGCCCACGACGACGCTGTGAGCACATTAACACTAGCCAACTGATGAAACCAGCTGTTTTGAATGCCTATCCAAGTACGCTGACATGTGAGTTGAGTAAGCGCGCACTGGATACAATTGAAGATCACTGGTCTCATATTTACCAGACCTTACTAGCAGCGGGAAAATTCACATGTGGTAAGTCTAATCGTCAACATGGATATTGGGTCTCTTCCCAGTCTCTGGAACTTATCGATGCTAGCCGGCACATTCCGGCTGGAAGCGAACGCAATGAGACTCTCAGAAAACTTCGGACAAAACTCCCTGCTAGCCTGAAGAGAGACCGCGAATCCTGGTGGTCTCATCGTGCTTCAGAGATGGAAATAGCCGCTGCCCTTGGTAACCATCGTAAGTTATCCGGCTGATACGGGACACAGGCAGCAGGAGACCTGGTGTTAGTGAAACTATACGTGATGATAGTGGGCAGCCTATCCACAACTTGTCAAAAGGCTTGGAGCGTTGGACTGAGAATTTTGAAAGGCAAGTTATCAGCTGGAATAGTCCGATTTCTCGCCAGTCACTGATCGCCCTCCTCCGTGGGATGTCCCTTTGGACCTACCCTCTTGCTCAGAAGTCGAATGTGAGGTTGGACTGTTGTCGTTTAATAATGCCGCTGGACCAGATGGTCTTCCTCCATCCCTCTTCAAATCCGGGGGACCTACACTTGTGGATGATTTATACGAGTTACTAGTGAAACTGTGGGAGCAGGAAACTGTCCCAACCGACTGGATGCTCTCCGTCATAGTCCCAATTTTCAAGGGAGACTCACGATCGGAATGTGGCAATCATAAAGGAATCAGTCTGATCTCCATCACCTCCAAATTGCCTGCATCTGTCATCCTTCACAGACTGACTGCCATTTGTGAAAGCAATATTCGTGAAGAGCAAGCCGGGTTTCGTCGAGGTCGTGGCTGCATTGACCACATCTTCACTTTGCGTCAGTTGTTGGAGCACCGTCACATATATTGGCGGCCCACCTTTGTCGTGTTCCTCGATATCAAATGTACATTTGATTTGATGGATAGACACGCACTTTAGGACTGTCTACTCAGGAATGTTGTACCCGAGAAGTATGTAAATATTATCCGAGCATCATTCGCGCGTAGCTCAGGCAAAGTGAAGACTTACGGCAAGCTGTCTTCGCATTTGAAAATGGGTAGCAGTGGGAAACAAGCACGCCCGCTGTCATCTTTCTCTTCCACTTCGCTATTGACGTAGTCACGGAAATCGCTTTCGCAAGACACCACTTACAGGGTGAGCATCTGCACCCAGGAGAACGACTTCTTGACTTAAATTATGCTGATGATATTGCCCTAATTTGTGACAGCTCACAAACGTGCCAAGCTGCACTGGACCGATTAGCACTGACTGTCCGTCACTTCGAGTTTTGCTTCGCACCCTCGAAGTGCAAAGCGTTCCTCCGGCCATTTAAACTGACCCTTGGTGGGGATCAGCTAGAACTCGTACAAAAATTCAACTACTTGGAAAGTTGTATCACGGCCCGTTGGATTTAAGATGAGATCACGAACCGTATAGCAAAAGCTCGTGGCGTTTTTGCTAACCTTCGCCACTTATGGCGCCGGCGCGACATCACTCTCGCCCTGAAGGGTAGAGTGTACAATGCAGCGGTACGTTCGACCCTACTGTACGGTTGTGAAACCTGACCCATTAGATCAGCGGACATAAAGAGGCTAGTTACGTTCGACCACCGTTGGCTTCACAATTTAGCTCACATTAGTGTGAACACCGAGTAAACAACGAGCGTGTTCGTCGCTTTGTTTACGGCACAGGAAAAGGAACTGAACCGCTCAGCACCGTTATTTCACGCACCATGCTCTGATGGCTGGACCACGTGTTACGTATGTCAGCCCACCGACTCCTGCGACGTGCGCTGTTTGCGCGCCGGGGTGTGGGTGGAAGAAGAAGAGAGGTGGCCAAGCGATGACTTAGTCGAGCAGAATGAAGGCCCTCACTTCGGAGCTGGCCTCGGTTGGAGCGTCTCGGCTCTCTAGTTGGGCTCCGAAAGACGGTGAACGAGTCCAGCTGGATACACTTCCTGACATGGACAGGAGTCGATTTCAATGGGGTTCATGCTATGAGTTTCTTTGTCCGTCCCATCAATCCTAGCCTCCCCCTCCAACAACGATCTCACTACTTAGTCTTGTATAATTTTGTAGAGTAATTTGTTTTGGTGCATAGTAGCCGGCTGGTAGCTTACCGGAACGATGCTCATCCGTTACTGGTAGCTCAACTGGCTTGCGTCTGTTGCAGTTTCCCCCGTTTTCTTTTATGTATTGCAGCACAAGACCTGGGATGCTTCCCACCCATAGCTAGCGTGTATAATGAGGATGATAATGATGTAGCCGTTTTAGCAATAATGACAAATTATGCTACCTAGGCTAATCCAGTCTCCCAAAGTTCCAGATGCAAATTGTCAAGAGACCCCACTTCTCTAAGGCCTTTGGTAACCTAGCATGCGTACGGCCTGAATCTATGTATTGCCTGCGGTGTATGCGGATTAATAACAATGCTAAACACTGCATTTTAGTTCCAGGAGATCAAATATTAATAGTACTCAATTGTTGCAAGGTTTTGCTGACTTATAGATCAACATCGTAGTTGTGGCTAGATGCGCATTCTTAAAGGGCCACTTTATTCCCGGATCGACGCAAGGGCATTGCGTATAGAGCATTTAGGGTACGCAGACTATCACACCACATTTTCATTGTGTGTGACGTGTGTTAATCTGCAGAGGAAATGCGGAACCTAAACTTTCGAATGGTAAACAATTAAAGTTGATGGTGGATCCAAAGACATAACAACCTTGTAAGCAGACAGCGGTGACGCTGACAAACCGACTTCCTGTCTTTTGTGTCTCCCAATGAGTGCACGGTAATGTTATTTTTGATCCCGTTTATGTACTGGAGTATGGTAGAGATTAAGCTCAAGAAAAAGGGTGTGAACTGCGATCTGGACTGTTTCAGCCCTTGAAACAGGCAGCAAAACTAGTTGTTCCCTTATGGTCTTAATTAAAACATATCAACCGGTTTGTGTTCACACGCTCATGGGAAACGTAAATCATCGCATCAGAAAAACAGTTTGGTCGCACAAGGGCCTTGGGGAAATTAATGGTGATTCTCCTCTGCGGTCAAAATTCGTGGATAATAAGGAAATAATGCAGAGTGGAAATAAAAACAATTGCACAAACGAACAAACGAATCTCCTCTGACAGATAACGCAAACGTTTTTAACTTCAATACCCAGCCCATTCAAGCAAATCGTCATCACAAACAAGATAGAGCATAAAAAAGCACTCATAAGCATATTCAGACTATGCGCGCACTACGTCACTGAAAATATTCAACCAATTTTTCTTGCAATTTCTGATGACCAATCCTAAACACGTTCTGGTGGAGTATATACTGGTTTGGACGATGAGACATAACAGGTCGAAACGGCCGCCTGGTGTTCTCCTGGGTTGATTTAGAAGACGCTGCAAGAAAATCTCAACCGTCTACATCAAAATACGTTTAGGTATACTTGGAGACAGATACAGTGAGTTAAGTTGAGATGAGAAAGCTCTCATTCATAGTTTCATTAATATGCCACTAATTTACGACGACAGCCGAGGGTTTAAATTTGGTATATTAAGAAGCGTGGCTGGCCTTCGGATTATTAGATACCATGCTCACTAAAATATCCTTATCCACACAGATCACCCTCAAACTATTTATTAAAAAGGGTAGGAAATAAAGCATTAGCTGAGGAGGAACTTTAGTGGCAGGATTTGCGGTATGTATCTGTTCTGTAAAGTTAATGCAGATGCAATGAATTCGGTGATTATCATGAGTTACCTACAATGGGCTTTACGACGAAACAAAAGGAAAACTGCGAAGCATTGTTTACTATAGATAACTCTGGGGCAAAGCGATAACTTGTGGTTCTCACAGATTTGGCCATCCTCGATTACTATTTTGCGTTGGATAATTAATTATCATACGCGATGTTAGTTGTATGGGAAAGACTGCGGTGCCAATTTCTCCGTCCCACTACAATAATCATTTTGATGTATACGCACGACCTTTTTAAATCACTATGTGTTTCCGCGCTCACAAACTGTGCCTTTTCCAACGGCCGTTATAAGAAATAGAATGGAAGGAATTCATGAGAAAAGAAATAATTGTGCACGAAAACACCGTAATGGGTGAAAAGTTATTCTTAGGAGACAAAGAAGTTGGAGCGTGAGCACATCCATCTTAGTCCAAACCTCCACTAGCTTGTAGGGAAAATGGAATGAAATACCATCAATAGTAAGTCCTGCCCACACACACGCGTGACGTGCGTGCTCCTGGTTCATTTGGATTATTCCTGTCTATCCCCTCACCATCTGCTCGCAGAGTTGTCACTGTACGCTCATTCGACCCGGATTTACCAGCCCTACACATTGATCCGTCATACGTGAAATTATCTTCTACTATTAAAGTCCGTGTCATCACTAACTGTTTTCACTATCATCCGTGATTAAGCGCAAGCGGATAACTGAATCACATTGAGACGATTGTTTTTTGTGTGACACGATTCGATACAGAATTCTCAACGTAGTCCGAAAAGCCTAAGCTTATTCCAATCGGGTGTTTCTCAACACATCTGTGAAGGAATTTGTAATCTCTCAAAGTGTGTTCAGTCTTGCGTTTAGATTCATTTACTAGGTCCCAAACCACCCGGGCCTAACATCTATCGATCAACCGACTAACACCGCTACGTGTGTTTACAAGAGAGCACCGCTGACACAGGGCGCGCCAAGCTGACTCACGCTTATCTTTGACGAGGGAAGTTGCACTAACTGATCATCCGACAAAGTCGTGACCTTAAAACTACACACCTTCGGCGAAGGTGTCTCACGTTAAAAGCAATTGTGAGTTGTGTGTTAAATTGGTGAAGAGTGGGCTAGTTTGCAGCATTTGCTTGAAAACCTAACTACAGAAAATGCCTTGGGAGGGAGTCGATAAAAACGAGACGGTACAATAACACGACAGAGGCGTTTTGGTTCTGCCCAGTATGCAGTGCTATCCCAGTTGTTAGCTAACTGTGCTACTGAAGAAGTGTGACAGACTACCAGAAGCAGTCGAGCAACTAGCGTGCGCCAGGGTTACACCTACGAGAGGAACCGGACCTGCAATTGTATGTGCAAATAACAACCTGAATTCTCCATTCAGGCAGAAGAAGAGAGCCAGGCATCCCAGCATTACCCCAACAACTCAGTCTCAATCAGTGCAAACTCGCTTATCTCTCCCGTGAGTAAAAACGTTGCCTGCAGCATACCTGCTTCAACTTCTGTACAGTGTGTTACACCTAGTACCGTACGTTTGAGAAGAGTCTTTCGTTTTTGCTCAGTCGACGCGCAGGTCAGGGGTAGATTGGAGCGCACTAATTTGCCGACCCACCAATGGCATGTAAGTCTACTGTATTTACTCACCCACGCATGTCTGGGGGTGTGAATACGACGTGAGGACGCATATCGGTGCATGTGTCCTTGAAATATGTTAATGACCCTCGTCGATTTCGACACCGGCCAGTTCAGATTGGGTCGATGCCGACGTTTTTGGCTGGTGGTTTGCAACATCTCGACAGCAGTGCATAATGCACTGGCTACCGTGTTCAAATGTTGGTGGCGCTTCGACAGTTGCTTAATGTTATCCCAGCAAATGATGAAAGGGTTAGTGACAACGCTGTTGTAGACTGAATGTTACCTTCACATAAACCATCTTAGCAAAATAAGAATTCGTAACAATTAGACGGTGAAAATATGAGATGCTACTTCTGCATAAATGAGTCCGGAACAATGTCTACCAGCTACTGGAGGCTCATCGGATCTATTTGCAAGTGCGCGGCCGCCTAAGGAGTTAATTCCAGCAGAATACAGAAATAAAAAGAAAGCTGAGTGCAGTGGCTTTTGAACAGATTTTATCAAATCTCATTTTATTCCATCAGCTTGGACAATTAAATCAAAATCAGTTTCGCAATGAACACGAGAAGGAATTTTACAGTATTGGTATGGTAAAAGAATCCTAGAAGTAGATAAAGAAGCGTTTAGGTCAAATCTAATCACCCATTTTAGAAAGAAAGGTGATGGAAGAATCCAGCGCGTACGATGCATTTATTTGATGAAACCAGTCTGTTTACGGCTGAATATTCAAGCGTTGTTGGTGTATTAAGCATTTTATTGACTTGACTTGAGTTCCCCGCCTTGGCAGACTTGAATGTTTAAATATTCCTTATCGCCCAGATACGTATCCGGCCAATCTGGAAAACCTTAATATGCCATCCTACTAGAATTTTTGGTATTTTAAGTATCCATGGAAACTGTGTAAATAGATCACTGACGATTCACGCTCAACCGTTTGTTCCACGGTCATGACACATTCAGTAGTTGCGAATGACTTAACAAGCGTAAAAGTATTGCCCATTAGTTAATTTCCCGTGGGCGGTGGGACTCTCTGGGACTCTTTTAACTTCCGATATAATTCCACGGGATGTACAGCTGAGCGGCTAATCGTACTCCCACAACGACAGAACAACAACAGATCATGGTGACGTGCTGGTATAGATTTGTTTTCCTATTTCGTTAGACTGCTGCTACCAAAAGAAATGCGGATGTTCTACGTGTGCCCTAAAGCTCGATCCACCTGAGTGTTGGCGAAATGTGGGTGGGTGAGATTTACTGTTTTATGTGAAGCTGCCGTTTGCACTAGTTGCAAAGTACCCAAGACAAAATGAACCGTAATCGCTTTCAGCTCATACGTGCTTTTGACACGTCAAAGAAATTGACCAGGGGTTCAAATTCCCTACAGGCCTTGTGAACTGGAAGCAGAGAGTGCGGAGATGATATCTGAGATTGGGGCAGCACTACACGTCTGCTGGTGGACTCGCACCAAACCGCAATCAGATCCCTCATGTATGAATTTGAAGTTGACGAGCTGCTAACAACTTGTCATGGAGTGTGAGGCATGAATCCAGTAATACCTAGTGAACATCCAGTGGCCCTAGCTTGGCGAAAGCTGCTGCTGTCACACTCGCTTCCGTAGCAGTCATCCTAGGAATACTGTAAACTGGCTTCCATGAACTTACCTGAGCTACAAATCAAGTGGACTGGTCACTACAGCAAGATTCATCTATCGAAGCAATATAGGCAATCCTAAAGGAGTATGGAAAATGATTGTGCGCAAGATCCGTACCCCTCAATTATCAGATGATTGCACTAATGAAACTAAAATGGTTCGACAAGTATATTTTATTTGATTAGACATTGACGTGTACTAAGGAATAAATTCAGTCCGATGAGTTCTGCCGCCGATTACGTGGTGTCATAATCATGGCTGATTTCACGCAACAGCACCAGTGTTCAAAAATCCCAGCCACAACGAAGACGACCCACAAGAGAATCATTCATTAAGTGACGCTGCACTTGAGGAGTACAGATGACGGAGCAATGTTAAAGGGTTCAGCCGGACAGTCCCTGACTTCCAGGAGGGACCATGCGTCGGCACTTGTGGTGCACTTCAATTCCTTATTCGCAAATATTTAGGAGGCGGTACAGTGTTTGATTTGTGTAGGCCCTGCCCCTTTTGACAGAAGAATTACGGCATAGTAGATGCTCGCAAGATATTCATTGGTAATTGGCGGTGCTTCACATGCTATACCTAACGATTCGCATTTACTTGTCTGCTTCAAATCTGTGCGAATCATTTTCCACATTGAGATTGCGGGTCGCATTTTGGGTTTCGTAGCATCCACCATTCAAATATGCTTCACTACTTGTCGGTTTGACGCATATCCTTGCAAACCATTGCTGGTCAGGTTTTAGACTAAGATGAGAACATTGCAGAATGCTGAACTGGAAAAACCAGGTTAACTTGCCAACATAAGCAATTTGATGGCTTATCAGTTCGTCTTCATTTTTGAAGGCAGAAGTGATCGTTGGAGACAATGAGATTTACGATTAGCGAACCATTAGCAATTTGTAGGTCTGCTGAAAAATGCAAGACTTGATAAGGCGCAACCTTAGCAGTTTATCTGTAACGAGTCATACCGAATAAAATATTCACCATACTTAATTGATTGTCACTTTCTAGCTTTGTCTGCTATTCTATGTTGCTCTCATAAGTTCATCTCGCAGTCCACTGTTACGTTAATTCTGATGCAATTGATGTATTGCTTAGTTTTGAATAATTTTATATCCATGGAACCCGCAGTTGAAACACTTTAACAGGTAGACAGTATACTTCTCCAAGTGTAATTGCTTTCCAGGAAATTTCTGTTCAGTCTTTTAGATCTACTGGTTTTGACTCTTGCAAAACCCTTGCCTCTAAACAAATTCATAATCCGAACAAATGCATAACTCCCTGACAAGGTGCAAATGCCGTACAGCTACGTTTTGTCAGTCGTTACATATATAGCATGATTTCTGCATGAATATAGTGTTTGCATCTACGAACTACGTGGCAAACTTTACTACTGAGCCGTACCTGGAAGGCATATGTTGTCCACATGGACCACTGTACCCAATTAGTGCGCGAGGACAAAGTAGCTCATCAAGATGCTTTGACCGAGCGATTAACTGCAAATCCTAAGCTTCGGTACAAGCACGTGAACAGCCTCCGCAAGGTGAAAAGTGGATTTCCCCCTCTTCAAACAGCGGATGGTCTAACTCGGATTGCTAAAGAAGCGTCGAATGTTCTGCAACAATAATATGCACTAACGTTTCATTGCATCCGTGGTCTCCTAAATCTTTGGAATCTATGGTGTCCAGAGCAGGACTGACTCAAATAAATTTTACCGTAGACATCGTGATGAGTAAGCTGCTATCCATGCGCCTGCACGCCTCTCCAGGAATTGACGACATCCGCACAAAGACGCTTGCTGTGGTGGCTACTAGTTTGGCTGAAACTTTGGCGCAGCTGTTTCAGCGCTGCCTCGACGAGCAGCACGTTCCTGCACTGTGGAAACACGGAATAATAACTCCCATTTACAAAGGGGGTAGTCGTTCCGACCCAGCTAATTATCGACCAGTGGCTCTACTGCCAGTTCTTTCAAAAGTTATGGAGACTATCGGTGCGGATACACTCATGTTTTATCTGGATGGCTTTGGTTACATTGCTCAGCAGCAACACCGCTTCCGCCAGAATTAGTCGTGCACAAGCAACTTATTGTTAGCACGAGACAGCTGGACCAAAACTGTGGATGCTGGTGCAAGAGTTGTTATGGCTTCCCTTGATTTCTCTAAGTCATTCGACCGGTTGGACCATCGTATCCTTCCTGCCAAACTACAAGGATGTAGCATTGGGGACCTTCTCCTCGAGTGGGTCGACAATTCTCTCACGCACAGGCGTCTGGAGGTGAGAGTACGTGAATCTATGTCAGACGCAATTCACGTCAGATGCAGAGTGCCACAGGGTTCGGCATTGGGGTCACTTCTATTTTTGGTCTTCGTCCACGATCTAGTGAGTCAAATTAAGCCAAACTGTTTACCCTACGCCGATAACTTCAACGTTTGGCGAGTGATCAGAGCTCCAGACCGTATATAGCTTTAAATCCATCTTGATAAGATTTATGGATGGTCAGGCAAAATCGTCTTTCCTTCAATGTGGCTAAATGTAGAGTGCTCCATTTAAGACATCGAATGGTTCAAACATATAAGTTGAGGCACCAGGATCTGCAACCCTGTTCTCTCCAAAGGATCTCGGTGTGTTAGTCCCAGAAGATCTCGGATGCTCTGAGCAGTCCAAAAAGGCATCGAATAAGGGGATCCAAATCGTGAGGCTATTACTGAGAGCTTTCGGACAATTCGAATCGTCTGTTTTCTGCAAAATACTTCTCTTATGTTGAATATACAATTCAAGCATGGCACCCATGGCTAAAGCGAGATCTTCCTGTCTTGGAGCTCCCACAACGTTGGGCTACCAGAAATGTCAAGGGGCTGCGCCACTTGTCATACGAACAGTGCCTCAGGGTGCTTGGCATTTACAGCGGATGTTATCGCCGTTTATGTGGCGAGCTACACATGTTTTACCAAATATTAAACAACACTAATCACCCCTGCCATCACCTATTGAAGGTGAGTCACAACAGCCAACTGAGAGGTTATCATCTCAAGTTGACAGAACAATACAGTCGGTTGGAGCTTCGAAGAAACTTCTTCCCGCTGCTTGTTTGTCACACGAGGAATACCCTCTCAAAAGCTGTTATTTCAGCCCCCACCTTAGCCGTGTTCAAAGCACGTGTCGACAGTGCACTGGCCACACTACCCCACATCATGTAATCCAAGAGACCCAAAAAAGCAGAAAAAGAAAAACAAAGCAACCCACCACCATTTTGCACGGAAACCACAGGCGGTAATCTTGGATAGGACATAAAACAGACGGGAACGCTGTAATCGGCAACCTTGCAGTTTACAGTTATTCACTATTTAATATTGCTATTTTTGCCTTTATTTTGCTCACCCCTAACCGATCATCCGGCGGGATGTGTCAAGTTTCGGCGTTTTTTGCGCAATATACTATTGACCGCTGAGCGTTAAATTCCAAAAATGTTTGCAGCTAAGCACCACTTTTTTATGGGCAACCTGCTTTCATCATAATGTGGAAGGGTTAAATTATCATCGAGTCGACCGCCTTTGCTCCTACCGAAGCCGTCAAGATGAAGTCATAATTTGCACCAACTCTCTCTGATGCATATCTGCGAAAGCTTCGTTTCGCTTCGCTTCACAATGCATTAGCTGCTTAGCTTTGAGGCACAAACCAAAATGTATAAGTGGGTACAGCTCATTCCGGCCAGCTAACATCCCTCAACGCCCAACGCGCGCGTTGAAATCACCCAGCAAAAATAGTCGGTCGCTCCTCGGCACAGACCGTATCACGGAGGATAGCTCAGTGTAAAATTGATCACGCGTGTCATCAGGATAACACATGGTCGGACCGTACGTGCTTATAAAAGTAGCAAACTTACCTCTTCCGAGTCGTAGGCGAACAGTCATCAGTCGCGCGCTGATGCCTGTTAATTCACCCACCAGTTGGCCATGGAGGCGATTGGATATTGCAAATCCGACCCCATGATCACGTGATGCTGAGGCGGGGTTGCCCACCTAGTAGAATGTGTAGCCAGCACCTGCTTCATGCAACTTACCTTGCTCAGAGAGCCGGGTTTCACTGAGCGCCGCAATATCGATGTGGTAGCGCGCCAGTTCCATCGCGACGAGTGCAGTGCGTCGCTCCGGGCGCTCGCTGGAGTTCCGGTCCAGTAGTGTGCGCACGTTCCAGCACCCGATGCTGAGTGCTTTGCGCGCAGACATAGGATTGCATTGATGGACAACCGCACGCGAGGTGGTCGTTGTGCTTCGGAGATTTGCTTGAGGGACTCCACCCGGAGCTTTTGGCTCAATAGCCTGACCCACAAGGCAGTGTGTAGCAGATCCAGCTCAGTAATGTGATTGCAGAGACAGATTGGGATCTGCTTGACGGCCGTCACACGCAGCCTTTGAGGTACTGGAACGATGTAAATATGTTTTGCGACCGTAATAGGAAACACCTGCAACCACGGCCAGACGCAGGTGGGTTTTGGCGAGTTTGCACCAATTTGACGAGGAGCGGCCTGGCTTGAGGCGGGCAGCAGCAAACCATTGAACACCCGGAGGTGCCCTTCCACCGTCAGAGACAATGCGTGGCGCTCGTGCTCTACGCCAATCGAGCTGTGAGCTTATAACCCGTAAACCAGTTGTCTCCCATGGCTAGGTTTTACGGGAAGAGGGCCATCGACCACTTCCTAACCTCCGAAGAGGATGGACTAGGATACTGCCATGGCACCCACAACTGACAGGAGAACGACTCGGGTTCTCAGCCAAAGCCTTCGATTAAATGAACACCCGAAAGGCAGCGGGTCTAGCACATAGTCAGTGCACTGACTCATGCGGATTGGTGTTCTGGATCTTATCAGGGAGAAGGGCGAAACCCAACTCCCACCCAGCGGTCGCCAAGAGGAGGCGCCCAAGACATGAGCCAATGGCACAACAGTAGCAGCAGTGGGTAGACCATCTGTCAGGATCTAGCCACCACCAGCCTCAGCGCACCATAGGCTCTCCCGCACACTAGGTGAGATGGCTGACGGCCGGCGGATGAAATGCGTCAGACCTTGTTGTGACTTTTGTCGTTTCGCACACGCGTCAGAAGAGAGGTGTTTAGGGTGGTCGATTGAGCGAACCATGTATTCCGGCGCTAGTCACTGGCGCATTGGTTGGCAAGATCACAAGGAGTGGCGATTGGCTTTGGGTAATCGATCAATTCCAGATGATTGCTAGGCAAGCAGCAACTTAGTAAGAAACGCGAAGTAGCTGCATCAAATCGTATGAAGGAAGAACGGTTTTCGGTCGACTTGATCGCTTCATGAAAGAGCTTTCGAACGAGTGTGGAAAATTCACAAAGTGCTTGAAGTCAGAGTACTACAGTGATGAGTTCCAGCAACAAAATCTGTCACAAACGCAGACGTAAATCAGACGTAGAACCGATAATAATAATCCGGAACATGGGTAGGCAACCTGTAGAGCTGATAAATACAAGTCGAATGAATGTAAGCGCAACGATGTGCAACAAATTGGTTAGGAATAACCAACAAAATGGCAAGGGCGTCGATCCGGACCGACCGTTCGCTAGGCACATACGTTAAAAGCTATCATAAACCCTACTTAACAAAAATTTTGTTACTTATTGTGCGATACTTATACATGATTGTCTATGTCGGTGAATGTGGATCTTTTAGTGTGTGTTTTGATAGTCTTTATGGCACCTTTATTCGGTTGTATTGTTGCCGCAGTAAGGTGCTCTGTCATGATCAATCCTCATACAACGAGGTGTCAAGCATTGACCATAAATATATTATATCAGTAAACAGTAAAAGAACTGGGTGATCATGGTGGAGTTAGTGAAGGAGAATCCAAAGACAGGATATGCAAAAGATGTGAAACAAATGAACACATACTTGAGGACATCAGATGTTAAAGAACCGTAACCTCATCTAGCTGTGACCACCAAGGTACGCTGTCTACTCCTTAGATTAAGGCTTGGTGGCTTAATGATGGGGAGAAACAAGATTGAGGCAGGGATGTCCAAAGTCCGGCTCGCGGGCCAAATGCGACCCACCTTAACATTTCAACTGGAACGCGGCCTGCCCATGAAATAATAAATTCAAGGTTAAATTTTTTCCGTACATATATTACATAGACCACAAAATATTAAGGACTTTTTTAATACGAAATTCAGTGGCATCAGATGGTGGCAAAACTCAGTGATGTAGTATTGTTTATTTTAGACCAATCTAATGCTTTTGTTGAAGAGATCATAACTAAATATCCTAAAAGATGGGTGCGTTAAGTTTTTATAAACATGAGTAGCTAAAGGTAGCCTGTTCTGAGAACGGGATTTTCGTTTTATAAGTTAGCTCACTCTCTAAATTTTCATTGTACTCTAATTTACTTTAAGTTACTTCGTTAGACACAACACATTCGCCTTTCTGATTAGTTAATTCCACAAAAAGCAAATTCTTTTACTCTACTTTCGCAACGCTTATGATAGAGTGGTTTTAACTAAACTGAAATAAGAAAAAGGGGTATTCGTTAAGATTTAATTTGTGATTGTCATTCCTGTTCTAGTCTGGAGAATACGACTAGAAAAGGAATGTTAATGACGAAGGACGCCAATTCCAGGAAAAGTGGGAACTTCAGTATGTTTCACTGAATCACTGAACAAGTGTATGTGATTAATTTGTTTGGAGAGAGTGGCTGTTTTCAAGGCACTCATTTCAAGAGGCACTACCAAACGAAACCTGCTATGACAAATTGACTAAAAATGAACGAGTTGAGAAACTGAAGCAAATGGAAGCTGGAATAACAAAGCTTGTTTGCAAGAATCGGTCAGTCAAATGGAAATGCGACAGAGGAAAGTTATGTGGTGGTAAAGCTAATAGCGAAACACTGCAAATCATTTACTGAAGGTGAATTTTTCAAATTATGTATGATGAAAATAGCGGAAGATATCTGTCCTGAGAAAAAGCAAGTGATGGCCAATGTCTGACTGGCACGCAACACAGTGGTTCGCCGAATTGAAGTCATCTCTGATATTAAGAGACAAGTAGAAGCAAAAGTAGAATTTTTTCGAAAGCCTGTGATGAAAGCACTGATGCATATGACACTGCCCAGCTTCTCATTTTCTAAATGAGTTAAGGATGGCGTGTGTGAGTGAGGAATTACTTGAGCTGCATCATCTTAATGACCAAACAAGAGGAATAGATTTAGTTGCTTATGTTTCTTCTGCAATCAATGACATTAAACTATCATGGAAAATTTCTCTGGAATTATTACTGAAGTTGTCGCAGCCATGACTGGCGAGCACGGGGGATTAGTAACGTTTCTCTGTAACAAAGTCAGCGAAGAGGAGGGTAAGGCCGATAAACTCAACTGCACCATTCGCCAACAAGTTATTTGGGCCAAAATCATAGGTGTGATCATGTTATGAAACCAGTGATAAGAGCTATCAACTATCTTCGCTCTAAAGCACTGTTTCATCGTCAGTTTCAGCAGTTTCTACTCAGCATGCAGGGGGAACACGGAGATGTTGTGTATCAGTGATGCAAGCCGGTTCAGTCGAGGGATAGCACTTCATCGCTTTTATTCTCTTAGAAGATAAATTGGACAATTAATGGAAAATAAGGGACAGTCGACGCCAGAACTACCTGATCCTGCTTGGCTAGCTAATTTTGGATTTTTGGTTGAGACTACATTGCATCTGAAAATGTTGAACACGAGACTTCAGAATCAAAATGCACTGGTAAGCAAATTGTATTCACATATCAAAGCCTTGTAGAATAAGCTGCAACTTTTCTAAAGAAAACTGTCTCAAACGCAGTCTTATACCACACATTTTCCATCACTACAAGAAATCATGATAAGCGTTCCAGAAAGTAACACCAATGCACAAATGCGGAAGTGTTTCACAGATACTGTATCCCTGACTAATGGGTTTTAAAGACGCCTTCACGAATTTGTAGTCATCGATAAAGGTATCGGGCTTTTTCTTCGCATTTATCTGTGGATGGCAACGCTCCAGGCCACCTGCGACTGAAACCCATTGAGTTACAAAGTGATGTTGAATGTCGCAGTGGGTACCAACAACTCTCTTTCATCAATTATTACCACCAGCTGGATAAAGCCAGGTTCCAAGAAATTCGAACATTTACTGTGAAAATGCTGAGATTTTTTGGCTCGACATACTAGTGTGAGCAGACATTTCCAGGTTTGAATTTTAACAAGAACTGTGTGAGGACGAGGCTAAGTGATTCTTACGTACGAGATATCTTGCAAATCAAAACCAGTGCCTTTGAGTCTGATCTCAGCAGATTATTGCAGTCAAGAACAGAGTTTCACCCTTCACACTAAAAACTTGCAAATAAAAATGTGTAACGTACCACATGTTTGGTTACTGACATATTTCCCCTCAAAATGTGGCCCTTCTTGAGAAAACTTTGTACACCACTAGTAGGGGACAAACCATGAACGTGACGTCATGATCATTGCAGTAGGTCTTGATGTGCGCTCAGACTTGTGGAAGGTGTACGAGGTAGCTAATTGAGCTAGACGAGAGATCTGTCCTGTTCTTTTAGTGTTCCACGAGACGTCAGAACCTCCATCACCAATGTGGTTGATCACAATTAACGTCACTTACACCTATCAAAGCCATGGATTGCCTCTTAGTCATTTACAGCAAATCGACGAGTAATCATTCATGAAGTGGGCGCTAAGAGATAGTTACATTGACGCACAAATTGCTGCTCGCTGTAGCGAGTTTCTGTTCTCAGGAACGATCTTTCCTCTACAGTGGTAAGCAAGGAAAACTGTCAATGTTGAATAATCTGATGGACAATGACAACAAGCTTCAACATCATCATCATGACAGTCGTCGTCGTCATTAGCACAATCATCAACATCCTACGTGTTGGCTAGGGATAAGAGATACAATGAAATAAAATGCGAAGAGATTAGAGGAAGACTGAAACGAAAAAAAACATAAAAATAAAACAAAAACATTAGCATGTGTGGGTAGTGAGATCCTGGTTGGAGGAGGCTAGGCAAGAGAGGAGGGACAAGGAAATTCACAACACAAACGTAATTGAGGTCATTCCTTGGCCATATCAACAAACACAGTCAAACAAATTTGTTCATGATTTTGAGATTACAACCGGTAGTTCGGAGGCACCAAACCAAACGAAGTGAGAATATAAATTCCTTTTGATCAAGCCTCCAATTCTCATCCTTCATCTACACTTCGACCGCGCAAATAACAAACGTCGCGGTAGTTGGTGTAGTGGCACGACTAGTGGCCCAGCTATAGGAGCCGGGTGAATGAAATAACTGTGATGAGCATTTCACTTCTTCCTGAGCCATAAACAACGTGTCAGACACACTCATTGTTTACACGGTGTTCCCACTAGATGATCTAAACTGATAAGACATCGGTGGTCGAAAGCAACTAACCACTTAGTGTATGTTGATCTGATGGGTAAGGTTTCGCAACCGCACAGAAGGGTTGAACGGATAACTGCATTGCAAGCTCTAACCTACAGGGAGTGATGGGCGTCGCATCGGCGACACAAGTGGCCAAGATTAGTAAAAGCGCCTCGAATCTTCGCTACCTGAAGTATACTTCATCTGTGCGACAGGCGTTGATATAGCCGCCAAGTAAGTAAATTCGAACGACTAACTGGTCCCAGCCAAGGGTTAGTGCTAGTGGCGGTCCCTTCTAATATTGGGGAAAAGCCTTGCATTTTGAGGATGCGAAGCGTAGCCAGAAACGAGTGACAGTCAATGCCAGGCAGTCCAGTACTGCTAGGCATGTTTGGGGCTATCAAAGAAATTGGTAATATCGTCGACATACTTAAGTCAAGAAGCCGATCACCTGGAAGCAGTCTCACACCTTCCAAGTCATGTCCAGTGAATGAAGGTTACTTAACCTCGTCAACTGCGGACACCCTTGTCTCACAGTTTTGGAGATATTGAAAAGCTAGGAGAATAAGACCTCACACGGCCCGAATTACGCGCGGAAAGTGCTCTCATAACATTCCCATATTCCAGAAGATACTTTGCCTAAACGGTCCGTCCAAAAGTGCACATCGGTCCACCGAATCGAAGGCATGTTTGACGTTGAGCAGTATTTCCAATATATGATAATGTGTTACAGCAGTGATGTAGTCGATTACGACGAAGCGCAGCTAGCTCTTCAAAAATCTGGCATTAAGGGAGGCCAGTATTCCGAACGTGAGAGCCCCTTCAAGATCGGGACAGTTTTCTGTTCCCTCGATTCTGAGAAGAGCTAGAGGGAACCCATCCATTCCAACAGTTCGATCCATCGTTCGAATTCCGCGCAAGAGGATGAATCCAAAGAGATGGCCCAGGGAGCAAAGGTATCACTGACGGGAAGCGAATATAGTTCTGGTAGAGTAAATCGCTCCACAGTGTTCATCCCAAAACTAAAAGCGTTTTGATAAATTGTGGACAGGTTGTCCTCTCTCGTCGCGCGGTCAAGCTAACACCACCTTTGCTACCGCACGTCCACCGTACCAGACGAAACAGTCCAGTGGTTACCGAGGTTACAAGTTGTTTCCATCTCCGACACACGATGAAGCCACCAAGCTTCGTGGTCTATCATCAAGCTAGTACGCAGTTCCACTTTGTTCTTTTCTAGCCTGGTTGTATGCGCTTCCAGCCGGAATGTGAGCATCCAGAAGTTCCAGAGGCTAAGTAGAGACCCATTGCCGAGGCTGGCAATCAAATATACTTCATAAAGGCAAACCTGCTGCTAATAAGATCTGGCGAAAAGCGACCAGTGACCGTCAACCGTGTTCAGTGTGAACCTACTCAACCTGAATGAGAATGTAGCTTGAGATGCGTTCAGAGCATCTAGGTTCACTAGTTGGCGAGTGCGTATGCGCTCACAGTGTCGTCGTGGACATCCACCGAAACGCACCGGGAGATCGGCACATACTAGTCGGAGTCCCCGCATTTGCCATAAATCGAGCGGCTGCTTAGGACGCAACCTCTCCATTGGTAACCGATCGCGATGGGATAAATTCAAGCCCATGGTCGTTGGATGTAATGTAACCTTTTGACGGGTGCTTTGTCAGGAGCCAGTGCTCGCGGAAAACAGACGAACATCTTCATACAAAGGCTGCAACGACTCACCGTTAAAATTATGGGGCTCACACCGTGCTGGTGGCCCATCATTATTTAGATTGAGTTTTCGGCTGGCTTGCCGAACAACCTCCTCGTGGTACCAGTTGGGTGGTTCGGGATTTTCCCGTTCCAGCAAATGGTTCGGCGGCAGTGTTCCAGGACCTGGTGGGTTTTCGCCTGGCAAGCGTTCTCCCTATAAAAAGCCACATATGTCCGTTTAACAACACTGTGACGTGGCGGACGTGACTCGCCACTGAATAAAGTCACTGCCCCTTGCTTCATCCTGGCGAAGCATTGTATTCCAGCAACCTTATGCTGTACTTCTGGGGAGCATTGGGCCCCTGTTTGACAAAGGAACAAACGAAAGGCGTATGAACTGAGCAATCAGTCACCGGCTCCCAATGGACGCGATTCCCTGAATTCGCTCCGCTGCCTTGCGGGCAGGCTATTCAGCCAAAGGCTCGGGGTGGTGTCCCCTAAGTCAACACCCTACTTCGGCTTGGGCAACCGGGTAGCATCTCGCCCTCTGAGGAAACCATGGAGATTGTTGTGTTGTGTTTTATTTTACTGTTTCAGTACCTTCGTTTGAATCCCATGGTTTCTGATGGCATTATGTCTGTTAGCAGACTTTTGCAAATAAACAAAATAAAAAAAGATTGAGTTTTCAGATTACCAGCCAGCAGTACAGTATCCGTGCTTCTTGCTGGGCAGCTAACAACTACTATTTCTCAAGTCAGCGCCACAGTTTGTAGTGGTATTGATATCGATGACAGATTGACACCACGCGACTTCAAGCTTTGAACGAGTCACACAATCGAGAGGATATCTAATGTCTGGGCAAGTGTTGCTTATCGACCGATCTGTAACAAAGTGCGCAGGTTCCCGCGTACCAGTCGCAGTGGGGATCGAGGGCTCCAACTAGAAGCGGAGGAACTGACGTTATCCGCTCGGTTGTAGATGGACTTGTCGATAGGGCAGCGGCGATGCTCCATGATTGCGTGAGCATAAATTGGAAGACAAACGACTATCGAAAAAAGATGAAGGAAAGCCTAGCACGGTGCTGATGGGGGACAAAAGTGAAGTTTGAAGGGGCCGATAAAGATGGAAGACGTAATAAGGGGAATAGGAAGACGGGAAGGTTTTATCAGCAAAATCCGTACACTTATTCACTGTGCTCGATGCAGCAGATAGGGCGCTGTCAATTATACTCTGTCAGAAAGTACCGCCCATCAAAGCTCAACGGAAGGTTGAGACACACAAACCGCCGCACCACGTTAAGCTCGTCTCATCGCGATGGTTAACAGTTATCCAGATGGCGAAATATCATTAACCGAATTGCGTGTTAGCCACGCTTCGCCTGAGATCACAGGGTTAAATGTTCCCGCAGTCCGTCAATGACTCTCAGTTCACGTCTTCGCTTTTAGCACACTTCTGCCACGGATACGGGATCTGTCACCTTCGCTCACCTCCATATAGTCCTCAGTTCAAAGTGATCATTTCTTGCACACTTTCAAGGCAGCTGTCCTGAAGTCACCTGGGATGACACAGTGCATATAAGAATACAAGCTTTTCTATTCGCTTACAGAGCAAAACCGGATCCGGTGCCATCTGGAAACCCATCTCATCCGTGGTGAACAAAATTAAGACAAGTTCACAGCGATCTGAAAGTCATGCAGTGACAGTTTCCTTTGATTCCAGGGGCGTGTATTATGATAAGTACACACCACACGGCACAGCAATTACTAAAGAGTATTATTAAGAGGTTTTGTGTCACCTTCTTGACGCTGGGAGACGCAAACGACCCGTTTTGTGGGCAACGGGCAAGTAACAGCTCCATCGTGATAACGCATCAACACAATCTTTACATGTGATAAAGATTTTCTTGGCCAAACATAACACGGTAGTGTTTCGACAGGCTCAGTACTTATCCAGCACGGCTCCATGTGAATTTTGACTGCTCCCAAAACTGAAAATGACCCTCAGATGGAGCGGATTTCGGTCCAGAAAATACATCATGCAAAATGCTGCGGATCAGCTGCATACCATACCAAAAAGGTATTGCAGAGCTGTTTTCTGCGATGGCAGAAACATTGGGTGAAATGTGCGACGGCGCAAGAGGACCACTTTGAAGGAGACGAAGGCAAATATTTTTATCTGAATAACCTGTTTCTATTAAGAAAGATCCCCTGCCCCCAAAAGGTCGCACAATTTGTGCTTCGTGAACAATCCAGACAAGCTCATGTTTGACACCCACACTCCACTTGCTCCGACACGTCCACATATTACGCGCAAATAGTCCTGTCACGTACACGCCCACGCTTAGTGGGACCTTATTCTTCGCCTTTTCCTTGAATTCGGCTCCACAGTCTAGGTCGCCAGTCGAGACTGGCTATGCGGCCATGGAATTGTCCTTTCGCTGTGTCGTAAAAGTGTTCTACTGAAGACCAGTCTTCTCTCGGGGTTGGGTATGTGGGTAGCAAGCAGGACACAGCGAGAGTATCGACTAACGTGTTCCGTCTAGTTCGGCGTACAAGTTACTCAGAGTACGTATCGTTCGTGCCGACCGTATCGCTGGAGCAGACTAGGACAATCGCAATGACCAGGATGTTATATTACTCCGGCAGCCCAAGTAAAACTGACTCAGTTTCTCGGTATGTTTCACCTAATGAGGCATCCCGATAACGTAGTAAAACTACGGCTTTCCAACTCTAGTCCAAAAATTCCCTTAAGACAGTTATCATGAAGCGACTGAAGCAAAAGATATGGCAGCATAATAGCAGAACGGTGAGAACTGAGAATTAAATGTTGAAAAGTGGTCACACAAGAGTTGAGTCGACAGGTCCAATCGGAAGAAATGATTGTAAAGTAATGGTGAAAAAATACTGAAATTGCAAGAAGTGAGGGACGCCAACTGACGATGAATTCTGTTCAGAGTTTACTGTTGTAAATTATATTGCATGATAGGAAAAATCACGAAATCAAAAGTAAAGAAGAGACCCTATGTCTGGCGTACTTGACTATAGGGGCCGATAGGTGAACTGACAATATGCTGTAGGGCGCCAGAATGGCAAAACACTACTAGCCCCGCACAAATGAGTTTTTTGATGTCGTCACATCGTCAGAGACAGTTACCAGGAATAAGGACGGCAGGTACAATGTAATATAACAAAGCGACCTTGGGACGATGAATGATGCGAAGAAGCTGTAAGCCAGACACTCGATATAGATTTATTAAATTGTTCCCAGGGCGCAAAAGTGAGCGGCAGCACAATGTCACCAGGTAACGTAAGCGGAACAGTCGGGAGTGCCTAATAGGGAAAAGCGATAGGTCAAGGTACGGAACAAGTGAGTGGCGAAGGAACTCTTAATCACCATAAAGAATGTCATAATGTCCAGGACGATAGAGTAAAGTAACCGGTGGAGATTGCGCATCCGATGGAGATGCGCATGAGTCATGATCATGAGATGACGCTTCCCCACATGGCGTATTCTGTGGGCCAGTTGATTCAATATTGTTGATATCAGCTGCATCGGAGAGCTCTGGAGGGAATACAATGCGCTTCAATTCACCCGATTGTTGACAGTTTTCAATGCCGATGGGTATGCCGACTGCAAGAGCTAGAGCAGCGATGTGGATATTGTCAGATTCACGAGCCATAGGTTCGACTTCCTGGAAGCAAGTTAAATGGAAAAGAATGCTGAGCCAAACACAAAGAGGAAACAGGACAAGTTTAATGCTCTGTGCGATTGTAACTAACAGCTAATTAACGTTCATAATAAATTCCCTTACAGATAAATCGCGTATCTCAACCGGTATTTAAAGTGTGCAAGAAGCAGGCAATTCAATCGAAAATTGGATCACTTCCTCTATGTGTGTCAAAAGACGCGTATGACGATCAGGAAGATGGGCGTTGATACGAGACTGAATACTTCAAACATGGTGGACAACCACCAAATTGAAAACAGAAAGTATAAAAATTCATGATTTGATAGAATGGTAAACCGATTGCGATGGGTAACCGTAATGTGCATCGAAAACCAAGAAATTATTAAAAATTTCGTAAAAACAATGCACCACGAAATTCACTGTAGAAAAGAGATAAGCGTGACTTTGGTGTACAGTGAACAGTAGTGCAGCAAAATATACCACTGTAGAAGAGTCAAATTTTGAGGTGGAAAAGGCGACGTAGACGCAGTGGAAGGTGGGAGATGGAGTAGCGCGATCTACGTGCTGAGCCAAAAGCCCTCGGTGCATAAGCTGCATGTTAACTGAGAGGCTCCATCCTTGCACCATGGATTAGATGAAACTGAACGGTAATTGTAGAGAAACACTTTCCATTTGAGTTGAATGCCCATTATAACGTAACATTATTAAAAAATCGACGGGACGGGACAGTAGTAATGGTCCTGCAGAACAAATGCGAATAATGCAACAACTGCACGAAGAATGTTCTTTCCACTAAAGCACTTCAGGCAAATACAATTACAAAGCAAAAGCAAGACGTTAATAAGCTTGGGAAAGCCTTGTCACAGTTGGAGAATGAACATAGAGGAAAGTACGGCTATACCGTAGTCAACTCTCAAATATGCAGGCCCGCCGCCGTCACCCATGGCTTAGTGGCACAAACCGATGGCATCCGGAAGCAATGGGTTGGGACCCGGCAGCGGTCTGAGGAACGCGCACCGTTAACGAGACCCAGAAGGTAGAAACGGCCATCTGGTGCTTTTCCAGAAGTGAGGGGACTTGCCTGACCGAGAAGTGACTGCGATGAACTACAATCTATGTTTCTCTCAGTGACGTATTTATAAATGAAATTCAGTCCCTACCAACGGTATGTTAGTAAGGAGCAATTCCAGTTCAAATGATAGCATCAATTCACCGCTGACGTCCAAGTTTTCTATTTGTTTGACAAAGTTAAAAGTAGCTGTCGCTGTATAAACCGATGATGTTGAGTACACAAACAGAATACTTTTGTTTCCCACACGAAAGCCGAATTTCTTGAGTTATTCAGAGTATTGCGCCTAAAAGCAACGGGGATCATCTGAAGCCGAAGCAATCACGCCGCAATGACAGAATTTCTACTCAAGACCACCAGTGGATGAGTGCTTAGAGGGCAAGATCGTGCGACTGCGATCGACGCCTGCCTCAGGTGGCATTTCAGTTTCGGTTCAATGCGAACATCTTGCAAGTTACACTAATTTTTGCTTTACCTTCCTTTGTCCCGCCGAAACTTAAGAGCAGACGGATTTTTCACGGCTGTTGAAGCGGTTTCGGAAGAAAAAGGAACTGACTCACAGATACAAGGTGAATAACCGTGTTAAAATCTAACTGGGGTTCCAAAGCGGAAGATAACGAAGCTAGGCAATTTGTACATGATAGCGGTTTTAATTAGCTACATTTGTTGTGATCCACGAGGGCTATTGAAGCATCTCTACGGCAAAAGTACATGCACTCTGGGGTGGTATGGTGAGTGTACACGTACTCAAGGTTGAGTTTAGTTCCGGCTCATCGATGACATTTTCCACACCCTACTTCATCGATATCAGTACACATCACCTGAGGATAAAAACACGCCTCCGCTATTGTACGGCAACACAAAAAAAGCGAAAAATAACACTAAAAATTCAAAAATCAAGTAATATTGTGTTAAATATCATATCATTAACTTGCTATGAGACCGTGATTGGAGATGGAATCTAAAGAAGAGGTGGACGGACAAAGAAACTCGCAGCACAAACGTCATTGGAGCCGGATTTTTGCCATGTCAGCAAGTGTATCCAACCGAACGTGTTCATCATCCTTGGGACCACAGCCTGGCAATTGCGATGCACCAACCGATGCCAACTACGAAATGAGGGTTTTCATTCCTCTCAACCAAATCACTGCTTGACTTCCCCTCCTCCTTCTCTGCGCACCCCAGGCGCGCAAACAACACGCGTCGTGGAAGTCGGTGTGCTGGCATGCGCAACATGTGGCTCAGCCATCGGAGCCTGGTACGTGATATAATGGTGGTGAGCGGATCCCTCGCTCTTCCTGCACCAAATACACGACGCCGAACACATCCATTGCTTACGCGGTGCTCGCATCAGATATGAGCTAAGCTGCGAAGTCAGCGAGTGTCGACCTGATGGGTCAGGATTCACAACCGTACAGGAGGTTTGAACAGACGGCTGCATTGTTAACTCTGTCCCTCATGGCGAGAGTGATGCCTCGGCGCCACAGATGGGGGAGATAAGCAAAAGCAACTCGGGCTTTTGTTATACGGCTCGTGAGCACATATTCGATCCCATAGGCGCTAATATAGCTGCCAAAGTATTTGGATTCTTGAACGACTTCTAGCCTATCACCACCAAGCGTCAGCGCAGGGAGAGGGTCCCTGCCAATTTTGGAGGACTTTGCGTTTCCAGGAAGCAAAGCATAGCCCAAACAAATTGATAGTCAGTGCTAATCTGTCCAGTGCTGCTTGGCACGTTTGAACGCTGTCACAGATTAGGGTAATGTCAGCAGCATGCTTCAAGTCAAGAAGTTGCTCATGAGGAAGTAGCTCCATAAATTGTAGGTCGTGTCAAGCGAACGCTGTTTCCATGACTTCGTCAATAGGAAAGATGGCAACGGGAAACCATGTCACAGACCGCTGGAGATATTGAGGGGGCGACCACATTTTGCCATAAACCCTTACTCCGCCCGAACTATGTGCGTACAGCGCTCTGATAATGTTTACGTATTTTTCGGGCACACCTTTCCTCAGCAGACAGTCCTATAGGGCACATCGAGCAATCGAAACGAAGGCACCTTTGGTGTCGAGAAAGAAGACAACGGTAGATCGTCAATAAATGTGGGGATGCTCCAACAATTGACATAAGGTCAAGATGTGGTCGATGGAGCCTCGATTTCGACGAAACCCGGTTTGCTCCTCGCGAATCTGACTTTCAAGAGAGTCTGGAGAATGGCAGACACAAGCAATTTAGAGGCAATTGAGGTCAGACTGATCCCTTTATGATTGCCGAATTCCGAACGGGAGCCTCCCTTGAAAATTGAGACTATAACGGAATGGCTCCAGTCTGTTGCGCCCACAGTTTTACTAGTAACCAGTGTAAATCATCTGCAAGAGTAGGTCCTCCGAATATGAATAGGGCTGGCGGGATTCTAGCTGTCCATGCGGCCTTATTCAATTTCAACAGTCTGATCTCACGTTCGATTTCTGCGTGTGAGGGCGGATCCACGGGGACGGCCCAGGGAGTAGGGCGATCAATGGCCGGTGGAGAAGCCGACAACTCTGACTGATTGAACTGCTTCTCAAAGTGTTCGGCCCAACGCTCCAAGCGTTTTGACAAGCGGTGGGTCGGCTGTTCACTCTCGTCGCTTATGGTTGCACTACCACCAGGTCTCCTGCTGCCCGTTTCCCGTACCAGACGGAAGAACTTTCGATGGTTACCAACGGCACCGGTTGTTTCTATTTGATGCATGATGAGACCACCAGGATTCACGGTTTCTCTTTAGGCTTGCACGCAGTTTTGCGCTGAAATTCTTGTGAGTCTCATTCTGTTCGCTTTCAGCAGGAATACGTCGGCGGGCATTCAGAAGTTCCAGGCTGTGTAAAGATCTAATGTTCCGGTTGGTAATTAGATTTGCACCGCCTTCGTCTACAACAATCTTACTGGATTCCTAAGATGCATATAGGGAAATCAAGTGTCAACTGTCGGGATGCTCCAAAGCCATTAGCTTTGAGGGAGTGCACCGAACACAACAAATGTCGCAGAGCCTGCGTCTTCCCGAAATTCACAGGTTTACTAGTGCCTACACAGGAATCCCATAAGCATCATCTGGCTGGATGCAATGTTACGGATTTTTACGCTTATACTAACGATATTCAACAGTCCAATCGAAAATCTCCGTTCAAAAGAAGAAGCCGTATAGCAACATGTGCATTCCATAGTAAGGAATTACTGATGTAGGTCAACACGGGCTCTCTCTCTCTTGACTTCTCTGCTTTCGGAAGGCACGGCAGATCAAAGTTGTGCAACCAGTATTTTGAGAAAGGAGTCCACTCAGAGAATGTGTAATCTGTTTTGTGAGTAGTTTAGTAGTTGCAATCACTTCACTTCGCTGTTGACGAAGTTATGGAAATCGCGTTCACAGGACACGACTTAGAGGGTGTGGATCTGCTCCCAGGAAAACGACTTATTGACTTAGAGTATGCTGATGATATTGCCCTAATCTGTGACAGCTCGCAGACGTGCCAAGCTACATTGGACTGATTAGCACTAGCTGTCCGTCACTTCGGGCTTTGCTTCGCACCCTCAAAGTGCAAAGCGTTCCTCCAAGATTGGTCTGGACCGCCCTCTACGCTGACCCTTGGTGAGGATATTTTAGAAGTCGTTCGGACATTCAACTACCTAGGAAGTTGTATCAGCGCCCTTGGGATTGTAGATGAGATCACGAACCGTATAGCAAAAGCTCGGGGCGCTTTTGCTAACCTTCGCCACCTATGGCAGCGGCACGACATCGCTCTTGCCTTGAAGGGTAGAGTGTACAATGCAGCGGTACATTCGACCCTACTGTACGGTTATGAAACCTGGCCCCTTAGATCAGCGGACATAAAGAGGCTAGTTACGTTCGACCACCGTGCCTTCGCAATTTAGCTCACATCTGGTGGGAACACCGCGTGAGCAACGAGCGTGTTCGACGCCTTGTTTACGGCACCGGAAAAGGAAATGAACCGCTCAGCACCGTTATTTCACGCACCAGGCTCCGATGGCTTGGCCACGTGTTACGCATGCTAGCCTACCGACTCCCGCGACGTGCGTTGTTTGCGCGCCGGGGTGTGGATGGAAGAAGAGGAGGGGTGGCCAAGCGATGACTTGGTCCAGAGGAATGAAGGCCCTCACTTCTGAGCTGGCCTTGGTTGGAGCGTCTCGGCTCCCTGGTTGGAGTCCGAAAGACGATGAACACGTTTGGTTGGACACACTTGCTGACATGGCAAGGAGCCTACCTCAGTGGCGTTTGTGCTGTGAGTTTCTTTGTCTCACACCATTCCTCTTAGCCTCCCCCTCCAACCACGATCTCATTATTTAGCCTTATATAACTTTGCATAGTAATTTTTTTTGATGCACAGCAGCCGGCTGGTAGCTTACCGGAACGATGCCTATCCGTTACCGGTAGCTCAGCCGGCTTGCACCAGTTGCTTTTTTTCTCCTTTTTTCTATGTATTGCGGCACAGTAGCTGAGGTGTTCCCCATCTCTGGCTAATGTGCATGATGAGGATGATGATGATGCAATCACTTCACATAGTTATCGTAGTTTCGGACGATAAAGCGCATAAAGCGAAACAAAATAGTCGGATAGGTCAGACTTAATTTAACTCAGTAACAACAACTGTCAATATTGTTCACTTGTAACACCCATAAAAAATAAAAATACAATTAATATTTCAACCATTCCTCTTCTACAAATAGGTCAAATTCTTTATCATCAGTATCGGTTTAACAGTTGGGCGATAGCAGAATCAAGCAAGCCCGGATCCCTCTCGTCATCATCTGAGTCAGTCTCGTTGCTGTTGCTTGGCTGTTCATTGATGATTCCGGCCTTCGTGAAAGCTCGGACGACAGTTGAGACCGATACCTTGGCCCAGGCATCGACGATCCATTGGCGGATAGTGGCGTAACTAGCCGGCGTTGCCTCCCTGTCTTAGTAAATGGGTGCTCACCTTCTGTCACCCAATGCTCCCGTGCGGCTCACAAGTTAATTTTGAACGCTCTGTTTACACTAATATCTAGCGGTTGGAATTCTTTGATTAATCCTCCCGGAATGATGACAAGCTCCATATTAGTCTTTTTCGCTTGGCGTTTGACAGTTTCGGTGAGGAACGCACATGGAGTAGTAGATCAATAGGGACGGAAATGTGTGGAAAAAAACCGTCCGGTTTCCTGACGTAAACTTCTCTCAGCCACTCACCCATTTTCTCTTCGTCCATCCACTTTTGGGTTGAACTGGACAATGACCCCAACAGGATACCCTTCCCTTAGCAAAGTCTTCTTCTTAAAAATTACCAAGGGTGGTAGCTTCTAGCCATGAGCCTGGCAACCGAGAACTACAGTGAAGGATGATTTCTCGTTCCTTATGGCGCGTATACATACGGTAGATGACCCAGATATTTCAACCGTACGGTTAACGGGGATGTCAAAGCTGAGAGGAACCTGGTTCAGGTTTGTGATGTAGTTTGGCTGGATCTACGTTTCGGTGGTCTTGTTCGTGCTGTAAGTGCGGAAGATGGCCAACTTTGCTTCGTAATTCTTAGGCAGTTGTTGCGAGGTGGTAGTTCTTGTGCGGATGGAGAAGAGGTCTTTTCATAAAACGGAAGCACCAAGAAGAACCTCCTTGAAAGTCCTTCATATTCATATCACGTGCCATGGCTATTGCCTTGAAGCGAAGGGAGACTGTAGAGACGCTTCTACCTGCTGTCCTATGTTCAGTAATTCACTGCTCAATTGCGTCCTCTAAATGTGGCTATCTCTCATTTTTTCCCTCGGAAACTCTTCTTTGTCTTCTGTACTTGACGCAGGTTGCCTTCTTGCTTCTTCCTCTTCCCTATGTTCCAATTGTTTACCCGAAAACCACAATTTGAACGATGATGTGAGTGAAGCGCACACTGGCATCGCCGACTGTCTGGATGACCGCAGGTTTTGGAACACTGGTGTGAGCGCAGATCGTGCGTTCAAACACTCACCTGCAAACAGCGAGATACAGGTGCCTGTTTTGGACAGTTTGCAAGATGCACTGCTGGACCAAGTGAGTTTGTCGGGTGGAGTAACCATCAAATATATCACAGTATGGGATATCAGCGCGGATGGTTGAATAGTTGATTGGTTTATCGTCGCCAGAGAAGCTCGAATCAGTTGGCTCCTGCACAGAGTTTGCTACCCCCAAAACAGTCTGTCTAGACAACATACAATGCATCCGAGAAATGTTTACCGATTGTGATGGACGCACCATAAATTGCTGCACATTGTGCGCCTTGAGAAAACCCCAAGGAATTCTAACGGCAGTCTCCATATTCAATCGCGGCTCTGTGTACCACAAATTCCGCGGTGCTACATGTTTCTCCGCAACGAGGCGCAGACTATCCACATGTGAACGATGGATACATTCTGCTACTACAAGATTGAACCGGTGTCCCTTTTGCTGCTTGGTGTGCGCTTGATGCGCACAGGACTCAACATTGGTAATCCCCTAATGCGGTGTCATTACTCCATTGTTTAAGAGTGCTCACCGTACATATTGACGCTGTTGGTGTGAATGTTCCCCAATCCACATCGGAGCCATAAGTAAGAAAACATTGGGGTTTCCGATACGTCTTTTATAGACAAATTAGTTATCGATCATGGTGCAACTGCACAAGGAGCTTCTTGCTTGTAGCAGAAGCGCCCGTTTGGGTACCATGCGGTTTACCGATCCGTGTCAATGCGCCTAGTCTATGCAACCTCGGAGATTCATATTTTGCTCCGTCATGTTTACGTTTGTAAACGGCTACCCAGATGACCGAGAGACTTGGTCAGGCAAGTAGTTCAACAACCTGGGGAACGACCTGCCTCAGCCTATCGCGGTTACCCCAACCGTGGCTATAACAGTTGTTCCCAGAAGTGCAACTGTGTCATGCACTGAACCATTGCATGCACGCTAATCCGCCGCCGAGGAAAGTCTGATAGCATACGCGTCTAGTGTCGCTGCGCGAATGGATACGTCGGTAACCGCCTCAAAGATCGATAAAAATAGCACGAAAGCTACTGTGACACAGAGAAAGCCGATTACCACACCGCCAGAGAAAGAAAGCACACCCACTTAATAATTGTGAACAGCAAAATTAGCATAACTCGCTAAAGATAATATGTTTTAATGTGCCTGAGTCGAAAGCAAGCTCAGTCATGGGCAAGTTATCGGATGATCTGAAACAGTGGGAACATATATGTCAAGAAATGAGAATCCCACCTAAACCGGCCAAATTGGTTCTCATTTCCCCAACGCTAACTCAGCTCGCTATGGGGAACCAAGATTAGCTCAAGTGGCACTTCAGTCTGTAGACAAGGTGGAGACAGTTCTTTCGTCAGCTCACCATTTCCGTGATTCGATCTGGTCGGAACACAGGGTGAGCAATGCTGAGGTCCGCCAGTTGGTTTGTGGCAAGAAACCCTCTGGTGCTTCACTTCAGTGTCTGTTGAAGTTGAATCGCTAACGTTGGTTAGGTCATGTACTCCGTACACCAGTTAACCGCCTTCCTCGGCGAGCATTACACGCCGTCACTGCACCAAGTTTGGCGAAAGCACGAGGTGTTCAATCGATGACGTGGCATAGTGGTATGAAGAAATTGACCGAGAGACTTGCTCAAGCAGGTACTTGCGGTCTTCGTGAATGGGGGCCTAATGCTAGTCCAAACAAAATGGTTAGAGTCGATATCAGACGTGGCGCATTGTCGGAGTCAGCTCTGTCCCTGTATTCGTTCTCCTGCGTTTAACTGTTCATACTTCAATGCGATTAGCTTCTTGCACCTGGTTCTTGCTTCCATTCTGCTAATACCATATTTAAGTCTAACCGCATTTAATTATCATTCTTCATTTTCGCCACTCTGGCGGCGCGAGTACTGGCAAATGCATCCACAACACTTTGGTGTCCAGATCATGGTTTATTAACTGAACTGAAACTATCGGGTAATCTTTAAGTATCGTAGGTTATTTGGGAAAGAGAAATTCCAGATAGAACTTGGCTCACTTAACAAGAAAGCAAAATACGAAAAGCGAAAACTACTACTCCACCAAGTCGTTATTATTCCTAGTTGAAAGTGGTGCCTTTTTTTCTACAGTGGTCCTTTGGAAGCCTGTTTTCAGTCTACCGGCGTGCCCACCAAAACTTTAGTTTAACATTGCCTTTGATACGAATACGGGCACATCGAAAAGGTATTGCTCTAGTGTGCGGTAGTTGTGCATCACGTGTACATTCGTCCGATAACGCGATGTCCAATTTTTACCACAGTAGATCCTGTAGGTAACGGTTACTTCAGTGCTACGGCTAAACACCGGTCAGTACAGAGCCCACAGGCATCCAGTTTTCCGCGAAACATTGTCCTCAAACAATGAGCATAATGTATCGATCGTTCACATGTGGATAGTCTGCGCCTCGTTGCGGAAACATGCAGCACCGCGGAATTCGTGGTGGACAGGGCCGCGATTGTATGCGTCGGTGCATCGTGTGAGATCTGATTGGATATGCGGACTGCCATTCGAATTTCTCGAGGTTTTCTCAGGGCGCGCAATGTGCGTCCATCACAATCGGTAGACATTTCACGGACGCTTTGTAGAAAGCTGACTCCACGAGATTCCACACACAAAGTCGTAATAAAACTGACAGAGTTTACAACGCAGTGTGAACAGATAAATTGATTCGAGGTCACTATGCCTCAGCACAACCATTCTTGCATAAGGCGCACCGGAATGCAAGGCGCATTGCCGACTTTTCAGCAAATATAAGGATTTTAAGTACGCCTTATAGTCCGAAAAATACGGTAATCGGTAAAAGTCAGCTCTTCTGCATGCTAACGGTGATGTTTTACACAGAGTGATACTCAAGCTGCACTGAAACAAACCACTACCTTTACTGGGGCCGCGTCCGAAGTGAAGAGCTTCTGGTGTTGCTCGTTCATAACGCTGCACTACAGGCTAATTTCGTTCTTGTTTGATCTCTAAGGGGGGAATGAAATGCTAGATGTAATGGCAGATGGTTAACGCCTTGATCAATGAAACCGTGGTTACAACTGAGAATGCGTGTCGCAATCCAAACACACGGCGGGAACTTCAAAACCAAACAACTGCCTTCTAACCGTAGTGTCACGTGCTGCTTGCATAGCTTAATAGCCCAGATGTCAAGTGATCAGCCAGCCAACCACTACGTCGAAGGTTCGATCCCCGGCGTCGACTGTCTCTACCTTATTAGTAAAAACAGGGACGAAACCGGTCGTAGAGTGATATGTTGGGGGCGAGCAAGACCGAGCCTCTACAGTTTAGGTATGATACTGATTCTTCGTGCCGATGATTGGTCGATTATCATAAATGCCTTCATCCATCTGATTGCGAAGGATGAAAGTGTGCGCGGCACATCAAGCATCATGTGTTAATTGTCGAGAAACACATATGCTTCTATGTACGTTTGAGAGACGCTTCGTAAAACCGAAAGATCATTCTTTTCTCTCCGACTAAAAATGCCTTCAGCACCAAGGTAGTAGTAGCGTACTTCTTGAATGAACCTCTAAAAAAGCACAGAGCTTTCGATCGAGTACCTCCCGGAAAACTAATATCCAAAATGATATCGTATGGGATCGGAGAACCCATGTGTTTGTGGTTTAAATCGCATCTTACAAACCGAACGTAGATGGCACAGCTTAGGAAACACAAATTTGAACCAACGGCATTCACAAGTAGTGTAGTACATGGTAGTGTGCTTGATCCTCTATTGTTCTTGATGCATGTCAACGATATCGTTGATGTAATAAAATTCGGAACATCATATGCCATTGTCGACGATAGTAAAACATGATGCAGCTAGACTTCCACATGCTCGGAATTTGGTGCTCAAAGTAGGGAATGTTATTTACGACATAATTGTTACGCATTGTTACACATGAGACAAAACGGTCTGATCATCTGTGATGAGCCAATCGATATATGCCACAGTGTTCGGGACATTTGACTGAGATACTCACACTCACCCAACTTCCCCGAACAAGTGGCATATGTCATTTGAAAGACCAGACATAGCATTGGAATATTATTTAGAACAGTTAAATTAAAGGAATCTATGCCTTGCACCTATCCATTAGTTTCTCGTCCCCTATTGGAATATTGCTCAGTCGTGTACAGTACCACAAACGAACGTGACCACATTGTATCAGAAAATGTACAACGAACAACCACAGAACGCTTATCATCGAAATTAGAATATTTGGAAGAATGTGAGAAAACGAAACTTGATTCCATCTGGCTGATGCACGTGGGACACAACCTAATCATATTCTTTAACGTCCGGCGCAAGAAAGCGCGTGTTTCAAAGTTCAACTTGGCATTAATACATTTACCAGTGTGCGAGATAGGAAATCAAGAAAATTCTGTGGTGGAATGCACGTCGAAGACCACCAGATCCGTCAACTTCTTATAAGATATAGCAGAACCTGGAAAAAATTACCATCCGAAATACGTGCGTGTAATTCAGAGCACAACTGTCGCATTAGGATCTACAAATATTCTTGGCTGTGTGAAACACGATCTACCTATTGGGATGCCACATAACAAGTAGCCAAGCGTACGAATATGGACCAGGATTTATGTGATCCAGAAAATAGTTTACAACAGAGGGTGAATAATGAAGTGGGTAAGTTTCGACACTCACCGCCTTCATCTACCTTTTTACACTTACGCGATTATGCCAACCCCAAGGTTATCAGCAGCAAGTGTGTACCGGGGAAAGTCAACTGAACACACCTCGACATTCTCCGTCCTCATTGTTGATGTTTCCCCTACTTTTATTGCGGCCTACCCTTAGACTTGCATTTTATACGCATCGCTCCTGCTCCAGTATCATGTGAGTGCCACAAGCAACATTTGGTATCACTGAGTAGATCTGAGCAAAGCAACCGTCACAATGTCATGAAAAGTACACATACTTCAAATTTATGTAAAACCCGTTCTCCTACTATTCAAAAACAACTTTTAAGCGAGTCATATTCGTGTGCTCAAGGGGCCAATTAAGTCCCGATAAAGACACCCGATGCAGCATCAGATAACACACTGAAACAACAATCAACATTTGTGCCCTATCAAGTTTGAAGATAAAGTTGCGTTACGGTCGAACATTTTCCGAGCATTCGTGGTCGTTGCATTATAAAATGCTTTTAATTAGTTGAACATGTTGACAAAGGCGTGTACAGCTGAAAACGAGAATACAATTTGCATTAACAATCGAACGAAAATAACCGGAACTGTGGGGAGTAAATATCGATCGGGCAATATTAAGGGAAACAGACAATTTAAATAAAGTGAAACTACTGAAATACTAAGGTTTTGGTTCTTTCAGCTGGCGAATGTGGAAATAGATGCTCATAATTACTTACTGTTTCGCAGAACTGACTGATAGTTCGACCCTCATCAATGAAATCGGAGTAGAAGGCCGCGTTCTTTTGAACGTAAGCAGAAACGAGAAGACTAAGGGTAGAGAAGTAGTGAAATGGGTAAAAATAAGCAAAAAGCTACTGACGGTGAATGGACTTTAATGATTTGTTGATGACATGGAAAACTGCAGAAATCGCAACGAGTTTGGCTCACATAGACCGAATAAAGTAAGCTGGTAACCTCGGTGAAGTAGAGTTGTCACACATAAAAAAGTTAAGAAAATGGGACATCTTGCAAAAAAGATAAAGGTGGCAAAATAAATTAACTGCGCAGACGTCTAGTCAGCCCAAGTTTTGCTAATCAATGAAGAGGAATACCATAATAAAGTGTAGAGAGAAGCACAGTCTACCAAGAAGACCAAAGAACTAGGTACAGGAGGCAGCTAATAAGAAATGGTGATTTCGCCACGTTAAGGACTACCAGGCGCTTGAGCACTGCTGCGCATAGGATCTAGAATGCTGCTCAGGTCGTCGTCACCAACCGAACCAGCAAGTTGCCGGCACTCCAGCTTTACTAATCGGCGCCAGCTCTCATTGTTTATATCCATTAACATGTAACAGTGAGTCAGTTACATTGACAGAACCGATAGGTTATTGTGTTCCCGGATGAAGGAACATATACCGAAAAGGAGCATGCGTGAGCTAAACCAACACCCCAACCCTCCCCAAGCCCTATAGCTGCTTCAACCGCCAGTATCCTCGATAGGTAAGAACCTATTGATTACCAGTAGCCAGATCCCGCTCGATAATGCGTTCAAAATTTTACTGAGATACTATAAGCCGCGACTTCTTCGGTTCGTAGAGTCCCTCGCGATTAGCCGAATGCAGCCAATGCTGTGCGTGCATAAACAGTTATTCGTCAGCCTCGGTTTCATCTATATTGATTCCAAAGTTTGTTTGCTCACATCCGCCGTTTATTATTGCTTCCCATTGGTTATTGCTATTGGTAGTGACGAGACAACACGAAATGCTTGCATCAAGCAACGGTCGGCTTCTTGCTGTAAATAGTAAATTGCTGACGTGAATTAATTACTTTCATTATGCGGGGAAACCCAATTCACTTAAGCGACGACCATGACACTTAAATTCCAACAGGGTGGGGTGACTGGAACTGCCTAAACGTTGTTCAGAAGTCCTCAATCCACTCGATAAACGGAAGAAATTGGTTCCAACGAAAAGATTGTAGACAAATTAATCTATTCTGATGGCATTGTACTGTCTAGTAATGACGACGTAGGTACACTAAGATAATTAAATGGTTGCAAGTAGGATTAAACCTAGTTGATTTGAAGCTAAACACCGCCAAGTGCCTCACAAGCACCTTTTTCCCCTTGGGCTAGTAAGCATGTTGACGGTATGACGGAATCCCAGAGTGTGATGGATGCGGTTAAATATCTTGGCTTGAAGTTTAATTGAAAAGGCAGATGTAAGGTGATAAGCAGCCCAACGCTTGGATGTATGCGGTCTGAGATAACGGCTGGATCGTTAGAACTGCATGAACGAACAATAATAGGGTGGTGCTCTGTTTTCAAGGGTCATCATTATCGCAATGCAACACTGATGTCAATTGATACCAGTTGGAAGTGAGTCTGTGAATGAAGTTAGTTCTTGGGTCACATATTGCAATACTTCCGTCATAACCGGATTGCGAATCAGTTCGAGTAAATTGTGCGGCTGCGAGGATTAAGCGTCATCATTAAACCAATCATCTCTACGTCTTGAGACGTTGCAAACCGTATGTTGGTAATGTATGAAGATTTACGCCTAATTGTGCCCGAAGTAGCAGCTGCTTTGACAAGCCGGTTGAACTGCGAACGGACTGACGTCGAAACGCATGATACGGACTGTGTCAATATATTCGTTCTAAAAGCGATGGCGAGAGGTGTGAAATCAGTGAGGAAATCGCGGTCTTCCACATGCCTCTGGTCAACTGGGGGAGCAGGCACATGTTCACCAAGTCCGCAACGGGTTTGTGGCGCATAGGTCGTACTGTTAGCCTTCCTATGTATGCACAGTTGTAAGGACACGAACGCGCGCATGTGTGTGTGACGGATTCAAGGGAACACTAATGAATCCCTTAGATTGGTCGCCTACCCTCAAGCATTCACATCCTAAAAGTCAGCAGTAGGGATGACGCCGTTAGCGTTGGGACCGCGTTACTGCTTGGATACCAAGCGCTTGCTGCTTACAATGTTCCACATTGGTTCTTGCATTCGAGTGAAGCCCGAGTGGAGCCTAAGTACTCTACGACGCTTTCGCACTTTGGAATGCAGTTTGGAAGTTCGGGGTTCAAGGCCCAAAAAATTCTCGTTGCAAGTGTCCACACGTTGGCTCGTCTGTGTAAACTAAACAATCTCCCCAAGTAACGGACCAATAATTTCATGATATTGATACCACATGTTCTGTTCGACATATTAGTCACGAGAGCGAGTGTAGCTATATTTCTCGCTGTTCATCCATCATACTGAACTTGGGTGCGCTTAGGAAAAGGCAGCTATTATCGAGATAAGTGGCGGAACGGCAAAGGTGCTTGCAACAAGTTGAATTAATAATGGCAAGTCTTTTGGATTGACTTAGAAGTAGGTTAGTCCAACTGTGGTGGCACGGTAGTGCTTTCGTACATATTTCATTGAAAAATAACTCCACGCAGAGAAACAATTGATTTATAGTGCAGAATAGCTTTAACCGAGAGGTAGATTGTAAGAGGTAAAATTACCATGATAAGCGCAGGCTGGATGGGAAGATCATACGTCAGCTACAGAGGCTCTTGATACCCATTATTGGTCTACCCTCATGCGAATAACTATGCAATGCTCCATGCTTTCATTACAAATCGAACCATGGGTATGGAAATTTGCTGCGGATAATATTACTTGACATTCATTGTTATCCTAGCCATGTCTAAGTTGTTCCATTCCAACCCAGGCTGTAAGATACGATCGTGTCCATACTGTGTAACATGCCCAGGTGTCTCACCACAAAACCACTTATGATATTGTCCAGTCACAGGGGATCATCCCCGTGTGATTCCCTTCATTCCCCATTCGCCCGGAGACACACTATACTTAATATTCGATGCGGTGTAAAGCGAACCAATCGCATAGGGTTGTTAGATCCATTTAAAGAGGCGAGCCAATTGTGAGCAGGAGTTTGTACTGTGATCGTGTTGAACGGCGGCAAATGAGATGATTTGCCTTCTTTCTGTGCCTTGCAAAGATCCAGTTGTTCTGGAACTGAGGTATCTACATATTGCACTTGAGTTCTATTTTGTTTCATTGTACCGTAGGTAATGTCCCAGCTTCGTTTTTTTCATTGGACCCGGGAGATTTTACGTGTCACTTGAGCCCCAAGCGAATCAGTCGCTTACATAAATAGCTTATCGACACAGTAGAGTATACCGCCATATTTGCCTACGGTTGAGTAATTGGAAATTATGCAAGCTACTTCTTGTAAATTTGCTAAAACAGTTTGCACACTTTTCCGAAAGCCGAATGTAGTACAGGGAGTAGCGGGGTTTACTAGATGTGTTATTCATGTGATATCGTCAAAGGGGCCATCAGAGAATGTGTGATATTATCGCCTACAAATGCATATAGCAGACGGCATCTAGAATACACACTAATGATAACTCATCACTGTTTTACGGTACCTGTTATTTGTGCATCATTCCACCTGGTAAGCCCATTGATGGCATTTGTATCTCTATTCCTGAATCCGTCTCTATCTATTGTTGATAGCCACACTTCCGATTAAATTTAAGACTGCCATTTAGGTTCACATTAAAACGTTAACTAAGCAGCGACAGCCGTATTGGTTGCTTATAATTGTACGTCCGATTTTCCAAAAATAGAGGAATATGGCTGGTATTCTTTCATTTAATCCAAACTCATGCACGTACGCAGTGTTATTGCTCATGAAGGTTATTGTTTCTCCATTCAGTTTGTGGTAGTCCATACACAAATGTGAACAAATGCCCGCTCGCAACACTGCATGGACCTTTGGTATGTCAACTGATATCTCTACGCGCAGCGTGCGGTGCTTGTCATCATGTTGAATGACTGTGGTAGCCATTTAGGAACAGTTGTAAGCGTCACATTTCCGCTTGACAGACTGATCGTATTTTTACACGCGTGACACCATTATATAATGATTCGACGTCAAACTGGGGCTCGCCCAAATTACAGGTAGCGCTAACATCTATTCGTGTCTCGTTACGCTCCCACTTGACGGGTGGATATTACCTCTCATCTTGTGTGACACCGTGAAGTATTGCGGGTTGCAATGTGATGTCAAGGTAGCCAGATCAAGTGTCTCTGTACTGCGCACTAAGATTCAGACCAGTCATCAATTTTAGTTCATGGACAACGGCAATACGATGTGACATCCGGATGGAACTCCTTGGACACAAGTAACACTCTCGGCATTGATAAAATGGTCGAGCTATGCTAGCGCACAGAACAGATGATCAAAGGGAGCATAAATAGTCACACACGACTGACTGCCTGGTGGTTTCATATACAATTGAATTCGCGCTTACCTCTCGAACATGAGATGATCGGACCGACTCTGGCGTACCTTCTGACACGAATAGCCTATGGTTAATATAAAAGACGACATTTACAGCACACACCAACAATAAGTCATTACTGCTCTACTGGGCTTCTACTTCTTCCTTAAAGTGAGCATACCTATAATTCCCGTTCATTCAACGCGGGCTTTAAATTAGCCAACCTCATAAAAATCAGTGGGCTTAATCTCAGCATTTCCCTGCTAACTTGTACAGTTGCTTACTCCATCTCCGTCGTCGTCTGCGTCGTCCTTATACTATCGCTCATGTAAGTAGCTCTTGGGTACAGTTACACTCTAGTATGATTACCTTGGTGCAAGGTAGTATCATTATTGCACCTGCCTAGAACGGAGGAGCAACATCTAACCTACCTTTATTGGGCTTACTTAACTCGGTTGTATTTCGCGATGATTTCACATGTTGCCTACTACACCGTTGTACTCATCATGACCTATGATACTCTTGCTGCCTTCTCAAGTGGAGTCTAGTACGGTGACACACCGAGACGGTGAGCTACGGCATCTTCCCTTTTGGTTGGCTTGCCGAACAACCTCCTCGTGGTGCCAGCTGGGTGATTCGGGATTATCCTGTTCCAACAAATCAGTCGGCGGCAGTGTTAAGGGACCTCAGAGGCAATAGCCTGAAACTGAGTCAACAACACAAGCGGCTTTTCATTAAGGCTGGACGAACCTCAGGTCATAGCGACCCAGTGATTCCGCTATAAGTAGCCATCGAACGTTTCCGTGCCTATGTTGCTTATGTGCCCAACGACAGCCTTGACGTTAAGAATTTCATCCGGCCAGACGCATTATTAGTATCATTTGCCAGTGGACCAATTTGGCCGTTAACGCATTTGTGAAGGAGGATAAGTATCTTAACAGAGATGGGTTGGAACGATCATTTATGCTAGTGAAGGATATGTTCAAAATGTTTGTCGGCGTTCTGCTTGCAGTATAGAAACCGCTTGATGCAGTCGGCAAGCCCTTTCTCCCTCGTGATCACGTGACATGCGTTCACAATATTTTCTTTCAATTGTTCCAATGTACGCGGCCTTGTTTGTACACTCGCCGCTTCAGATAGCCCCATGGAAAAAAGCCATGGGGCTCAAATCTGGTAAGCGAGGAGGTCACTCCATTGATCCACCACGTCCAATCCAATTTTGACCAAATTTGTCGGTGAGGTAAGCATGTACCGCTTTAGCAGAATGTGCAGGTGTACCATCCAGCTGCCACCAAATGGTACTGCATGCCCGTTCGGCCTCCAGCCGTGGAAGCACAAATGTCTGCAGCATTTCCAAGCACGACGGTGCACGGAAAAGATGAGGCTTTAGTACTTCAAAACAACAACCTACCAGTCACACTCACGGAAAAAAATATGGACTCAAGATTTTCTGGCCTCTTAATCCAGCAAACAACCATCAGTTTCACACTGTGGTGCATCCGTGACGCGGTATATTTTCGTGGGTTGCTGGTAGCGTAAGAATCCTGTTTGATTGTTTCATGCAGATGAAACAGTGCCTCATCTATAAAGATGACAGAACGAATATCCACGTGATGCAGAAACCAGGGGCAAAATTCATGCCGCTTCTCCGGATCTGTACTTGAAGTGCATGGAATCTTCGAAATTTTCGTTCCTGTAATATTCGGTGTACCGCATGTCGGGTTGTCACAGTGCTGTGGAATCCGAAAAATGCTGAGATCAGGAATTTTTGATAATTAACTGATTACAGCGCAAGCTAATCAGTCGTCCGTGGTGATGCGAGGCGGTCCGGTACTCTTCATGTCACACACACTCTCAGTTTGCTCGAATTTCTTCACTAGTTAAAGCACGTACCGGGCGGTGACGAGACGCATTCCTGCGTTTATTGCATCGTATCTTCGTGAAGTTGATGCAGTGGGTAAACCGTATTCGCCATACAGACGAATAATCAGCGCGCGCTGATAAACAGGCACGTTACGTGATTCCGACTGCAGTGTCTGTTCGTGACCCATTACCTAAAGCAGTGCTTCAATGACACTGGGACGATTTGGATTGCCTAACATGGCCCTCACCTGAGCCAAAATACCCGGTTCGCTGAGATACCATCAGGTGCGCACATTCACACCGCAGTTTTGGTTGAGCGCTTTAGCTAGGTAGCTGGTTGTGTCGCTTTGACCAGTGAGATACACAGATCGCCTCAACGCCTAAGGTTAGCCATGACCTTCAGCACTCAGCTCGAAGTTAGCTGACAGCTAACGACCGCCGGAAACACATTGCGGCTGTCTGTACTCATCGCGCTCGATGGCCGAAACGGGCTATGCGGCCTGTCAGTCGGTCCTGCATCAGTTTACACTTGCACTTAGCTGATCCCTGCATTAAACCACTCGTCTGCCGAGAATTCCATATATCCTCAGCACCAAGGTGACAGAGAAATTAGTGGTTCTTCACGCGCGCACCACAGGCAGTACGCATTTTGCAAAATTTGCTATACATTGGCTGATGGGGACAACAACCATAAATGACCGGCATTCGCCATAAACGAGTCAAGGTAGGTTCATGAAACGTGCTTCCCATTGGAACGCGGTTATTAGCATTCTGCCGCTAGGCTAACTATATATATATATATATATATATATATATATATATATATATATATATATATATATATATATATATATATATAAAAGCTCCATGGTATTACTCAACAGACTATGCTTCCTACATTCGGCTCCTTGAAATCGATATGCAGAGTTCATGATGCTAGCTTGACCAGCTGCCCAATGTTAACTAGCACGACGCTTAAAGAGCTGGTGCATCGCAGGATAATGGTTCAGCCCATCTATGAGTTCATTCGTATTTGACGTGCACGCGGAGTATTCGAGCGAATTGTGTTGTTGATACGGATCAATGTTAGGGTGGCAAATTAGTGTGCATGTTTCCAGTTCGATGGATACGCTTCAATAAAAAGGTCACCAGCGCTTGGTCGCTTACATTACGCATAAAGTGTAATTTGACATTTGGAACACGATGCTCAACGATTGTCCCACGTGTGACCACGCTGGACCATGCATCCAAAGAGAAATCGTCCTAAATTATGTGGCAAGTGAACTATCTTGACAATTAACTGACTAGCGATTATCATGATGTTGACAGTTCATGTTTCGCTCCACAGGTTAGTGAGACAAATGGGCATAGTTATATTTCCCGTTGTTCATCAGCCACAATGAATTTACCGGGGTTTATGAAAACGCAGGTACCAAGCGGATTGAAGGCGGAAGCGCAGAGATGCCTATCAGAAATTGAATTGGACATGGCCAATCTTCTGGCTAGACTAAGTGAAAGGTTAAGCCCAACGGGGATGATACGTCAGTGTCTCAGTATATTACACGGGAAAGGAATGGGCGCATAGCGACAATCGTTTTAGGAGCAATGAATGGCTGCACCCGAAAAGTACGATGCAGATCGTTATCAAGTGGCTTAAGGCCACGGCAGGGTACACATCGGTATGTACAAACGGTTAAGTACTTGGACGACAGTCGTGCTAGGTCTTGGGCATTTGCAAAATAATGCGAACACTGTTCGGAAAGCCATATGTTTGACAGTGGGCAGCAGGACTTAGTTGATGTAGTACTGGGGTAGTTGTCGCGCCAAGGAAGCTATAAGCGGCGAATATGTGGCATTGCCACCTATCAATGCTTAAGGTTGCGCAAAAAATCGTTCTTTGTGAATCTGCACGTACCTCGGGCAGCAGATGGTCGGACCAGTCGGCGACATGGAGAGCCGGAAGTGAACACCCCATCGCATCCGAACACTGTGCGATCTCCTCCATCAGGTACGTAAACCAGACAGTACATATAGACGGCAACACCCGAGAGCACACCATTTTACTGTAATACTTGTTTATTATTCATTCTACCTAGTAACCGTACTGACGGCAGTTGCTTCGCTATTCCTATATCGGTTTCGTTCAAATATGGAAACCCAAGATTTAAGGCTGTCTTCTATGTTCACGCCTAAAAGTTAAAAGAACACCAACAATTCGTTTTCGATACTTATTATCATGACTGTGCAATTGGCCGTTCGTTTGACCTCTAAACGATACCCATGCATGTTTTTATTACTATTGTTCACGAGGCTTAATGTGTCTCTATCCAGTTTGTGGAAGTTTATACTTAGGTTTAGACGAATGAAGGTGTATATGCTGTATTCGAACTACCATTGGACACCGATGCCGCTAATCCATGTACATATGTATACCGAATGAATTCGATGAGGATACCTATGCCGATTTATTAATCCAGGCCAATAAGGCGGCGCATGTAGTACGTTTGCCTGCGTGAGGAACATTTTTGGATTTCAGAAGTAGATGTTGACTGAGCGCCCCGGTGTGGCTGCATCTGATGTGAATGTTGACAATGTACCTACCTTTCTAATACCCTCCACCTCGACTGCTGGAGCCAGGAGACAGTTGGTCGTCACTGGAGCGGACGGGGTGCACTCTCCTCGTGACGGTGCTAGGCTAAAGGAGTGGTTCCATTCTGTGTGAAACGGGTTACGGCCCAGCCACTGCCTTGTGTACACCTGGTGTGCATGATTTCCCAATTAGACCGGAATGCTTCTATTCCGTTTGGTGAATGAGTGTGAGCCGGCTCCGTTGATAAAACGTGGCTCCCATCCACATGCCTCCCGGTCTTATTCCTTTGGGTTTACCTCGGATATGGGGTGTGTGGGTGGAACTGTGGGTGGTGAAGCGCAAGCCACCCATGGTCCCTCTGCAGGCGCAGGCGTCTTGTGGCTGCCCCCGTGGAGGCCATAGTGACAGGCAAATCCGGCTACGGATGCCGCCAATCCACACAGGAATCTTAACGCTTGTTAATTTATGGTAAACTTGTAGACGCCCGGTGAAGCGTTGTGTGGAAACGAAAAAAGAGTCTACAGTACGCCAGTACGCAGCACCGAAGCTACGCTTCATTGCCGCGCAACCGCTATCAGTCGCGCGTGGACCACGGATTCTGCAAGGGTCACCTAGTCCCCTAGACAGACTCGAACCCGCACCCTCGAATTACCAGGCAGGCTCGTGATCCTTTAGGATACGGACCGACTATGTGGGAACAATCCTCCAAGCGAGTATTCAATACTGATAAAACGGTGGATGAGGTGAAGTAGAGCGACTGCACCCTAAGCGCGAATTGCCGGGTGATTGTTATTGTGAATCGCTTAATTCCTTCTTTGCTGCCTCCATGAACCTAGAAACGGACCCCATATCTTCTTGACCTGCGCTAACACCAACAAGCGTCCTATAAAATGTCGAGATTACTCTTTCGAACATAGAAAAGGCCATGAAATGCATAAAACCGTCGCTTAAGCTGGATTCCGATGGCATTGCCTATCCGCCACTGGATTAGGCGGGTCCGCCGTACCACTGCTTCTAATGAACTGGTTCACTTTGTCGCTAGAATGTGGCCATTTCCCAGACCAGTGGACGACAGTGCTTATTACCCCTCGCCATAAAGCTGGACCCAAACAAAGGGTCGCTAATCACCAATTTCACCAACACATTTTCATAATTGACAGACTGTATGAAAAGTTAAGTAAAAGTGAAATGACGAACTATATTTATCATGTTGGACTGCTCAACAAATCCTAGTGTAGATATCTCGATAACGCTCCTGCACAACCCGTCAGTTGCAGTACCTGGATATCATCACAAAATCCATTGAGTGCAGTTACGCAGTTATAATTTTATTCCTTGACATGTAAAAGGTAACGACCAGGTGCCTCACAAGTGGCAACTGATAACAATCAAGTCCTTCGGGAGCAGAGACCCGCTTCTAAAGTGGTTGAACCCCCACCTGAATGGGCGTTCTTAGACAGTCACTTCAAGTGACTACTTTAATCCTCCGTCTAATCATCCGAGGGAGTGCACTTAGTCTTTACCTTATCCTACTCTAATTCAAAAATATCAGCATGCCTATCAAACATGTCGGTTGATATCTGCTTGCCTACAACAGTAGTAATGGTTGTGACTTTTGACGAGAAGAAATCCGAGGCACAATGTTTCTCATTCAAGAAGACGTTCACGCACTTGGGAAATAATGCGGCACATGGCTGATGAAGTTCTGATGTCCAACGGATGTTCAGTTCATGAAGAGTCAGTTAAACTGGATAGCGAACCCATCTGTGCGAAACTAACTCTGATCTAGGCATACGATACACATGAAACCACAAGTTTTCAGAGCAGGTCGAATAATAAATATCACGAGTTAAACAATCTATGGCTAGCATATGCCATGAAACTCATACAGTTCCTGTTAAAATCAAAATGCCAATCCTTAAGTACTGCAGCGTCACTTATGGGAACATGCATTTGCGTGACAGAAAAGCTCCGAAAACCTGCAAAGTTTCTCCAGTAGATGTTTGTTTAGTAAACAGTCCACCTTCAGGAGCGTTGCCAGTACCTTCAACTTAAGCCTTTTTGATTGCACGGACTGAAATAAAATTTGATATTCATACAAAATCTCATAAGCCAAAAGACGTCATCCGATGTGTGCACACTGGAATTGCAAAATAACTTCACTCGGAGACTTCGCAGCGAGAATTTTAAGTTAAAAATGCGAGCTATTCGGTCTAACCTCAACCCCGTCAGATACACCGTTCTGTGGAATAGCCTCCAATCCAGTATAATGTCTGGGGCGGATGCAAAGGGTATTTCGAATTAAACTTGAAATTTTCTTCAGCTAGAACTCGATAATGGCCAAGTTTTCTTAAGAAAATTCTCTAAATGGATACTTCCGAGATGGGCCATAATATATATGGCTAATGGAAAACAACTGGCACTCAAAACCCAGCACCAGCGAAAACTGTGAAGTAAATTGAAAAATCCCCCCTACCTACGGGTATACAGCTCATAATGTCCTAACAACATGGACACTACTCGTGCATCAGCACCATCAGAACTGCACTACTGATCTGTCCCTAGTATAGAGACATCCTTGCGCACATCTGAGAAATACATATATTTCTACTACTATCATGGGTATTATCTTCCATTGAACACCTTCCCTTTGGACAATTTATATTTTGTAGCTTTGTTCCGTCATTGCCCGCATAGCAAATCTCATGACCAAACCAAACGAGCACATCATCAACACCCCCTACATTTTAGTGCAGATGATAAGCCTACCAGGTGAAGGGTGCCCACTGTGATCTTATACACTTGGACTTGTCTTAATGTTCAGCACATGTATCTGTGAACCGGTTCTCTAATATATATATATATATATATATATATATATATATATATATGTTCAAATGTTTCACAGTAATTGTTATACTCAAAGGAATATAGTGGTCTAGCGAATAGATGATAACCAGCGAAATAGATCACGTACGACACAAAGCAATACAGGAACATGGGACTTCAGTGAATGTAGCACAGTGAAATAAATAAAACGCTCAAAGTAAGAAGTAAGGAAATACAAACAACAAAAGTAAATAAATACCGTTCGGGCCGGGGCAAGTGCGCGCTCAGTTAGAAAATTTTGATGCAAATGAATTACTTATAATTTGTCAGTAAACTCATTCATCAGTCATATGTGCTTAAAGCGATAGCCATCAACCCCTAGGCCCCGGCTACTAGTACCAGGTCCGGTTTGTTATCTGGAGAGTCTAAGGATGAAACAAAACTTGGAATGTAATATTTCGAGTGCACAACACCGAAAGTGATTTTGGAAAAACCAAAAAACATTGGATATGGGTAGTGTTAGTTGTGCTGTACCGTTCATTACAATGGCGCGTTCAAAGTGATGTTGCGCAGCTGATCTAGTGATATTGCACCATGTCAGAAGGATGCTGTGCATATACAACGTGGACAGACTGCACTTTCAAAATGGCGCTTTGTGCCTACATATCTAACCGCACTTGTACTAGCAATGTCGTCAGCCGAACTGAAGGAAGGCTGTCAGGATTGTAGAGCATGTCCCGCGTAGTATGGTTACAAATGGCCCAAAGCTACCCACCCCATGCTTGATACCTCAGTGTGCCACAACTCAATTGGAAGATTAGGTGTAATTAATAAACTAAGCAATACCCGCCTACTTCAGTTGGCTGAAGCTTCGGCGGTTGTGCAAACAGACAGATTTCGTGACCAGCCTCGCCCTACCCTGGTGAGACAAGGGATTTTCCTCTGACTAGAGGCACCTGAACTCAATGGCTTTTGATCACCTTGAAGTTCACCAATGATATCATAGGCTGACTGTTTTAGATTTGCAGCCTGTTTGTCCCATAAATTGTACGTGAACAGCTAAGGACAACAAACGAAAGTACTGAATTCAGTAAAGTTAAAATGTGGTTTCGTCTTAAAATATTGCAGTTTGTGAAGAGAAATGCTTGCATGAAAAGGTATATATTGGAAAATCCGGAGATTTTCTTCACGGATCTCTCTAGTCTTCATAAGGAGTCGGTCACGCAATGAAAAATTAAGCTGCGGCGAGAAATGACACATCATACTGACATGTATACAAACAGTCGTTTGAACAGCCTGGGAAATCAATGGAACTATTGCTTACCCATGCAAGAAGATAACTTGGACTTAGCTTAAGTCCATATATGAAAGAGCAAGTTAAAGTAATCAGAAGTCAGTGTAAGCGAAAATATACTTCCGATAATTCTTCATCAGGCTAGTACAGTTATATACGAATCAAATCAATCAGACAGACTGTTGAGGTCGTTAAAAAGTAAAACTGCTGTTTAGAAGAGGTCGATAGTTGCTGTTAATTAGGTCAATATCTCCGCCTTTGCGCAGTCCCACTGACTATAAGTCACGATTCAATGCCAGCCAATCATATCATTCAAAGAGCCTATCTGCCAGGAGTGAAACCGTTTCAGAAGCTCGCATGCAACAAACCAGACATCATATCAACATCAAAACAATCGCTATACGCAACCGCGCTAAGTGGCCGATGGAAAAGGAAGAAGCCAAGACTGCTTCAAATTCGCATCATATTCGCTATAGACGGAATCGAGTTCTGATCTCGCGGTGGTTGCTCTGGAGTATGTGATAAAATGTGGCTACCGAGCTCCACGGAGTGTTACTCATAGGGCTTATAGATAATGAGAGGTTCCATTTAGGCCAGTGAACAAAAAGGGTGTTAACAAAAGGTGCAATACGCTGCTCGCTGTTGATATCGCGTGATAGTTCCGATATTGTCGAAGAAGGACTTCGTCGGTAGGAATAGGAGAACTAACTGCTACCCATGGAACGTCACAGTGAATAAGCAAGCAAGC
>OX104063.1:182775420-182859511 GCA_944474145.2 Dicrocoelium dendriticum
CACACAGACTGTGAGTGGTGGGTTGCTGCGCGGTTATCGCCGACCTAGCAGGGTACTTTAAAAATGTTAAAGTTTGTTTATTGTTTGGTTGGAAGTGACTATTGACTTCTAACCTCTGACATTCTAGTGGTGTAACCTTAAAACTGTTTTTTAGTGTGCTAAAGTGCTATTGCCGTCCGCCGCGGATTCGAATGCTGGGCAATACGGTTAACGAAATGCTGAAAATTTAGTAACTTAATTAGACAGAGAAATTTCCATATCCTTATGTCTAATATTGCACAGTGCGCGCATTGTAATGCTTAATGTCAAAATTAGGTCGCCTGTTTTAATGAATGTTTTATTTAACTAATTCTCAGTCTTGGAAGTCCGTTAAAAGCATTGGATTTCCGCAACGTATACCGTAAGAGCTTTCTTTTGTGACAAACTTGTTGGCACGAGCGTCCGCTAATAGTCCGTGGGTTATGTTTTATGCGTCTTCTCGGCTTCCTGTCTAGATGTTGTTAGACGCAAAACAGTACACAGACGAGATATGCAGCAGAACGGTTTTGCAATCAAGCAAACTGGTGTCCACTCAATCAGCTTGGCACGCTGTGTTGCAAAATTGTTAATATCCATTTAGCGTTACTATGCGTTTGCATATCGATTGGGAAACATCGAAGTGTGTAATCCATGCAACTATATTTGCCTTAAATATGCATAACACTAATGCAATATTGGTAACTAAGGTAGAAATTATTCACTACAATGTATAAAAGATTAGCATAACGTTTCTGAGCCCATTTTATTAAAAATTCCTGCCGTCCAATTTTAGTTTCTTCCTGGACTATTTAATAATTCTCCCATTGCGCCGGTAGTATAAGCCACTGAATTTTAATGTGAAATGGATTATTAATATAATGAAATAAGTAACAATTGGGGTTTGTGAGTTTCATAGCAGTGGACACATCATAGCAGACATAATTAAGTGGCTTCTTTAACAGCGAAGATTTTGTAAAATCATAGGAAACTTAAGCAGCATTGTTGTACATAAGAATTATCATTTTATCCAAACATATATACAGCCAGCCCACCCATTGAAGCGTGCTTTTGGCCACTCGCGGAGAAGCAAAAGAGAAGAAGATAAACATCTTTTTATGTCCATGGATATTTTTAGCTGATGTTCTAAATAATTATCGGCGCTGTTTAGTGCGTTAAATCCTTCTTTTTAACCATACATTCTGTCAGCGCAAGTGACTTTCAGCGCACGGTAGGTGACGAATATTTCGTCACTGTGGTAGTACGTACTTACCAGTCCGTAATCGCTTACCGCGTAACGTTGACGGAATATGCATCCCTTCAGCGCGAGCTGCGAAAGCGTGTGCCGTCGTGAGTGTTGTAACTCCCTAAACGACCAGACTCTTGGCCCTCAGCAGTGCAAATGTACACCATATGGACGACCGTTCGGTCACCCAGTAGACCTTCCAACGCCCCTTGAACTTCAGCAACGAAAGTTGCATGGTAAAGATATCGTAAACATGAAACGGAAAACCACATATTAGTTATAATTACGCAATGCAGTAGCCGGAAACCCGAACCCTAAACTGATTTCGACTCACCAATTTTCGTCAAAACGAAACTTAATTAGGATGACTTTCAGCCAACAGGATGCATTATCTGATGCTACCACAGCATTATCGTGAGTGCGCTACTGTCGGAGCCTGTATCCTAAAAGCACAACCCTCGGAGTCAAATGATATTACAACGCACTTGGGTCCTATTACATCGGCACCAAAGGTGCCACTGATGGAGCCTGTATACAACGAGAACGAGACTTCGAGCCGTATGCTATTACAACCCAACTGAGTCCTATTACGTTGACACCAAATGTGCCACTGTTGGAGCCTATATACAACGAGCAAGAGATTTGGAGCCATGTGCTATTACAACCCACCTGCGACCTATTACACTGGCAGCATGCTGCTGTAATCCCAAATGAGCGCAGAAACCGATATAAAAACTGTGCATTGTATTTAACAAAAGGCAACGAGAGAAGGTTCAGTGTTGTTCACTATATGCGTGCCTTGGACGCGCATTTCCCATGCAGGGTATCATTACACAAAGTCGTATTCATGGGCTAAAATATAATAGTAGTGCGAACAAATAGCCTACTGTCGGGTAATTGAATGAGAGTTTTTATCTGAACAAGCATTTTCCTTCTTTGCGTTTTCTTTACTTGGCTGGCATGTCGACGCTACAAAGAAGTGAAAATGAGAGTTTGCATTGAACCGGATCGCTTACTTTGGCACTCTATTCTGCGCAATACCTCTGTTTGAGGGGAACTTCACTGTACCCTTTCGACAACCTATCGACGAAAGGTAAGGAAAAGATCACCAGTACCAAGTGCACGTGCAATATGGGGTAGGGTTTGTTGACTTGTTCTCGGGTCGGCGGAAATCTCATCCTGACTGCCTGCGCAGGAAATGGTTATACTAAGCTGTCGCTTACCTTCGTAAGCGGGGCAGGTTGATGGGGTAGAGGCAACTGTGAAATCCGGTGAGCGTGAACGGCCAACAGCTAAATATTGAAGTAAAAAGTTGTTTTCTTACCGGTAGTACAGCATTGCACTGCCATCATGGGCACAGCTACTGTTTGTGAAGTGTTGACGCAAATTGTACACCAGGCTCCTGAGTGCACACGCAAACACTTTCGATGGTTAAGTAACCGATTGTATGCACAGCGAACTGCGTCAACCACAACAGACTTGTTGCATGTAAAACACAAATCTGTGGGCGCCATAAGTTTCGGCCAAAGCGGTTGTTTCTTTGCACGTTGAAAGTCTGATGAATCACCAATTACTTCGTTAGTCCTTCGCAATAGCTCTTGATACAGTTCCGAAAATCCGGATGGATTAACCTCTTCAACACTTCTCAGACGATGTACAAGATGTGCAATTTTAGACGTGGATGGTTTCGTAACGGGGACTTTCAACGTCCGCAACGGCATGGACTCTGTGGGTAGGTTGTAGTCCGCCAGCCAGCGGATGCAAACAGGTATTTGGCCTGTAAATGGATGCACATATCAGAAACGGCTTACTTGTCGGGTACGCGTGCTGCTTGTATGCCGTCATTAAATGCACACACGGAAGCCACATGGTTTCACAAAAAGTACAGGTACATGTTCCCAAAGAGCAATCGATGGTGAAGCGGTTTCCCTGGTGCGATATCTCAAACTATAGAAACGTCAGAAATTTTTATTCACATACCACTCCATCTCCAAGGTCCGGGTAAACTGCTTGTAACATAGGTTGTGCTAAATGGCTCATCACTAAGTTGCATGCGTACGTAGTTAAGAGGCAAACTACGCGATGAACATTTGCGCTGCCTTCTAGTAGCTGACGTCTGTCACAGAAAAACGCGGCATGCATCTGGGACTCTTTCAGGGGAACTTCCGAATGCGCCCAGACTTTGCGAACGGCTGCAACAAGGCCATCCGATGCATGGGTAACTTTCTTCAATCGCAAGTTGGCATTCTCAACTCGGTTGTTCGTTGTATTGCCAAAATGCACCGGTCCACCTTGGGCGTGTTTCGCCCACGAGCGTTTTATGTACAACCAGTACAACGTAAGGTAGCGCACAAAGTGCGGGTCTGTTCTATGAAGGAGTTTAAAATCTTGTTGAAATCTAAAACAAGAATATTACATATATAAAGAGATCACACTCAGTCTCCGTGTCAGAAGTTGCCATGCGATGAAACAGATAACGCGACCGGTTAATGTTTGTCTACAGAATGTAACGAAGATTTATCACTTACATGCTTCCTGATGGCCTGGCGGATGTGGAAGTAACACAACAAAATGTCGCATTGAAAAACCGCGCGCGCCGCACGTATTTGAGCGGCCATTTTGTCCATCATTTTTGTGCGGACGGGAATATCATGACCCATGATATCCCGAAACGCTTCGAACAACGTAAGCAGAAACGCATAAAATATTGGCCGGCCGTACCCCATGCTGTCAGTTATTAAAAACTGGTATAGTTTGAAGCTGCAAGCAACAAGTAAGGCAGCTATCAATTCTTACTTCAGACGGTTAGTACCATGAGTAGCGTCTACACAAACGACATGCGAGAATCGGCGGAAAAGTTCTATTTGTTGATGCCGAGCGAATAATACGTGTGTGCACAAGCCTTCCTCAGAAATAATTCGCGCAACTCCGTCTCCTTCCATAGACTTGATAACCTGATGAAATTTTACTGCAGGAAGTGAAAACTATCAAAATAAGCTTACACTCAACGCCAGGTCTCAGTTTACGACGAACATTGCGGACATCATCGCTGGTAATATGCTTTCCGAATCGAACCTCGACGAACTGCTTGATGTCGCTTGTTGGTGTGTTGTAGCGGAAAAGGTCTACGGACTGAGTGAACTCGTCGTCCGTCAGACGGCGATTGATGGGGTATCGCTCAAAAAGAAGGCGATTAACTGAGTGATTGTGAGACAAATCGAACGCTGTGACTTTTAGCTTACGTCCCGTTCTAATGAGGTTAACGCGAGCTTGGCAGTCAGTATCACGTGAGCTGAAAGATTTAGAATAATAGAAGCGAAATCCTACTAAACACGTCTCACTCCTGTACCTTTTGACTTCCGACGTGCGCAGCGGACACATCGATAAATGACCCTGTCGCACTTCACCTCTGACAGGTTACACTTTTTTCTGCTGTAGCGTACGAAATTGACGTAATGAAGATGCACAAAGTCTGAGAACATACTATTAAACTCGTCAAAACTGTCAAAAGAAAGCCCATGGAAGATTCTCCGGAAACCAGACCCCATGGCGTTCGGATTCGGAGATACTGTTGGTACCGGGTATCTGGTTTCCGACACATGCAAACAATTGCAATATCACGTTTGCACAGGTGTAAATAAAACTGCAAAGGAAGAAAGATAGCCGGGAATCATGCCCCAAAATGACACGAAACTATTTGTTGCGCACTAGATTTTGCGGGGTTACGGTGCATATCTGGCTTCTGACGCATTTAAACAAATGCAATATCACATTTGCGCAGAATTGAATAAAACTGCAATGTCGGAAGGATAGCCGGGAATCATGCAATAAAATGACACGATACTATTTATTGCGCTAGGTTTTGCGGGGTAACGGTGCTGCGTCCACGTCGCAGCGGGTTTGTTGCGTGTCTTACATTACGACGTTCCTCGAGGGTTCGTCGCAGCTGCAGTGACAGCCGCAAGATTCCAGCATTCTCAGAGGATGTTTGTCTAGCAGCCGCTTGAAATTCCTTCGAATGGAGCGCCTGCAATTTCTTCCGGTAGACCGTCCAATTCATTCACTACTCTAGTGGCTAGGGTGACGTCCATGCGAATTCTATGTCTTCGTTGCTTAAATAGTTTTCATGTATGACCTCGCGCGGAACAGTCAGCGTTGGGCCGGAAGCATTGTTGTAACTCACTACCAAGTTCTCCTAGGAGGATGTGCATAGTATATATGATATCCGGGAAAATCTAAAACAAAGAAGAAACATTATTTTAGCAAGTACGTTATTATATTCGATCGTGCATTGATTTCGAAGATTCCGGAACCTTACGTTTCTTCACGTGTTCGCCCGCATACGGAGTTTTGGCGGAGAGGCTGCTAATTTTACCAATATATCTTCCCTTTCTAGAAGCCGAAGGTCATTGAGCCCCTATATACTTGACGTAGGTCTGGCGTAGTGGTACAGCGTTTTTGGCGGCATTTTTGGCTACATTGGCAGCCTATTGTTAACATCTTATTCATTGTCAAGGTCGTTTGAATTTTGAATTTTCTCCTGCGGGGCTAGAATGCTGCGGAGGATCTTTTCGGTGTTTAATTCGGAATAGAGAGAAAGAGAGAGCGACTAAGATTCAGATTCATATGGGCTGGAACGATAGGAAAATCCCTTGAGTGGTCCTTCTTGAGCAAATCGTTGAGCCAGGAAATGATAAAGTGCTAGCTCTTGACAGATCTAAAATAAGTTGTAACACTCGCAAGCTCGTGTAAGAGACGATTTGAAGGTCTACACGAGCGTGATGACAACTAATTGAGTAGTGATAGGAAGCGGATTGGTTGCAACCCTGTTGGAAGGGAAGCTTTGTAGGTTTATGGGTCGAGTGCACAGTTGCCTTCCTTGCTCGCTAGCCTATTTGGCCACACGTGATGCGTTATGCATAGTGTAATCGCGCCACTGCGAGCATTCTGGAGAGTCGATAGGTGTGCGACTTAGCTTAGGATGTGTGTGTGATTGTTAAGGCAGTGTGAGGAAATCGGAAACAATGCAATAATTCGTATGAAGGAGGTAAAGCTAGAACTTGGCAAATAGAAATTTTAAAAAGCTTTACAGGTACAAATTTCTCGTGCTGTGTTTTTTCAGTTGGCCGTACACTCAGGTGAATAGCGTAGATAGGTATTGTTTATGTAGTCGGCGCATTGTATACTAAGATCAAGTTCGCTGTGTGGGTAAGATCATCCGTGGATCTGTAGCGATTATTCCAAAGGGGAGGGTTCCTCTTGTGGCGGTGACACGACATTAGTGAGTGTTCGTTCGTCGCCACACCAGTGGGCCACTTCGGTAATCAATTACCTCTACAGGACCCATGAACCTGCCGTTATGTTAAGGTAGTAAGATGCACGCCAATCCTGCCTTTCAACATGATATTTACACTTCACTTCCAAGTGATTGATAAGCTTTAAATCTCAAGTGACCCTACGGCCCTGATATGAGCTGCCTACGAGCATTGCATACGCAGAGTAAGCATAGAGTTTGGAGCAATTTTCCTCCTTCAGCAATGTCGCCGGAATTACCTACTTTCCAATGACAAAATATTTCCCAGTAGTTGCCAAGCCGCTAACAACCTATGTCACGGCGTGCACACATGAATGCTTCCAAGACTAGCTGAAACAGTGATCCATAGCAGGCTTAGTGGGCACGGTTGCCTTTGTAAATGATTGCAAACACATTGTAGGAACGCCCGTGGGTGAGACAACAGTGTTTGTCTGTTCCAAGTACTCACCTGAAGTACCAGAGTAAAATGCCTGCGTCGCCACTAATCATAAGTCTTGCGTTCTTTCTAGCAGGACGATGTGGCATGTATAAACACCGTAGCCATTGTAGCCCCTTTAAGTGTTACTTTATTGAGTAATGCCGATTTCATGAGGATAGCATGCCAGTCCATTGACGTAATAGGGAGGTTCCAGCTGCATTGACAGTGCTTCTAACGGTTCCATTTGGAGAGCCACTTGTGAAAGCGTCTCAACACGTATGGGCGATCATATGAAAGGGAAGCCTAATCATCCTAAGAATACATAGGTTCCTATGACCTTTATATAACGCGATACATGTGGGCACTGAAGTGGTAACTGACTAACCAAGTCTCCCATGGGTTAGGAGACAAACGAGCACTCATTAACGTCGTGTCAACGCCACACTTGGAATCCTCTCACATTTTGTTGGGCCATCAACTGTGATAGAAGTATGCAAAGAGAATTTTCGTTGTTCAGCTTCAGGTTTGTCTGCCAACTCCAATGGGAACAATGTCCTCCATGCTCGTCGCAATAACAATCGCACAAAATTGTAAAACCACCTAGCAGCCACTGCTGAACTGCGGAAGGCCAGTTAGATTATTCTCTGTCTACGTCCCCATGGGCGACCATTTGGAAGTGAAATCCAATTATCCTAAGAACTCATAGGTTCCCATAACCTTTACATAACGTCATACATGGAGACACTGAAGCGATAACTGATTAACATTGCGCCCATGGGTATGGAGACAAACGAACACTCCCTGACGTCGTGTCAACGCCACACTTGGAAGCCTATTATTTTTTGTTGAGTCATCAACTGGGATCGAATTAAGCAACCTTAGAATTTTCGTTGTTCAGCTTCAAGTTGGTCTACTAAATTCTGTGGGAACTATGTCCCCCAGGATCGTTGCAATGACATTCGCACACAATCGTCTAATCGTCTAGCAGCCATTGCTGTACTGTGGAATACCAGTTAGATGGTTGCCTGTCTACGCCACCATGGTTAGGCCGCTGAATAAGCCACCATTAGGTAGCCGCCAGTGATCGCCATAGACCGCTTCATGTGCTGGTTAGTATGTCTGTCCGTACTGGTTAAGTCTTAAGCTTTGGATAATGTGGTAGCTAGCATCTACTCCTTTGACACGCATCACAATTTGCCTATTGGTCGGTTTCAGGTTGGAGACCAATCATCGAGGTTTACTCCAGAGGGACATCAAGGCAGAACAGAAGGTGATGGTCGACCACTTTCATTGGCCTGTCTGTCGCTTATGCTGGCAGCTTCTAACCGGTGTCCCATTGGTTTACGTCCCATAACCAATGAGAGTGTCAAGGGCGCCAAATCAGCGTTCTTAGCCTCGCTAACTTGAAAGTACCGCACACGATTTCGAAAATGCACCACGCTGAAAGCTTGGTACAATACGCTAACATGCGTGTATAATGGTATAGATATTTCGCATAGGTCTTGCGTAGTTGCACAGCGGTTTGCGTCATTTGTGGCCGCGTTGGCAGTTTTTCTGAACACGTTTTTCGTGGTCAAATTCGTTGGAATTTTGATTTTTATTCTGCTATGCTATACTGAGAGTAGTTTGGGTGTTTAATTCAGAATAGCGAGTAAAGGTGAGGATCTAACAGATGAGATAACACCGACGACTGTGGAGGTCGAAGCAGACCAAGTTTAGCTGCTGAAGTCGAATGGGATAGGGGAGAGCCCATAGCCCCAAACGGATTTCGTTGCATGTCTCTGAACCTTTTTCAGCAGTGCTCATTCAAAGTTTGAAAGCGAATAGATAGCCGGTAGGCCATATTCTAGACTAGACAAACGTGTGAAGTGAACAAAGGTCGAAAAACCTCAGTAATCTTTCCAAAGAATGATCTTCTTAAGGCACCCACCAGTCTCCTACCAGTGGCCACCTTCTTCAACTTGTCCTGTGTCGTTCTAAGGTCAGGTCACGAGAACCCTGACATCTCACTCGTGGGTGGTATTACTGAGGAGAAACCTACCAACGTGGTATGCACCGTACGCTTTAGTGCTACCCACTGGGAGAACAGCGCATTTATCTCGGTTTACTGCCAGTCCTCACTTGATGGACCATTCGTGTAGCTGGTCTAGAGCCCCTTGTAACCTGTCCGCGCCCTCAATGCTGGACACTGTTGACCTTGCTTGAGGTCATCGACGTAGATCAAGCAGGCGGTTTGAGGTGCAGTCGGCAGATAGTTAATGTACAGCTTGAAGAGCACCGGTCCAAGCACTGAGCCTTGTGGAATGCCACTAGTCATAAGCACTAGAGCAGCGAGGGTTTGGTTCACTTGTAGGCGCATTGTCCTACCTCCTAAGAAATCGGCAATCCAGGAAAGAAGATTTCCTGTTGTGTCAATTCCCTGGAGTTTATGTAGCAGCCGTATGCGTGGGACCTTGTCAAAGGCTTTGCTGAAGTCAATGGATATTACGTCAACCTGTTTTCGGGCTTCTGTCCATGTTTCCCTGTCAATGAGTAAGTTAGTAATGCATGAGCGTGCTCTCCGGAAGCCATGTTGAGCAGGTGAGATAAGGCTTAGATTCCCACAGTGTAGCTGTATGGCGCATTTGACTATTCTTCCCATGGTTTTGCCTATGACTGATGTCAGGCATATTGGACGGTAGTTGGCTGGTACTTGTTGGTTACCCCCTTGTATTTGGGCAGGACTGTACCTGCATTCCAGCCAGTGGGTAGGCAGCCGACTTCGAGGAATTGCCGAAACACTTGGCAGAGATGGGTGGCGGCGTACTCAGCTATCGTTTTGAAGAAGCTTGGATGCAACCCGACTGGGCCTTGGGGGAGTTCGGGTCCAGTTCGAGGAGTATCTTAGTGATACTTAGGGTTAACTTCAACTTGGTCCATAGAAGAGCAGTGTACAGGCAAACAGTTGTTGATCAGCGGAGACTCCACTGTGTAGACCGAGGAATATTGCGCAGCCAATGGCTTTGCTTTTCATCATCGCCGTAGAGAAAGGTATGTTCCTTAGAAGAGGATAAAGCGGGTATTCCACTATCCGTTTTGGCATTTCGCTTCAAGTAGGCAAAAAGTTGCTTTTGACAGTTTTAGGATTCCATGGCCAGTCCATGCTCATATTGCAGGCTTTTGCCTCGTTTTCTCAGGGTGCATGGGTTTCTGACAGTTTTGTACTCTAAGTAGCTTTTTGTCAGTCATGTGTTTTGAACTGATCCCATAGTTTTCTTCGTTTTTCCATTAGTGGTCATGATGCTTTATCAAGCCGTGAGGGTACGCTGGATGGTGGTCTGCACTTGCAGTTTGGAACAAACTGTCCAATGAGCCGCATCATTATAGATCGTAAGCGTTCCCATGCGTCATCAAACTCCAAGGATTGCGGAATACCCCAGTCCATATTACTCGCAGTCGTTCCTAACCTGGGTCGGTCGGTGCGCTAGAAATTTGGACGCAGTGTCCCTTGCGTTGTTTCCACGAAAAGGAGAATGTACAGTGAGCACTCCTCCCAAGAGGTTGGAGGATTATTAGATCTGAGACATCAAATGGTGCCGAGGTGAGAACCAGGTAGAGAATATTGGGTGGATGACCAGGGACCATCCGGGTTGGTGTCAAGACCTGCTGTGTCAGGTTGCACTCGTGAACAGTATAAAGGAGTTCAACTTCAAAGGAGTCAGGTGAGAGATCAATGTGAAGAAGATCCCAGATTATGCCGGGAGCTTGGAAGTCACCCATAAGGAGACAGTTTGTTCCTCTACTGTGGGTTCGCACGGAGTGTAATAGATGTGAACCAGGTCTTGCAGGTGCTCTGTAGACCACTCCGACCATCAGCGATTGGTATTCGTCATGAATTCGACTCCAGAGCGTTTCTGACATATCCTCCTTGTCACAATCGGGTTCGACAATATGGGCCTTGTGGCAATTCTTTGTGTAGAGGATTACTCCGCCTCCAGACCTCTTACTAAAGCGATCGCATCGAAGTAGCTGATATTCTGAAACCTGAACCTCAGAGTCAGATATACCAGAGGATATCCAGATTACGGTGAACGCCATTAGGTCCGGTTACTCTTCAGGGATAATGAGTGGAATCTAATCTAGGTTGTCTCTGAGGCTGCGCACATTCGCGATTATTACCTGAAGTCCGTTCATTATGTTTGAGGTCCTGGAAGAACGAGGATTGGCCTCCATCGAGCTCTCTGGGTCTTTTTGACTACGCGAAAATCCACTGTGTGTAAATCAGTTTCTCCATTTGCTCGCCGGGTTTGCAGCTTGCCGACAGTTTGCCTCATTCGGACTCAGTCCTCCGGGGAGAGGTATTTCATAACGTAGGTTTCTCCTTTGAGGCGGGTGTCCGTCTCATGGTCGGTTGGCATTTTTCTTCATCCTGTCAGAGGAATTTTCGAGGACGAGAGTTGGCCGTATACCCGTGTTTTCGGCCAAGGCGAAAGCCAAAGACAAGGTTTATCCATTGCTCACACACATCAAAATCATGGAGCTTATTCGTTTCAGTAAGGCATGGTCTTCGAGTATCCGTACAGCTGGAGTCTTTTTTGTTGGGTTCTGGGACGTTTGTGATTATCAGGCAGCGGCTGCGGGCAGATGGCTTGCCTCGTTCCGGTGCTGCTGGCATTGGTGGGCATTTCTTTTCTCTGACCACATGATGCGCTAAGCTATTTAGGTCGAGCTTTAGTTCCGCGTTTTTGGTGTTTGATGTTAGCCGGGGTCGCGAGGAGACCTTCTTCGAGGCTTTGTTCTCAGCTATGGTTGTCCTCGTATTCGCTGTGGTGTTAGCGCTTACGATTGCGTTATAGGACTCGGGCTCACGCATCAGCCCATTCCCGTTCTCACTGGGCAACGGCGTTAATTCCAACGTGGTGGGGGACGCCCGGCTTCATTTCTCTTTCGGTGTAGAATACCCAGAGGAAGGCAGACACCCTGAGGAGATAGGTGTCTTGCTGTCCGACTTAGAGACGGCTTGCGCAGAAGCGGTATGTAGTTTGAAAGGGTTCCTTAATAGTTGCTTGTTGCTGACCGATATTAGACAAGAATCGCAGTGAAGGTTGACGCCTTTAGAGGTAGTGCGCTGAAGACATTGGTAAAGATCATTATCAACGTTACAGCAAACTATACGCATCCAGCTGTCGCAGAGTGCTTATTGGACAACCTTTGAACCTGAGGTGACACTCTTCACACTTGGATGTCATATCTCAAAAATAACTTTAATTATAGGCAAATTTCTTTAAAGGTATCTATTCAAACGCTTTTCTTCGCGAAAACTGCAACTTAAACTTGCGAAATTACATCATGTTAGGAAGAGAAGTTACCGCACAGACCACTCAAACCCCTTACCATACACTTCCTAATAACACTTTCCGGAAACATGTTCCAGCGCTTGATGCCTCGGTGTGACAGCCGGATTACGGTAGTGAACAATTCCTCTACCTGCAGTGGCGGGCAAATTAACGAGTAAATTACAAGGTAACCGTCAAAATAGTTAGCAGCGCGTTTGGTAACCTATAGAAACGGTAAAAATGATGATTAACTGGAACTTTTGTGCAGTGATTGTTTTAATTGTGGTATTTTTCAATCCGTATATAAGGGAGCGCACTGTTGTGCACCGCCATTTCTGCCAGCGCTATGGATGCTGCGTGCTTCACGTACGTCGCTGGGTCGGCTGCGATGTATTCAGGTGGGGTGTACGGCTGCAATAGCTCACGATTAGCAACACGTTTGGTGGACTAATATCCGTTATATAAAAAAGCTAATGGGGCCGTCGAGTTCGCCAATGGCGGTAATTTGAATACTGGCTGTTGCTCATCCGAACAACTGTGTTCTTTAAATGTGTGGGATTTACTAGGGTTATTTATTGTCGAATGTGTATATAATGAGGTTGGAAACTCGAAAAAGCTAAAAACTTTACTGTGTCCTGCTTAATTGCGAAGTTGTAATAAATGTGGTAAGTTAATATATACCTGTGAGCAATTGGTTAAAAAAGTAGCAGAATATGGAAAGTCGCTAAGGAAAGGCAATGCTATGCTTCAGTAAAATAAATTAAGTGTGAGCATGTATGGTTAACTTTCCGAAATATATGAGTGTCCGTGCAGCGCATTTGATTTGTAAGTACCAGTTGTTTTACAGTGGAACATGCCTTGTGGTAATGGTAACCGTGGCAGAGAAATGGTGACCAGGATCATTGCAAATCGTTACATAATGGACCGTGTGTTTGTGTAAACATGTCACCTTCGGTTAACCGATATATATAAGTTATATTAAAATGTATTAGTCGTGCATGTTGGTATTAGTATACATTTGGAATTATTTCATAGTAGGCGGAGGTTATGCTAAGGTGTGTAAACGTGGAATTTAGAAACACAAAACAAATAACAACAGCTGTACATTAGACGTTTGAACTAATGCTTCGCTGCCATACAACCACGATGATTTATAAAACAAAACTTAATAAGAGGTAGAGAAGGGGGCTTACCTGAAAAGCTAAATGTCCCAAGCAAACATTCACGGCCAAGGCGCCTACACCTTTTGTAAACAACCTACCGTTGTTGGCTATCATTCAAAGCTAAGGTATGATGAAGTTTCTAAATATGTGTCCAGGTGCACCTAACTATGTCAACATACGAATGCTTACATACAAAAGCATACCTATATGGACACGTATAGAGGCTGGTAGGATGCTTGATATACATGTACACATGTGTGTCTGTGTTAAGTAAGTAAAGGATAATGGTTTGATCCTAATTAAGAAATACGCATGTGTGTGTGTACATGTGTAGTCAGTACTACATGTGGGCTGCGTACTGGATGAAAAAGTAAAACTTGAAGAGTTTTTGGACCTGTTATGTTGCTAGAAAGAAACATAGCCGTTTTATTTTCAAGGGTTTTGTGGTACACAATTGCGGAAGCAGAGGAACGTTATATTTGTGAATGGTGACTGCAGATGTTGCTTTTTGTGATCAGCAGCCCCAATCCTGTTAGATACCCTAAAATAAGATAATAGATTTTTGTAAAGAAAGTCGGCTATACATAAAAGCATTGTATATATGCATAAATGGGGTTACGTACTCTTTGCGGTGAGAAGGTTTTGGACGAAGAGGTGTTGATGGTCATTTAAAAATGTTTAAAGAATATCGTTTTGGGAAGTGAAACTGAGTTATCGTGGTAAATGCGGTGAAGTAAGAAAGATGGAAGTCGGGAAGTGTTACCTTACTGGATAAATAAGACGTAGTGTTCCCTGTCTGTTGAAGTTAACTCAAGCTGCAGCCACTTTTAGCTCACTTTTAAGTGTGCAGCAATGTGTTTATAACGTAGCACGCTGCTGGGAAGCGTGACATGATGATGAATAGCAGGTGCATTTTGGGAGTAATGGAATGCCAGTGGAATAGGAACCGATGCACCGTACCACCGGGTACTGAAATACGCAATGCGGTTATGAGGGTGTATGTTCTTAACAGATGGACAAATGGACGCTTAAACCATATGCAAATATTCTCGTCTAAGTGGGCAGCGTTGCAACCTCTCATCACGCACCAAGCGAGAATACTGAAATATGGTTCATCCAGTGGTTTCACAGGACGAACTGCGTGCACAAATGAGTAAACATCAATAAGCGGATGGTAACGGGAACACAAGCTTTACGAACAACTTAGGGTTACAGCTGCAGGCTCATCGTTGCAATTAACCGCATAACCGAAACATACCATGTTCTTAATGGACGAGCATGTTGTCTGCATTGCTTGCCGGGTTGGGTCACACTTCATAATGGAGGATTTGGCCCATATATTGGCGGAAGATTGTGAAACCACGCACTGAACCTGTGGTCCTGTAGTACGCCGCAAGGAACCTGCAGACTTTGCATGTACCAAAGCGAGGTGGGATCACATGACACAGTGATTTGAGGTGGCCCTAGAAAGGGCGCTTGTCCGTTCTCTAAGGAATGTAAAATGTAGAGTGAATTCGAACTGGAAGGATGACCGAACGCGCTGTTATGGCGGGAGACAGCGTAGGGACTTAAGTGACAGTGAGGTGACATAGGGCGGTAAGCTGGACGGCGGAGGGCGGCGCATGTGTCCTATGGCTTTAAATGCAAAGTCAGCATTTAAATCGGATCTCACCTATGGCTACTATTCCATAACGCAGATTATCGTGATACTAGACGGTGCGGCAGCCTTAACCCTGACGTCTGAGAGCGGTGCATATCTACTTTGGCTTTGAAAAGGAGTTCATCATTGAACTGTAACCCTATCTTTGGCTATGTATCACTGGCGCATCATATAGGGTGGCCAGTACGTGGGAGGTGGGCCGGTGGCAGCGTTCACTCGGACGGCGGAGGGCGGTGCATGTTACTTGGGCTGTGCAAGCAATGTAAATATTGAAAAGCAATCTTACTTGCGGCTAGATGTCACCGGTGCATCATATGGCGGAACCAGTACGAGGGAAGGGGCCGGTGGCAGAGTTAACTAAGGCGGCGGAGGGTGACGCATTTGTACCTCGGGCTCTGAAAGGTGGGTCCTCATTGAAATTCAATGGTACCTGTGGCTATGTATCACTGAAGAATCATATCATGGTGGCCGCTCGTGCGAGAAGGAGTGGTGGCAGCGTTAACCATGACGGCAAAGGGCGGCGCATGTTTACCTTGGCTGTGAAACCTGGGTCCTCATTGAGATCCATTCGTGCCCGTGGCTAGGTATCGCGGATGCATCATACGGCAGTGGCAGTACGAGAGCGGAGGGCCAGGGGCAGCGTTAACTGGAGCTGCAGAGGGCGATGCACGTTACTTTGGCTCTGTATGGGAGACAATCATTGAAATGCCATCCCACCTGCAGCTGGGATTCACTCAATCTTCAACTGGGGTACCAGGAGGTGCGATCATGGCCAGTAGCAGCGTTAACTTAGACGACGGTGTGCGATACATATTACTGGAGCTCTGAAAGAGAGGGCACCCGTGAAATGAAACCTTAGCTGTGTCCACGTGTCACTGATGCATCATATGGCGGTGGCAATACGTGCGACGAGGGCAAGCGGCAGCGATAAGCATGACGGCGGAGGGGTGCGCATGTTATTTCGGATATGCAAGTCAGCATGCAAGTTGGACCTTACCTGTGACTACGACTCATTGTTGCCTCATATTGTATTACTAGGAGTTAAGTGCAGGGCCAAGAGGCTACAGGCCTGAATTTGCACAAACGAACTGCGTATACCCATGGGGCCGAATACGAACGCTGCCCTGGCTAGGACGGAGTGTTCAATACAGCGATCAATAGCGGTTGATCGATGATCATGTTGTTTGGGTTAGCCAGTGTTTTCCTAATCATAATAATCTACTATAGTACCTCATTATTTCGTGTCAAAGCATCTTTGGCACAGAAACATTGAGCAACGGACCAAACCTATGAGGAGGAAGTGTGGAAACGTCCACACACTCTGACAATACCACATGGACACCACCCGGTGCAGCAAGGAGACATTGTTGATGCGACAACGCACCCAGTGCCACAAACCAACGAACGCCACAACCACATTAGCGCGTTATGACTGCGAACACCATGGAGCAGCAGAGCAGAAACACCGTAGAGCAATGGTGACCATTACACTGAAAAATTCCGGGGGGCACTGGGACGACTTGGTGTGAATATGAATAGAAGTGCGTGAATGTCGATTAAAAAAGTTCACCAGTATCACTTGAGAATCATAAACTGCAATAAAAGCAGTAACAATGTTTCGCCGCCGCGCAACCACCAACCGTCTTACGTAGGCTAAAAATACTGCGAGGGTCGCTAAGCCCCTACACAGGTTCGAGCACGCGCACTGGGATCACAAGGCAGGCTTGTGAACCTCAAAGCTAAGGGTTGGCAAGACGAAAATGGAGAAATGGATAACGCTTCGCGTGCATCATGAGCTGAGGTGATTTCCACCTCTAGCTAACGTGCATAACGATGAAGTTCCAGGTATCTTCAGCGTCAGTTGACCACTTGTCTGAGCCATGCAGCACCACATGCGCCGTTCCAGTGTCTTGTGCCCCACTTTTAACAGTGAGGTTGATATCTCACCGACCATATGGAGGACCGAGACGTTAAACAGTCAAACGGACTTCGTTGACGCTTGCAGTAAACTGTACAATGATAACTAGCAAGTGCCGATGCGCTTGCAGATGGAAACGGTGGCTAGTGCGCCCAGTGCTGCAACGGTACTTTGCAACTTAGAGAGGTGAGACCCAGGTCTAAGCATAAGGTACTTAATGCCTAGTACCTGGGCCAGACACAGGGAGTGGGATGCCGTTTGTATGCTCAAGGGTGGTCACTTAGTCACCTGATGAAATTTTCACTGTAGACGAAGAAAAAAGGAGTGGGATATGTGTCATCTAAATGTCGAAGAGGGAAAGAGGTACAGGAAAGCTATATGGCAACACACTTGTAGTTAAGATCCCAGAGGACAGGTTTTACTGCACTTATGGCGGAAGAAAGGAGCCAAGGGTGAGAGCTTGGAACGAAAATTATTCGTGACGTACATGTAGTATTCCAATCATCAACGACAGCAGTATATCAATCATTTGAACTGATACATCGCTGCCATACAATCATACCGACCGTCAATGGTTCATTGGTATACCACTGAAGGTCAGGATGGTTGTATGGCAGCGCAGCATCAGAATGAGGAATAATAAGAGGGAGAGTAGGGGTTATTTGAAAAACATTTTGGCCCTAAGCAATCATTCAGGGTGAAGGCGCCTACACCTTATGTAGACAACCAACTGTCATGAACAGCTGGCTGTCGTGAAAAGAAAAGGCGGCATGGGCGAGACAGCTTCCTTGCGGCTTTCACTGCCGCGCGTCACTAACAGCCACTACCGCGCAGATAACTCAGGACCAAACACACTTTCAACATGCAGTCCGATTAGGAGAAGGCAGCAGGCGCGCCATTGCTGTCTACTGAGAGTCACGTCCTGTAAAGTAGCGAGCGAAGCACAAGGAGAGTCACGAGGACTCCATACAGGAAGGTGAGAAAAACCAACGGCACCCAGTTTGGTCCTCAGTGCCTTCATTTCCCGCTGCCAAGTCAACTTCTGTCCACATCGATCCTCGAGCCACCCTACACCTGGTAGTCTGAACAAGGCCCTCCTAGATAAGCGGTGACCAGGCACACGTAGCACGTGCTTGAGCCAACGTAACTTATTCAGTACTATCTGTTGTCCTAGGGTGCTAGCATGATTATCATTAACTAGTACTCCCTTCTTTTGTACGTACGACACATAATAGTCACTTCCAATCTAATGCCAGTTTGAATCTTTTAACTGTCTTCCGACATACTGTCGACAGCTTTTCGTCGACAACAGGAAGCTTTATTACGCAGGAACTGATGGTTAGCACACCATAATTGCATAAGGTTTAGGAATGCTCAGGTGACGCGGCGTCATAGTATGCCTCAATGATAAACAAACAAGATCACTGGCACGTAAGGGGAGATGTGCGTGAGGAGACATGCGAAGTATAGTGACAGGGAAAACGAGATCCAAACTTACACCATACATAGCCATCCATCTACGTATTCCGGAGGCACTCAAAGTGGTGCAGCGATGCTGGTATATAGGGATGAGACCCATGTGCCAGCACACGTATCTCGCGCAGGATTTTACTTTGACTGTGCACCTTGTTTCGCACCACCTAAAGGTACTCGTGATGTGCAGCGATGGGTCCCACGCTAGCAACAATGGCACAGCTAGGGCGGCGACTACCACAAGGTATTCCCACCTTGTAGCGGAAATAGGGTTCCTAGACGCTATACAGCTTATTGATATGCAAATGTATATCCACTGTACGCATTATAAATGTAGCCAGGAGCTAGGTAACCATGCCGGTCAACCTGGACAGGCTGGTGATTAGGCTGCGGATGCGTGCCACGAAGAACTTCGCTTCGCACTCTGACAGTGGGCGCAGTTGTTCCCCGGGTACTTCCCCACCATGCTTACTTATGTCGACTGGGGGGCTAATGCGAGACTGCTTAGCAACCGAACGTTGACATTGTTAACTGGCCCCGTAGGTGGTGAGGACGTCAATGATGAACTTTCGGCTGTACGTTATCCACCAGCGGAAATCCTGGCTGAACATGAGGAGGAGGAACACCTTGAAGTCCTTGTGAGCAGGCCGGATATCACCCGCCGTTATTTCACTCATGGAATGGCATCTGGATGGCATCTGCGTGACCGGCACTGTTCCCTCCGTGTACTCTGACAGGTCCGTCACTCCAACATTTTCCATTGGCAGCACCCAGCGGCAACCACGAAGAACAACCTCATCGTCGTATGCATGTAGGCTGGCAACATGCACTATGTGCGCATATGGAATGCTGCACTGACGATTAAGCCGACATCCGAATGGGCTGCCACACTCTCTGCACGCTGCGCGCCCAGGTGCCTGTCATCCACTAGCCAATATCTGCTGTCTGGGTTCACATTGCTTATGCGAACTCATGGGATGTGCCGCTCGTCCCGCCGTCGGGCGTATGACGATTTCTTCTTCAAAATTCACTGCCCACTGATTACACGCTGCTCAACCTCGCACACACCTAGCTTGTCTCTTGCAAGGACGGTTTCCCTCTCCTCTAAAATGCCACTGCACTGCTGCACTATCAACTGAAACCAGTGCAGCAGTGGATCACTCACGTAAAGTTTCTGTTAAATGCTTATTCCTATTTTCTACGCGCGTGGGGCTGTCGCACACGGATAACATCACGTGGCCCATCAAATGCGCCGCCCAGATAAGCTGCCATGGGAGCGAGGTGTGACGGAGTTATTGGAAGCATTCCGCGCTGCGCACCGATATCCCATCCATAAGCCGATGATCCTGCGCTTAATCGTCAGCATACAACAAGGAACGAAGCAGTTGAACAGAGCTAATTATCCGCCATTATACACAAGCGAAGGTGAGCATAACGCCTCTGCACGTCATGCATAAGGTGAACCCGGCAGAAAACTATGTTGGCAGTGGGATACGCATTGCGAAAAGCACTCACCTGTGCCCCGCATTTATCCATAACCAGCGTTCCAGCGCGGTCAACCCTGGGGTCCAACTTCAGCACACTTCTCACTGCAACGGTAGGCGACCTCAGTCTCGTTGAACGAGAGCGCATAAAAGAAACCGCTACGAGGGCCGGTGACGTCCAGAAACATACAATGCCACAGGATATACCCGACGTAATTGTTCTTATATGTGGATTCCTCACAATATCACCTCCCAGGATTGGCCCTCCAATTCCAGCATGCGCGAAGGGACTAAAAGTTGGTGCCGGGTATCATTTTCCATATGCATTATTTTCACTTGACCATTTCTTCACAATAGCTGCGTAAACTTCTCCACTTCCTTGACACATGCTTTACGATGAGGCCGCCGTATCTCATACAACTGGCGTGTCGTTAATCATTAGCACCAACATCATGCGCCTTGACTAGAGGTGCGAAACACCTCAACTGCTTTGCCGAAGTACATGGAAGAAAAAATGAGCCAAAATGCAACTGGTGCAAGCCGGCTGAGCTACCGGTAACAGACGAGCATCGTTCCGATAAGCTACCAACCGGCCACTGTGCATCAAAGAAGTGACGTTGCATAATTATATAAGTCCTAATAGTGAGACCGTGGTTGGAGAGATAGGCTAAAGGGGTTGGGGCGGGACAAAGAAAAGCACAGTACGAACACCACGGCGGACGGCTACTAGCGACATCAACAAGTGTATCCAGCCAAACGTGTTCATCGTCTTTCAGACCCTAACCAGGAAGCCTAGGCGCTCCCACCGAGGCCAGCTCCAAAGTGAGAGATTTCATTCTAATAGACTAAGTCGGCGATTGGCCACACATCCTATTCTTCCATCCACTCTCCGGCACGCGAACAACGCACGTCGAGGGAGTCGGTGGTCTGGCATGCGTAACACATGGCCCAGCCATAGGAGCGTGGTGAGTGAAATAACGGTGCTGAGCGGTTCAGTTCCTTTTCCTGTGCCGTAAACAAGGCGCCGAACATGCGCGTTGCTCACTCGGTGTTCCCACCAGATGTGAGCTAAATTTCGAAGGCACCGGTGATCGAACTTAACTAACCTCTTCAGGTCTGCTGCTTTAAGCTGCCAGGTTTCACAATAGTACATTCGGGTCGAACGTACAGCTGCATTGTACACCCTACCCTTCAGAGCGAGGGTGATGACGCGCCCGCGCCATAAGTGGCGAAGGTTAGTAGAAGGGCCTCCAGCTCTAGCTTTACCGTCTGTTACCTCATCATCAAGCACGCGGGCGCTGATAAAACTTCCTGGGTGGTTGAATGTTTAAAGGACTTCTAGCTGTTCCCCACCAGGGGTCAGCGTAGGAGGCGATCCAGGCCAAACTTGGAGGAACGCTTCGCACCTCGAGGGTGCGAAGCAAAGCCCGAAGTGAAAGACAGCCAGTGCTAAGCTGTCCATTGCCACTTGGCACGTTTTGAGGGGTTACAGATTGGGGCAATATCACCAGCATACTAAGTCAAAAGCCATGCTGCTGGGAGCAGCTCCACACCTTCTAATTCGTACACTGTAAATGCGATGTCCATTACTTCAACAATAGCAAAGTTGAAGTAAAAAGTTGACAGCGTGCATCCTTGTCTTGCACCGCTGGAGATATTAAAGGGCGACGGCAGCTCGCCGTAATCCCTGACACCGCTAGAGCTACACACATGTAATGCTCGGATAATATTTACATATTTCTCAGGTACACCTTTTCTGAGTAGACAGTCCCAAAGTGAACGTCTATGCACCGACTCGACTGCATCTTTGATATCGAGGAACACGGCAATGGTATGCCGCCAATATGTGGCGGTGATCCAACAAATGACGAAAAGTGAAGACGTGGTCAACGCATCCACGACCTCGACTAACTCCGGCTTGCCTTTCACGAAGCTGCCTTTCAAGAGTGGCAATCGATCTGTGAAATTTGACAGATGCAAGCAATTTGGAGACGATGGAAATCAGACTGATACTTCAATGGGTGCAGCATTCCGATCGTGAGCATCCCTTGAAAATTGGTACTATAGCGGAGCGGTTCAAGTCGCTTGGGGCAATATGCTGCTGCCACAATTTCACTGGTAACTCGTGTAAATCATCCACAAGAGCAGGTCCCCCGAATTTGAAGAGGGCTAGAGGACTATCAGTTAGTCACGCGGCTTTATTGAACTTCAACCGTCCCTTTTTACATTCGACTTCTAAGTGAGAGGGTGGATCCAAAGAGACAGCCCATGGAGCAGGGCGAGCAGTCGCCGGCGCGAAATCTACCAATCCTGGTATATTAAATGTCTTTCAGTTGCTCAGCCCAACGCTCCAAATATTTTGACAATTTGCGGATAGGCTGTCTACTCTCGCCACAAACTGTTTCACTAACAGCAGGTCTTCTGCTGCCCGCTTCCCGTATCAGACAGAATACCTTACGATTATTATCAAGGGCAACGGCCATTTCCATCGCTGAAGCACAATGACACCACCAGGATTCGCGGTCTCTCTTCAGGCTAGCACGGTGTTTTGCCCGGAGCTCTTTGCGAGTTTTATTGTGTTCACTTTCAGCCGGAATATGCCGGCCAGCATCGATAAGTTCCAGAGACTGCGAGGAGACCCAACGTCTATGTTGGCGAGTAGACATACCGCATGAGGGTTTCCCCGCTGCTAGTGAGGTCTGGTGAATATGACACCAGTGAGCTTCAGTTGTATCCAGTGAGCGTTTACCCAACTCGCATGACAGCGTGCTTTGATAGGCATTCAGAACAGCAGGCTTCGTCAGTTGGCTGGTGTCAACGCGCATACAGCGTCTTCGTGGGCGTCCGCCAAAGCGCGTTCGCAGGTCAGCACATACAAGTGCGTGGTCGGTGTCTACACGTGTGCTCTAAATCGGACGACAGTTCTGGACGCAGCCGCTACATCGGTAACTTATCGCAATGTGCTCGATTTGCGTCCATAGCTGGTTGGCGGCTGGTGGGCGTCAAGTCACTCTCCGGCGGGTGTTGTGTCAGAAATTAGTGCTCGCAAGAAATAAGCGAGCATCCTCGCACAAATGAAGTAACCGTTCACCGTTAGCATTATGGGAGCCTACACCATGTTGGCCGTCCAGATGCAGCTCATCAGGAGATAATTTTCCAACTTGAGCGTTCGGATCCCCTGCCAGGACAACAGTGTCCCAACTGCTTCTGTGGCTAAGGAGTTCGTTCAGTTGACGACAGCCGTCGTCTTTTACCGAGTCATCGCTACAGTTTGTGGGTGCACAGGCAACGCTAATGAATAAACACCTGCTAGTCACACGGGACTTCGAAGCTCTGAACGAGCCAGCCAATCGGACCGCACACATCCGGCTACTGATCGGGATCCAATCAACCGGAGTAGATTCAGCCTGGGGACTCAGGGCAATACCAACACCTGCTTGGTCGGTGCTCGAAGCTGCATCGTCACTGGATAGGTGCAACGAAAAACTGCTGTTTGTGTCACCTGAAGGGGAGCGCAGAGGGAGCAGAGATCTCGAGTCTTGCAGCTAGGTCTCCGATAAGCAGCAGGTATAAAACGAGAGGGTCTCTAATGTTCGGGCAAGTGCTTCCTGTTGACCGACCTGAAGCAATGTGCAAACATTGCGGCATGCCAATCTGAAGGGGGAATTGAGGGCTCCAAACGGAAGGCAAGGAACTGTGCTTGACCGATTGCCTGGACGTGGGCCTGTTAACAGGGCAGGAATAACGCTCGGCGTTCCCAGGTGAGTTGAAACTAAAAGACAAGCGACTATTGAAACAAGGTGGGGGAGAGACGAGCATTGGGGGTTTAAAACTGGAGGATATAAGTGGAGCTGGATAAGAATAAAATGCATGAGGGGAAGGCTTGTGCAGTAGCATCCAAACCCCTATCCACCCTGTTCGATGCAATAGATAGGGCGCTGTTGATTATCCTCCTTGGTGGCCAGAGCCTTGGGGAATTGTATGATGAAATATTCATGGTGTTGCATATGCAAGGTACTGTCAGGTTGCTCAGGCCTAGGCAGGAGAGCGATTAGGTTGCACGACTGAAACCTTCGCTTCAAAAACCTGACCGCAAGGCAGTGGGTTTAGCGTAGGGCTACACGAGGTCCATTTTAAGGAAAAGGAGCCAGGCTCATTCCAACCGTCAACCCGGAGGATCAGGAGGCTCGGTTTGTCTGGCCATTAACCATTGACCAATCTGGTATGAGTGGCTCTGAAGGTGCAAAAATGCACCACCCAGCAGAGCTTAATGGAGCACTTAGGCACACAAACCATCGCAGCACGGTAAGGTCTAACCTCATTGCAATTGGCGCCTCGTTAAATGAATGTTAAATTGAAGCCGCACAAATGCACGCAGTTCCAGCGTCCAATGAAACGTCGTTATCAAGTTCAGTAGCATGCTTTCCTGCTGCACCGTTAACCGATGGTTTTGGCAAACAGCCAGTGTTCCCCACGTAAAAGTTGTGCGGATGACGAAAACAGGTGCATCAAACGTCTTTACATCCCCTTCAAAACTGCTGACAACCGAACAGCACAATTGTAACACCGGTAACCTTTAACAAATTATCAGGTAGATACAAAACACTTACAGCTTTCAAGCAACATTCGATCGCATGCTATGCACGCATAGAAACTGCATAGCTCCGTACCTGCATCCTTCCGGTAGCAACTGATCCAGTCTACCTTTGGTAACCATTCTCAGTAATAAGGATTCGACGAATAACCTTTGTCAACGTTTCCATCTGAAAACGCCTTAGATCCTCAAGGATTACTGAAAAGTCCAGTGAAGATTCGTAGGAATGCGCTAGAAACATCCACTAAGGCTACTGTCGCAAGAAGCGAGAAAATGATTAGCGACCGTGACGCGTTTAAAGCTTTTCGTACAATGATTTATACTTCAATCTCTTAGCATATTAACAACGACTTCCACAAAATAATACACACAACCATGCATCCAGAAGCCCAATATGCTCCTTCAGCAACTAACAACCTTGCGCAATACACACTGTCAACATCTCATTGATCGCCACTGGCGGATGCGACGCCCCGACAGCTAATGAAGATAGGGTATGGAACAATTGAAGGTTTCAGGGAAGACATCTCGGTATTTCAAGGTCGATCCTACGCGTCCTTTGTCGTATAAAATTCTGAAAATGTCGGTCGATGCCACCGAAACCGTGGTGGGAGATGGGCTCTAACCGATGACGAAGTGTGTTACGGGCCAAGGTGAAATGGAACAGCGGATACCAAGAGGGCAATCGCGAGACAGGAATTAATTGTTCAGGTGTCAATAATAAAAGGGAATGCACTGCATATGTTTACAAAGTGGTATAATAATGTCAAGTTTGTAGTAAAATAGTTTACCTTAACCATGGTAACGTGTCCCCCGAAAATTCCAATGGGAGTAATGGCAGCGATGTACTGAGGTTTCATGGGTTTGTTAAACGGAAAATATAAGTCGTCTAATAAATGTAAGCCTATTTCAAGTATCCTGTGCATGAAAAGATACTGAAAAGTTATTGGGGGTGTATACTTCATGCTTACCTAGCACGCTGCGCTGTAATAGTTCGTTGGTGATGTATTCTTATGAAATATCATTTGCTGCAATGTGGAATTCAGGGAATACGCAACGTAAATAAATAAAGTCATGCAGAAATATGAAATGTAAATGGTTGGCTGTTGACTGTTAACCGGTGAAGGAGATCCAGAAGCCATACTATTTTAGAATATGCAATTAAATGGAGGAACTTGTACAATCCGTATAAGAAGTAAACAGAAATAGATAATGATGCACACAAATTTGCTGCTGCAAAGTGGCAAGTGTAATGTGAACTCATAAGAAGCGTACAGTTTTGCACCGTGTTAACGTATCTATAAATTATGGACGCGTAATTCCTTTCGAAGTAATACTGTGCCGGCAATACAGTAGGCATTTTACGCAAAGGCGGTGCAACCGGAATAAGGAAATAAATAGCCTGATAAATAATGCATAAGCGTATAGCGCGTTGGTCTACCGCTATATTCGATACTCAGATTCAAATGGTTAACCAAGACCTGCGGCCGAATACAGTGAAATATGCTAGAAACTGTTTATTAGAAGATTGCTAATTCATTAGACTCAAACAAGGCGCCGGAAGATGACTAGCTTTGGAGTATGTAGTAGGGTACTGAGTACGCTCAGCGAACCGACCATCCATTCGTAGTCCGCGGACAAAGTCCGGAGGTTGTCGGTGTGTCTCATACAAGCACGTGCCCCATACAAACATGCAAACCACTTACTTCCTTAATGCATGAGAAAATTATGATTTTATAGTAGTTAGGATTGATTTACACATCCAGCGGAGGAATCTCCAGTACACTCCACAGCCCCTCCTAGAAGGGTAACCGTGGGTGGCGCTTTGATCTACGTGAGGACCGTCCGTCGCCAGCCAGCCTTCTGCTGACCAGGTAGTGAGAGCAGATGCAGCTTCTGGGGAAGCACTAGTGCGATTGGATCCTAGTGGGCTTTCACCCCTGTCCCCTCCAAAGGTGCCAAAAACACAAAATGGAGGGAAGTTCGTGAGAGTCAAAAGTTTGCAACCTCGTGTACGACAAATGTTTGCTTGTGAAGGCCAAATGTTCGCTTTCAGATCGTACTCCCCGATCGCACATGAAGGGAAAACAAAAATGTGTAGTGTGACCATGGTGGCGAACAAACAAGCAAGTGGCACGAACCGACTGGTGGAATACCGACAAAAATATTTTTTGAATTTTCAAAACATTTTTCCTCGTTTTTTGGTATGTTGAAAACCTTTATGACTCCTTTTTGGTTTTCGCACAGGGTTTGCCAGCAAGATAAGGAAAGCGTGAAAAGGGAAGCGGAAGGTAAAATAAGCTTTCAAACTCGCTGGATAGTGAACTCGCCTACCTGACTTAGTCGACCTGTGCGGTTCCGGTGACGATGTTGTCGACTTAGGCGGTATGTCTGATCGTGTGGCTGGGGAAGTGGATGATGATTTGCCGTCTAACTCGATGGAGCCGAGACAGAAAACTCAGATGGATTGTTCCCCATAGGAGGCAGTATCGTTAGGAGGACATACCTTCCGTCATTGGCTGCGTCGATTCGTCGTCGAGCTCATATTCCACGCGGGCACCCTTGTGGGGGTCCATGATAACGGCCTCACGCTTGCCGTAGCGGCCTGTGATATATGCATGGTTCTTACGTTGTAGAAGTTTGACAGGACCTTCATAAGTTCCCTCAAGTGGTCTACGGAGACCATCAGCACGGAGGAAAATAAGCGGACAGCGCTGAAGATCTTGAGGTACGGTTGACTTATGCTGCTGTGCTCTGGTATTAGTAAACTTGATATGATGCACGCTCGTGGCTAACTGCCGAGCGTAGTTCACGTCATAACGGGGGATTTTGGGACGCACGGAAAAAGTCACCAGGTAAAAGTACAGGTTTTCCATATACCGCTTCGGCGCTGGACGTGCGCAGATCGGTCTTGATGGATGCTCGAATGCCAAGAAGTAACATGGGCAGGGCTCCAGTCCGATACAGTGCATTAACGGCGCTGAGTGAAGCTTTCAGCTTACGGTGGAAACGTTCCACCATGCCACTCACCTGTGGGTGCTAAGCGGTAGTACGAATGCGTCGGCATCGCATGACCTCAAGAAGCACGTGGAAAGTTGAAGCTTCGAATTGCGGACCGCGGTCAGTAGTCACTGTGGCTGGACGGCCATGTGAAGCGACCCAGCGCTGGACAGAAGCTCGTGTAATGGTTTCCGTAGCTACGTCAGGAATGGGAACGGCTTCGGGCCAACGAGTGCAAGGGGCGATCATGGTCAAAATGTAGACCATTCCTTTGGACGTGGCCAACGGACCAACTAAGTCGAGTTGGGCATGGGCGAATCGCGTTGAAACGGGCGGAAGGCGGACTATTGGAGCGGATACGTGCCGCCGGACCTTGGCTTGCTGGCAGTGAGACAAGTGTGTGCCCATCGAGTAAAATCACCTTGAATCTAAAGCCAAGCACATCAATCAGATATGAGTTTCACCGCGGCTTTATTGCCTGGATGGGCAATGTTGTGTAGTGTGTCAGAAATAAGACGACGAAAGCTTTCAGGAATGACAGGCCGAGGTCGTACTGTAGAACTGTCACATAAGCTTGTGCTATCTGTTGAGGACATGGAGTGGGGGGATATCTGCAAGGAAGAATCGGAGCGCTTTGTAGAACTCTGATCAGTTGACTGCGCAGCTGCCATGGCAGATAGCTCAAATACCTGCTGAGCGGCGCTGATCGCGTACACTCTTGACATAGCATCAGCGACAACCATCCGTTGACTAGAACTGTGTCGAATATCTGTTGAAAATTGGGCGATGAAATCCAGCTGACGAACCTAACGCCATGAGTGTCGAGCTGATAGAGTTCGAAAGGCGAATGTCAGTGGTTTAAGTTCGGTGAAGCTGACAAAGTGATTACCTTCGAGTAGGTGCCGGAAGTGCCGGATCGTCGAGTAAACAGCCGGCCGTTCTCGGCTGAATGTGCTGCCGTTAAGTCCTGCTGGTTGCAAGCGTCTGGAATAGAAAGCAAGTGGCTTCCAACATCCATCAGTCATCTGCTGTAAGACCGCACCAACAGCCGTGCTCGATGCATCGAGGTTTGGCGTCAAAATGATGAAGAATAACTGAGACGGCTAGAGCAGCGTTACTGGCATTAAACACTTCAATAGCGGCGCGGGTAAGTTCTACATTCCTGTTCTTGGGACCACGGCGTAGGACGGTCAGTGGGCTGAGTAAATCGGCGCAATGCGGAAGAAATCGTCGATAGTAATTGATCATGCTATTAAAACGGCGAATGGCAGCTGACGCGTTCGGAAGCGGAAAGTCACAGATAGCTTGGACCATGTCGTCTAAAAGCCGGAGGCTATGCTGATCAATGCGATGACCAAGGAACGCTACAGACGGCTGCTTAAAGGTACACTTGTCTGGATTTTCGGTGATACTATTATCAGCCTGCCATTCAAAGGGATTTTAAGGTGCTCTTGATGAGCTTCCTCAGACGCGCTGACTACTAATATATCCTCGATATAGGGATAGACGAAGTCTAATCCACAGGTGACAGAATCTATAAAACGCTAAAATGTTTGCGTTACGCAGCTCAAACCAACTGGCAAGCAAAGAAATTCTAACAAACCAAAAGGTGTACTGACAGCAGTTTTAGATATGCCTTCTTCGGCGACCGGGATCCGGTGGTAAAAGCGTGCAAGGTAAATTTGCGAGAACACAAGGGCACCTCGTAGGTTAGCCGTTATGTTCTGAAGGTGCGGTATAGGGTACCGGTGGGGAACGGTTACTTTATTCAGAGCGTAGTAGTTACCACATGGACGCCGATCTCCTGCCATTTTAGGCACCACGCGAAGCGGTGACGTCCACGGTCTCCTCGAAGTTCTAACTATACCTAGTTCGAGCATGTGCTTGAATTCCGCTTTAGCGATACGAAGTTTATCCGTTGTAAGTCGTCTGTCCTTAGCGAAAACAGGCGGTCGTTGCTTAAGGATATGATGTTTCGCGGTATCGCTTGCTCCCGGCATCGGAGTGCATGCACGAAAAACCTGTGGAAAACGTTCGAGGAGCATTTGTGCTAAGGGTGGGCTCATCTGCATCGCGTACACGGGATTGGTTCACGCAGTAACGGTCATCGTCCCACCGACAGCGACTCGTTAAACGTTCGACGAGATGGTGTTGCTTTGTGTTTACAAGCAAGTCGTGGTGATGCAGAAAATCGAGTTCGAGAATGGGTGTTTGAAGGTCTGCAACGAGGAATACCCACCTAGAAGATCGTCGTAATTCAAGATTGGGCGTGCGCAAACGTTGACCATAGACTCGAATGATGGTTTCATTAGGTGTGCGTACGGAGCTAATCACCATCTCAGTAAAGTTAGTAGGATCGCGTGCGATAACGCCAACTTCTGCGCCTGTGTCAACGAGGTAGGGTAGTCCCGTTTTCCGCTCGGTAACGAAGCAAAGGCGACTGCGATGACCAGCGACGTCCGTCGCCCATACGTGCTGTTCGGTCCGTTTCCCTGTGCCTGGCGCTTAAAGAATCAAATAGAATGGCAGGATCTGGCTTGCGGACCAACTTGTTTGTGGTACCAGCAATGGGGTGGTCTAGATGGGGACTTCGGAGAGGATTGAGAGCGGGTTCGGCTGTTTGGATGATATCGGCGTTTAGGTACTTAAACCAAATGTCTTGGAGTCGTTTATTAAGCTCGGCCATCTGCGACCTGAGTTCCGCTAACTCAGCAGCAAAGGTCGTTTGGACCTGCGAACTTTGAGCAGATGGTACCCAGAGGGGGTCGGCGTTGTCAGCAAACAGGGAGAGTAGAGTATCGCTACTAAAAGAAAGCACGTGACACGTTCCATGGGGCAGTCGTTGCAAACACATCTCCCGGAGAAAATTATCATCTACAGAGGTAGGTTGTACTAGGCTCTACATGTTTCTTAACAACTGAGACGGCTAAAGATCACTGAGTTTCGCTTCGCTTAAGAGTTTTGTTACGCTTTGTAGGTCGGACAAGCCTGTCCGTTTCAGAACTGCGGCTTTATTCATTTCTTAAGTTCGCTGATCCTCGGGCAGATCTATCATGTCATCCAGGACGTCGATAACATTCTGAGGGAGAACGTATCCGAGGTGGTGAAACTCCCTGTTACCGGACTTCATACGACGTAAAGGGAACTGCGATCCTATCTACGAGCTCCAAGCCATAGAATTAGTCTCGCGGAAAAGAAGTATGGCGCGACTAGCGATGCTAACCTGGGCATCCGAATCTGGATTTGTAAAGTCCATGGCGAAAATTACTGAGCCGGCCGATTGGAAACCCAAAATTATAAATACTGTAAAGTAGTAATGTAGACCGAAAACCTGGCTGAATCTTAATGGAAAAATGAGTATAAGACTTACCAAACTTAAGTGTGCTGCTGATGTCACTTTGGGGGCACCAATTTTAGTGTGTTGTTTCAACGCTATATCCGACAAACGGATTTGAATGGCCAACAGTAGGCGTGCGGTAGCACACCCTGAAATAAGTTGAAAACGCTTCATTAGAAGGTTGCTAATTCTTAAGGCTAAATATAACTTATCGGAATAGGACTAGTTAAGGAGTCTGTGGTAGGGTGCGCAGTGCGATCGGAGAACCGTCGTTCCCTTCAAGGTCCGCGGGCAAATTCCGGCTGCTGTCGGTGGCTCATACAAACACGTACAACATCCTAACATGCAAACCAATTACTTCCCGAATACATGGGAGAACTATGGTTGCATATTATTTAGGATTGAGTTACATAGCAAGCTTTGCAATGTCCAGCTCACCTCAAACGTTAGGGTATATTTAATAATGTGAAACCGTAGTTACTGATAAATACCAGATACCCCAGGTAGTATGGATATATGTATATGGTCCGAATTAAATATATATATATATCTGAAAACCATGCTAACATACGTACGTATAGTTAGAGATATATTTTAATAATGGAAGGCATATGGATGTTTGCAAGAGTGACTTAAATTGGGAAAAGTGATAACGCATTCGTCGATTGGTAACTGCGTGTATGCCCTATGTAGGGAGGCATCACTCTTACGTTGAATGTCAGAACTGGTAATCATCATGTGGCATACTAGCATGCCATCCACATAATTATTGCTATATGCACTTGCCAACCGCCATGTACCCATGAATACTGAATTCGGAATGGCAACATGCACTGAACCTTTCCCAAGTGTTAATGAGTAAGTAAACCATTATAAGATGTAAGCGAGATCCGCCCATGATATTCTAATGTAAGTACACTTACTAATCTGATACGTAATAATTTTTAGGATAAGGTACGTCAACGGTTTAATGGAGTTTATGGTCCATATAGCATTGCTTGGCGTAGTACTACCCGCATGATCGCTGTGCGGCTGACGGTTATCGTGCGCAAATGAAGCGCTTGCAGCACACCGGGTAGCTTACTGAAGATACCACGCGCACTTATTAATTTCGCGGTGGCGATGCGGATGGTAATGAAATTGGAATCGTTGCGAATGACTAACAACGTCCACAGCAAAGCGAGACGTGTATTGCTGGGACTGTTTTGCTTGGGTGTGAGAACAGACATTGAAACCATGTGTGATTGCTGTCTTTTGAGTCCGGTGTGTTTAAAATGTTCATAACTCGCAAAGCGGCAATACTGAAATATCTTTGGGGGTTTTCAATCTCGGCATAAAGGGGTTATGCTTAAGAACCGGAAGTGCAACAGAGCGGTAGTGAATGTGGTCCACGCTTAAGGACCCACCCATTGAAATAGTGGCCAAGTGGTGCAGCGCATGCAGGCATAGGCGTGGGTATTACTGGCTTGTAAGGATGCACCACAAGGCTATAGGACTAGGATGGTCCTAAAAAGGGCCGTCAGATCGTTCACGAAGTAATGGGCAATCCGATGCAGTTGACAGTGCGGACAAGGGGATGCGAACGTCGTGGCGGCAGTTGTGATACCTGAATATTGGTTATGCAATTTGCGGAGGGGGCTATAAACTACGGAAGCGTGTGCGAGCATCGTTAAGCTGAAAGTAATTGCTTGGCGCAGCGCCACTCACCTGTAAACATGGGTGGCACCGAGATGCGGCAAACGAAGGACTGCGCGTAGCATGCGGGTGAGAAGGTGAGCCATAGGCGTAGTAGACAAAGTACCGTAAAATAAACTTGAATCAGGTGCCTGCACACTTACATTTTCCCACATGAACATTTACTGGAGCACTCCTAAATAAAGTATAGGGATGCTGCGTATTGCAATTGGCGGGCGACAGGTGGGTAAGCTGGTGGGCGCGAGGCGCAGGAGACACGGTGCTATTTAGCTGGATATTCATGCAACGTGATGGGTCCTAAGCTAAAACCGCCTTAATAACTCCATTTCGTTTGTTCGGGTTCCTGCGCCTGCCATTCGGTCCAAAGGATGCCGCGCAAACTTTTCAGTACTTCATCGACCAAGTTTGTCACGGCTTAGACTTACTTACGCTTACCTCGATGGCATTTTAATCGCGGGCTCTGCACGTGAAGTGCAGTGCACCACGTACAAACACTTTTGGTTGTTTATATCAACAATGGATAACGATCAAAGCAAAAAAGTGTTCGTTTGGTGTCAACTCAGTCAACTTCCTCGGCCATCGGAACTCCTCTGCAGGCGTCGGGCCATTGAAGGATAAAATTCAAGCCGTCATCGACTACTCCGACCCACATACTTTCAAGCAACTTAGGCGTTGTGATGGGCTTGTCAACATTTACCGACGGTTCATGTAACCCCACACTGACCTTCTCCGAGGGAACCTCAAGAAATTCGAATTTTCTGCTGCAACAAGTTTTGCTTTTAAGTCGCTGAAAAAACTGTCGTCAACCTAGTTTTTATAGCACATCACGATTCGGCCGCCCCACTGTCCCTCAGTACTGACAACTCGGACGTGGCGGTCGGCGCTATTTTGAAGCATCGAGTAGCCGACACGTGGCATCCCTTAGCGTTTTTCTCCAAACGCCTACAACCTACCGAATCTCGCTAGAGCACGTTTCTTTAGGGTACTACCAGCCACATAACGCGTTACGTCACTTTCGACACACCTTATAAGGCCGCTCCTTTGCCGGCTTCATCACACACAAACCCCTGACTTACGTGCTCGGCTCGACTACTGACCGATACTCTCCTAGGGAGTTGCGCCGCCCTGACCATATCCCTGAGTTTACGACCAATATACGGCATGTCTCCGGTGTGCACAACGCCGTCGCTTAGGCGCTCGCCCGTACCCAAGCTATTTCCGCTGACGCCGGCACTGCTATCGACTTAGCAGCTATTGCCACGGCGCAACTAAACGATCCTGAGTATGATCTACTACGCAGGTTTCCCTCACTGGACATACAGTCCGTTCCGCTGACACCATCAGACGGAAAAATAGTTTGCGATTCATTTCTGGGCAAGCCGCGCCCATTCGTCTCACACAAATTTCTGCAGACTATGGTCGACAAGTTGCACAGCATATCTCATCCAGTATTTCGGGCATCGGTTGAACTCGCAACCGCAAGCATAGTTTGCCGCAATGCCAGTCAGGACATCCGTACCTGGGCAGGTGCTTGCCTTTTTTATCAACGCCCGAAGGTGCCCAATCGCACGAGAAGCCAATTAAATAAATAAATAATTAAATAAATAAATCTTTTATTTTCAACAAGGTGAGGCACGCCTTTACAGGCATGATCATTTTGACATAACGATGCATGATCATTAATGTGCAAAACTCCGATATGTTTGCCATAGCAGTTTTTGTAGGGGGTATGTATGTATGTCATTTTGTGTGTATGTGTATGTAGCTGTGTACTTTGTGCTTGTAGTTGTGCTGCTCCAATCTTCAATGTTTGATATTGTCATCAATATGCGAGTAGGAGATTGGTATCCGTGGGTTGGAGAGAATTATCCGGATATCCACGGGGCAGTGACTTTATTTTGTGGCGCGTCACGACCGCAACGTCACAGTGTTGTTAAGCAGACATTTTTGGCTTTTTATAGGGAGAACGCTTGCCAGGCGGAACCCACCACGTCCTAAAACACTGCCGCCGAACTATTTGCTGGAACGGGTTAAACCCGAACCACCCAGCTGACACCACGAGGAGGTTGTTCGGCACGGTACCGACACCGGACGCACGTTTTCAGCATGTGCAGGTCAACCACGTAAATCCTCTGCCGCCTTCGAAAGTCCCTGTATACGTACTGACCTGTATCGATCAATTTACTAGATGGCCTGAGGGTGTCTTTATCCCAGATAGCTCTTTGAAAGCGGTAGCGAAAGCTTTTCTGGAGTGCTGGGTAGCTCATTACGGCTGTCCCACCCTCGTGACAACCGATAAAGAGTCACATTTCTCGTGGGTATCTGCCACGTATTTTAGGGATTTACGCTGTCGCCACGTTCAGGCTACCGCGCATCATCCAGCCGCTAACGGCATGGTGGAGCGATTTCACCGCCAGTTGAATGCAGCGCTACCTGCGCATGTAGTTCCTTTGTGTTCTGAAACACTTCCTTGTCCTCCTAGGCTTAAGAAACACGGTTAAAGACTATTTCGATGCAACGCCAACACAGCTTTTCTAAGGTTTCACGCAGCGGTTGCCCGGACAGCTGATAACACCAGCCCAGTCTACTTCCGCTTCGACTACGTTTGTTACACCAATCGATTGGCCCGCCAGATGCATGCTCTACGTCTACCTGCTCCTCAATCGCAGAAGACACCAGTGTACGTGCTTTAAAGGCTGTCTAATTGTTCACATGTTCTTCGCGCAGACGGTGTTTGACATCCTCTTCAGTCGCCATACATAGGACCTTTCAGCATGATATACCGCGCGAGTTGAATGTACCTTATTTACCGCGGTGGCCGGCGCGGTGCTGCCTACGACGTCAAAACCAACCGCACCGGCGTTTAGCATCCTGGTGTAGTTCAATCAGACCACGATCCCAGTCTACAAGCATCAGCTGTTCCGACACCTCCCGCGGCTAGCCCGCCGGCTCACACGACCAATCGCCGTGGTAGGGAGGTGCGTAGGCCGGTTCGTTTTTCCGTCTATGTACAGTGTAAATACATTTAGCTTTGTAAATCTTTTGTAAATATGCCCCGTTGTTGGTCGATAAATATTTTAAATCAACCAATAAAACCAAATCCGGAAATCATTGTAGAAAAATATTCGAAACGAAAACATTAAAACATGCCGATCATTCGTTCGTCCTTTCTGGTGTTTTCTGAGCGTGTTTTTATATACCGTCGTCTCTAGACGTCCTAACCCTCTCCATCGAGCAACTGGCCAGCAAGTGCAATGTTTTCTGGGCCCCTGACATGAACGCCGGTCGTTTCTCTACGGTGCGGTGTCACTTCTTCGCGGAAATAGGGTTGCTTCTTCGTGGGACGATGGTCGTTTCTTCGAGGGACGAGAGTCTATAGCGTCTCAGTCTAACGCTATATCCAATACTCAGATTTCAATGGCCATCCAAAGGCTTGCTGCAGAACACAGTGAAAGAAGCTAGAAAAATGTAGACCAGGAGATTGCTAAATCTTAAGACTAAAAATAAGGCACCTGAACATGACTAGCTAGGAAGTATGTGGCAGGGTGCTGAGCTCCATCGGAAAGCCGTCGTTCCTTTCGAAGCCCGCGGACCAAGTCCGGATGTTCTCGGTGTCCCATACAAACACGTGCATCATACAAGCATGCAAATCAATTGCTTATTGAATACATGGGAAAACTATGATTTCATAATACTTAGGATTGCTTTAACTATCAAGCGGGGAGTCTCCAGGTCACCATGGTTCGTTTTGGTGCGGATAGGGTGCGGCGGGGTAGCGACCACTCCCAAGTGCACCGTTTGGTAGCAGCGGAGGTAGAGGTCCTGTTCGCCTGTTTCTGAGTTAGCCAGTTTTTGTAGTCCGACAAGATCTCTCCAATTGCTTGCCGTAATGCATCCTGCCTTAAAACCAATAAATAATAACACCAAAACGGCAAAGCGGAATTCGTCTTCCAACGAACAACATGTCACAAGATCGTTCACTCAGTCCTACTTGGCACGATTTTGACAAACGAAACTCGATTCGACTGTCATTTTCGATATCGAAGGCTTTCTAGCTACGGCTTTCCAAGCGGGAGTTCTGCAGCGCCCTTTATGTACTATATAATTGGTGATCAATTGTACAGTATTCTTGCTTGTTTTAACCTTCCTTACAACTGGCTCGACACACGACCGCCTTGTAAGGTCCCGCACTAACGTGTACCTCCTATCTTGCTTCGTTCGTCCGCGTCTTCCTGTAGCCCATCGAATACAGTCCGCTGTGTTCGACTCCAATTACCCTCGGATATCCGCGCTCACTTCCGCGCACCGTCTCGGACTAGTATTTACTAGTCCTACACCGGGGCTCTGCACCACCGAGTCCAGGATATCCGAGGACAACCAGGTCTCGGTGAAAGCCATTATGTAAGAATGATTCACCGAGGCAAAAAATTGAATTTCATTCGAGTTTGTTTCAAATACTGCGCACGTTAGCGGAAATTACGCGCAATCCGTTTGTCACCTCCAACGCCTGGGTATGACAAGAAGTGGTTTGCAGCGAATTTTGATAGCTTTTCGGATTATGCGAAAATCCACTATATGAAAATCTGTCTCCCTGTTGTCTCGACAGGACCTGAGTTCGGCAGCCGCTTGCTTCATTTTCACGCGATCCTCCGGGGAAGATCTCGCAATACATAACCTGATTCACCTTTAAGCCGCGGAGCACGTCGAAGAATGCGACGGACCCACTCATCATTTTGACATATAATTTTAAGTGGACGAATCTTTGAGGAGTCTTCTTGCTTCTTACCGAAGCGGAAAGCTGAAAAAATGTTGCTTTCTTTTCTCCTTCATCCAACAGTAAAGAGACCAACCGTTGTAGGAATTCCTGGTCATCTATAATCCTTCCAGCTGGGGTGGTCTTGGTCCACTCAGCTGCGTTCACGATGATAAGGCAGCGGTCGCGAGATGGAGATTTAGCATTCTCATGGATCTTCGGTTTCAGAACAGGCGGGCCATTCTTACGCAGTTTCTCCGGTTGACAGACTCTATTGAGAACCAAATTTCAACTTCGACTGAGATGAGGGGACTTGGATGTTAGCCTAAATCCTGCCTTGCTTTTACGTTCAGCATTTCGTGCGTTTTCCCTCACCACTTCTGCGATTGCTTTGACCTTAAGCTCTTCGCTCTGGTCAACAATCGTCAGCGTCCCAGTAGGTGAGGTGGATGGTTCTCGACTATGCTTATCCTTTGTGGTAGCTGCGCCAGAAGCACATGAGATAAGGCAAGGAGTTGGTTGCGAGTTCGGGTGGGACCGGAACGATAGGAGAATCCCGTATGTGTTACATCTGTAGTGGATCGTTGAGCTAGGAATTGATGTGCTCTGTTATTGGTGGATCTAAAACGGAACACCCGTATCGCACCATGGCCAATCCGTTAATGCCCACGTTTCTTGCCCTAGCAGTCCCTGCTGTGGCAGTCACGTGAAGCAAAGGATAGGAAGAGAAACCGAAGGTACTGTATAAGGAAGTGTACTTGAAATAAGAAAATAATACCAAGGCACGAAGAAAAGTAGAGAAGAGAAAATCGAAGTATGAAGATGCGAGTTAATCAGGAAAACGGAAAGGTTTCGTATTGCAACACCAAGGCGGCAAGTTGCCGCTCTAACCCATTAACCGTAGATCCCCTGGTAACACTTTTCGGTAGCATATTCCAGCGCTCGATGGTGGCTTGACAGCCGGAGCTCGGTAGTGAACAATTCCTCTACCGGCTGTGGCGAGCAACTTAACGAGAAAATTGCACAGTAAACGTTAACCTCGTAATCAGGGCGGGTGGACTCCTATAGAAAAAGTAAAAATGATGAATAAGTAGAAAATCTGTGCAGTGGCTATTTTACTTGACAAAGTTGTCGATCCGTATATAAGAGAGCGAGCTACGGTGATCTGTCGTACCTGTCAGTGCTATGGACGAGCCGCGCTTCAGCTCGCCAATTGGTTCACTGCGATGTATTCAGATGGGGAGTAGGCTGCAATAGGTAGCGATGCGCAACAAGTTAAGTGGACGCTGATCGGTTATTCGAACAGCTAATGTAGATGGAATATGAAACAGTTGAAGGGTTCAGGGAAAACTTCTCTACATTTCAACATCAATCCTGCACGTCATTTTCGTTTACAATTCTGAACCTGCGGATCGGTGGCGCCAACACCCTATTATTGTGCGTTTCTGTTATGCCCACCGGAAACGTGGTGAAGGCCGCCTCTAAGTACTTTTATTTGTCATGCTAAAGCTGCCCATGTAGTTACAAAGAGCACAATTTTGCCACCCAAGTACGTGCCGTTTTTCGATTATTCCGATAAGAGTACGGATGATTATATGGGGAATAGTCACGATTTTCGCTTATAAAAATCACGGTCATACTGCGTAATCACAAGCTATCACGGGACGGTGAGGACCAAGTTCTCGAGCGCTTACGGTGTTTTAAGCGTACGCGTGTGCTAAGACTTTATGCTTTTGTTACGTTCCAATTGCGTTTGTGACGGGCAGGCGACAGGTCTATACGCAATCGGCACGCTAAATTGGAGCGTGTAACAGTAGCCATTCGGGTGAGTTGGCTGCTGAAGGGGAAGGGATATGCGACAAGTGGACCAGGAAGGAATAGTGTAGTATGTGTTTTTCATAACGTAAAGCATTATACCATTAGGTAATCGCTTCTGCGGTGTCATCTTGGCAGACGCCACGCACCAGCACTACCAAGGTGCTTATGTGCTACCGTATGCAATGCTTGTTAAAGTAACCGGCTACGCTCGTAGCTTTTCTATGCCCTCATACCTAAGGCACTTGGTCTCAGTTACCATGATGCACTGCAGCTTATGACGGAGCATTTACCAAACACTCGTACAGCAAGGCCGCTGGTGTTAGATCGCTGCTTCGGACAAATGTATGCTTTCAAATCATACACCACAAATGCGCATGTGATGTTTTGCCGCTTCCATGTACTAAGGCACATGCGGAAGCGTTGCGCTCAATTAAAAGGTTGCATCGCTTTGGACCGCAGGAATGTTGTGCAATGGATGTGTACTTTGGTGTACACACAAAGCAAACCACAATACAATTTCAAGTTCAGTTTGGCCCAAAACGATAGAATAATCCCGTGGATGTTCCTTCTTTTGCTTATCCCTGATAGGACTGCTTGAGATATTGAAAGCATAACCAAAGCCCGCATCACACCCAGTCCAAACAATCATTGCCCACATTTTCCTGCCCAGCAGTCCCTGTCAAGCCGGTTTAGTTGAAGTAAAAATGTAAAGGGTAAGCTAAGGAAACAAGAGAATGGTAACTACATACGTATAATAACAAGGTGGGAGAAGGAAATAAAAATGAACGGAAAGAGGAAGATACAAGTCAAGTAGGAGAAGGAGAAGGTTTGACACTGCCACCCAAGGTCATCTAACTGACCCTCCTAACCCCCTACTGTAGACTTCCTAAGGGCGTGCTCCGGTAGTGAGCTCCAAAGTTCAATACCCCGGCGTGGCAAGTGAGTTTTCGTCTTTATCCGGTCAGAATGCAGTTTGTGCAGCTTCAGTGGGTAACTGCGGAGACTAGGTAACTTATCGGGACTAAATAGCGAGGACAAGTCTGGACAGAGCTCACCCATTAACATACGGTAAGTTAGGATCAAGTCATCTCTTATCCTGCAGTAGTGCTTTACGTACTTACCCAAGCTAAGCAAACGTTCGGGATACCTTTGCCCCTGTACTCCTTGCACCAACCTTGTATGCACTCGCAAAATCCTCTCCAATTTCATTATAGCCCTTACAAGATAAAGTAGACAAGCCTGGATACAGTGTTTTAAATGCGGTCGCACAAAGCTGAGAACAGCTTCACAAAGATACTGGTTGTTAGAACACTAAAGCAGCGGCGAATAAACCACATCCTACGGAACCCTCTACAATCAGCCTTCCTTCAATTGGCTCCAGAGTAAGGCAATGTGGTGTAGGTGATACCTAGATCAACCTGCTGAGTGACAACAGGGCTTTCACTTCCACCAACTACATAGCGCGTGGGGGACTAGCACTTCCAGTGCAGAGGACAGAACATTTCGCTTGATGTATAGGCAACAACCATAAGGTTGACAAACCCCAAGGCCTATCCAAGACACTCTGAATTGCCCCAAAGTTATCAGGGATATCCACGGTATTTCAGAGCCTGCGCTCATCAGTAAGCAATAGCGAGGCTATTTGTCAGTAGTAGGAATTCATTAGGTTTTGTGTAGACACGTCGTAGTTAGACACATGCAGGCAGTCACCACACATCCAGGAAAGCGCTAGACGGCCGCTTCGTCCTGTTAGGACTCTTCAGTAGCGCGCACCTGCGGAATCCTGCCGGAATCAAAACCACGACCTTACTGTTGCGAGTCAGCGAATTATGTCACTGAGCCATGGGCGCCGGCAGCAGACCGCCATGACTGAAAACTAACTGCGGTATGTTGCGGCTCATCCTGAACTGTCTTTCAGGTTATGAATGTGCAGAGGACAGGGCTGGCCCCAAAGTAAATACTTAGTAGCCGCCTAAGCAGCTTACATGCCCCTCGCTTGGTGACAGCTTGCAAAGGAAGCCGTTGCACTGGGGCCAGTCCTGTCTACTGCAAATGCATAACATGCAAGACAGTGGAGGATGAGCCGCGCTACATCGCAGTTAGATGTCAGCCATGGCGGTCCGCTGCCGCCGCACATGGCTCAGTGACATAATTCGCTGACTCGCAAGAGTAAGGTCGTGGCTTCGAAATCGGCAGCATTCGTCGAGTGGGCGCTATTGACGAGTACTAATACGAAGAAGCGGCTGTCTAGAGCTTTGCTGGATGTTTGGTGACTGTCTGCCTGTGTCTACCTGCGACGAAGCTACACAATAGCGACGGTACTACAAGCTCCTTGGGTGGTTCCTTGACATAAATTGTGAAAGGCCACAACTCTAGGGCCCAGCCCTGCGGAACGCACTAAGAACAGCTTATCTAAGCTAAAGGCTACACCCTACGCTACACACTTTTCGCAAACACTCCTTTAAGGGCGGCTCCAGATATTCCAAACGATCTCAACTTCAATGGGAGTCGTTGCTGTTGGACAGTATCAATCGCTCTCGAGAAGTCAACGAAAAGCACGTCCATAGCGTAGCTGTTTACTACTGCCTAAACGCAGCTTTCCCGGGCTACAAGTAAACTTGTCAGACATAAGAATCCTTTACGGAATCCGTATTGTGCCGCACTGAGAAGGTTAAACTTAATCAGATCATGCTCCACCGTATCCCTAACCAATTTCTCAAACAACCTAATTATTACGCTTGGCAAGCTAACAGGCCGGTAGTTCGCATGCAGAGCTATGTCACCGCCCTTAAAAATCGGACAGATGATTGCCTCTTTCCATTCCGAATGTAGAAGGCAGCTGTCAAGCGATAGTGAAGACACACATGTAAGAGGGCCACTCAGCTAAGCGGCCAATTCATTGACTAGCTTCGGATGAACTGCTTCGGGGCCAGAAGCTTCGGAAGGATTTAGCCCTAGCAATAGCCCTAAGACTTATGTCTCCGTTATGCTGACTTCAGCTGGGCAAGTATCCTCCGGGACTTTCGTAACCAGCTCGACCTGGGGTATTGAGGCCTCACGAGCAAATACACCAGCATACTGTTCGCTAAGTGTGCAGGCATTACCATAGTCGGTATGCTCACGCGTCCCGTTCGCTCGTAGTAAAGCCGGTATGGACCAGTTTGCACAATCGTGTTACTTTAGGTAAGCCAAGAACTTTTTTGGAGTTGGTACGGCTGCGTCAGAAAAATTCTGCTCGTGTTAAATACGAAGAGTCCTAAGATGTTGCTTACATTTATTTCTATCCGCTCCATAGCTTTCGTGGGTGCTGCTTGAGAAAGCCGCTTGGTAAGTTCGACAGCGTGTAGAGCGCTTCTTGAGTAGTTATTTACCTGTATGATCAATACTAGGGGCTGCGCACGTGTCACCTGTCTCTTAATGCGTTGGATGTGGGGAGGTGAGATTTCGGTGAAGTATGCATTAATTTTCTCCCAGGCTTTCTCAAATGTGTCAGCCACAGTGATGGCAAAAAGCAGAACTGAAGCTTTGTCTCGCATTGCGTCAACCTCTGCCCGCCAATAGTTAAACATGCCTCAGCGGTAGCTTAATGACACTTAGTTAGAGCGCATCGAAATAATATGCAGACACGGTCACTGGCGCCTAGATGACCGCCGTATGTAACAGCACTTACGAAATCTTGTGACCGCAAAAATGCAATCCATGGTAGACGGAAGTTGATTGCGCTTTTATCTACCAAGGAGGTCCGCTAAAAGATGCAAAGAAAGTTGCAACGTTAGCTCGAGGAGCTCCAAATCGAAAGTGCCCACCATCACACTGCTGGCTGGCCGAACAACCTCCTCGTGGTGCCAGCTGGGTGGATTGGGTTTACCCCTTCCAGCAAATAGTTCGGCGGCAGTGTTCCAGGACGTGGTGGGTTTCCGCCTGGCAAGCGTTCTCCCTATAAAAAGCCACAAATGTCCGCTTAACAACACTGTGACGTGGCGGTTGTGACTCGCCACCAACTAAAGTCACCCATTGCTTATCCGGACGACCGCTTCAAGTCCACAGCCATCAAGCACCCATTTAACACTGGCCACACGTTCAAGCACGATCAAAAAGACTGGAATACATTCACGAACTCCATAAACACGGCTAAACACGCCCACATACACACTTACATACATTTATATAACAATCTATGCGACAATCTCATTGATCCATTGTACATTGACTGATCACAGTTTGTACTCTTAACATGATCATGTCTGTGCAGACGTGCCTCGCTCAGTCGAGAATAAACATTTTATTTATTTATTTATTTAAGAGAGACCAGCCAAGCAGACTTCAGGGAGGTTGAAGTCACCCGGCAGTAGACACCTAGTGGCAACCTGAGTAGGACTAAATTCAATAACCTCTCCAAAGATACTGCCAGAACTTCGATATACCACTACTACTGTAAAATGAGCAGAGGAAGTGCACACAATAGTCGATAGGGCTTCAACAGTTTGAGCCGATGACTGGAAAACACAAGTCCTCAAGACATCAAGTGTACAACTCAGCTAAACAGCGACACCCCCACCTTGGCGGCCAACGGAGTGCTCACATCTAAGTAGTGGTTGGCCAAGTAAACCTACTGAACCGTCTGTAATATCCCGGGACAACCACGTTTTGGTACTAGCAAGTATGTCGGGACCAGCGGTATATACAAGTAGACTGAGCTCGTGTACCTTGTTCCTTAGGCTACGCACATTACTAAGCACTACCAGAAAGAACTCTGCGAGACCAGCCCTGGGTCGTACGCTACCAGGAGATGTTCCGTTAGGGCAGAATTTGACTTCCATGTAACCACCGGAAAACCCACGAGACGATGACCTTGCTCACCAGCCGCCCGCCTACTCTTGAGGTTTTTGACGGCTTCCTTTACCTTCAGTCAATCTGAAAGTGGTAGGGCCTGTAGAGCGCCAACCTTACTAATATTGAGGCCGAATGCAAAAAAGTATTAACGCATTAACGAGAAAAATGGACGAATTCAGTAGATGCTGGTCAACGCCTGGATGTAAAGTTGGTGGATTTTCTCAAAGCGTTTAATAAGGTTCCACAAAAGCGACTCCTTATCAAACTTCGGCTGCTTGGCCCCGCTGGTATGTTGCATACCTAGATCTCTAGTTTCCTAGATAAACGTAGTATGAGGGCGAAGGTTAACGAATAGAAGCTGGTTCTGTGCTTATGACCAGTGCTGTACTACAATGCCCAGTTCTTGGTCCCGAACTCTTCATATGGTTATCAACGATCTCCCGGAGGTGCTCCAAATCGATTGCTTGAACTATACCGTTGATCTTAACCTGTGGTCAGAAGTATCTTGGCTTGAAGATGATGACAACTTGCAACTGACGCTCGATTTGCTGCATGCTTGGTCGGTCAAGCGGCAAATGTCCATCAACCGTGATAAGTGCTGTGTCCTCCAGACGGTTGATCAAGAACCTTACGGTGGTTACCCCATTGGTGGTTTTCTGCTGAAGAATGTGGTTGGTAAGAAGGCTTTGGGTGTAGTTGTTTCTCCAGACCTAAGAACAGCTCAGGACACATTGCGGAAGGTAGCATCTGGCAACAGAGCGTTCTGTGCCGTACGAAGATCGTTCTACAAATTGACACCGCAGGACTTCAGGCTCCTGTTTTCCTCCCACGTTCGCCCAACACCGGAATACGTACGACCTGCCATACACCTACTCACGAAATTTGTATGTGCTTTGCTTAAGAAGGTTCAGTGGCGCGGACCTAAGGCTGTGTCTATGCTACCTGTATTACGTTATCCCCTTCGTCGCCAATGTACGAACCTATTTAATCTGGGCTACCACTGTCGCCGTGATAATCTGATTTATACTAGACGCATTTTAAGAGGCGATTTTGAAAAGGAGGTGAAGCAGTTCTTCCAGCTCATCACAGATTGATCAACACGGGCCACAGCTTAAACCACCTTAAACCACGGAGGAACCATATACGGGCCGATGTTGCGTCAACCACACGGGCTGTGAATGAGTGCAAGAATCTGCATGAATGTGAGGTAAGTGTCCATACCGAGGAATGCTGTAAAGAACCGTTGGACAATCACATACTGAGCACGCCTGGAGTTCGCTGTTTTTGGTTAGCTGTAACAATGGCTCGGGGAACACTGTTGATCAACATGATGCGTCAACCGTGAAATAAACGGGAGGTGATGGATCTGACACCGGTTTCCCTTTCTGGTTTCTACACCTCTAGGAACTCTATTAATAGCTACTAAGTAATGTAATGGCTAAGGGCGACCATTAAGCATGATTCTAACAGACTAAGCAGCATTACGAGCCTTGTACACAGGCCAGAATAGCGCTACAAAACTATAGCTTTGCTGAGATGGACTATCTGTAATATAATGGCAGCAAGCTGCGTGAAAACAAGCATGCTCATACAAAGTCCACTATAGAGCTAGCAAGCGTTGGTCTGGCTGAGATAGACCACCTATAAAACGGTCATATCGGGCAAGGTGAAACTAGTACCCTCGTACATACTTCCGACTAGAGCTACCGCGCAAGGACTTGCTAGGATGGACCATTTAAAATATGTTTCCAACAGTCTAGGTGATACTAGGGAGCCTTATCAACAGATCAGAATAGAGCTAACAAGTGCTGGCTTGGCTGAGATGGACAATCTACAACATGGTAAAAGTAGGCTTCGTGAATCCAGGTAGCACAGACCACAGGTCAGTTTGGAGACACCGTGGCATGGAGTAACTGGGATGGACTTTTTACAAAATGCTTGCATTAGGATACGGGAACCTAGGAACAATAGTCCAAACTTCCGAATATGGCTACAAAGCGATGGCTTGGCTGCGATAGACCATTTATATATTGGTTCTAACATGATAGGTGATACCAGGGAGACTCGGCTATAGATCAGAATACAGCTACCATGCAATCACTTGGTTGAACTGGACCATCTATAATATGGTAGAAGCAGGCTATGTGAAGCACCGTAGCATCGTTCACAGGTCAGCTTGGTGATACCAAGCAAGAGGTACCTGAGATAGACTATTTACAAAATGGTTTCACTACGCTAAGGGAAGTTAGAAACAATCGTCCAAAGTTCAGCATAGAGTTACAAAGCGAGGGCCTGGCTGTGAGAGACCATTTAAAAATGGTTGCATCCGGCTTGTGATACTTATAAGTATCGTCCACAGATCGATATTAAGCTATCAAGTAATAGCTTAACTTAGACCATTTAGAAAATGGTTGCAATGATCTAACGGAGTCAAGGTACTATCGCACAAAGTTCATAATAGAGTTACCAGCCGATGGTTTGGCAAATATGGACCATCTACAACATGGTAGCAGAAGGCCGCTTGCATTTAAGTAACTTCCTGCATAGATAGGAATGGACCCACCAAGCGATGACTTAACTGTGATAGCCCAATTGCAAAAGGGTTGCTTCGGCCTGGTTAATCCTGGGCACCATTGTAAATGTTCAGAAGAGAGCTACAAAGCAATGGCTTGACTGAGATAGCTCATCTCAAATGGGCTCCAACAGGCTAGGTGATACTAAGAGCCTTGTCCACAGGTCAAAATAGACCTACAAAAAGATGGCTTGGCTGAGATTGACTATCTATATTATGATAGCAGCAGGCTTCATGAAACTATGCATGCTCGTAAAATGTTCAGAATAGCGCTATCAAGCGTTGGTCTGGCTGATATAGGCCACCTATAAAACGGTCATATCGGGCTAGTTGAAACTAAGTACACGGTATACAGTTCCGAATAGAGTTACCGAGCAATGGCTTGGCCAGGTTAGACCATATAAAATCTGGTTCCAACAGTCTAGGTGATACTAGGGAGCCTTGTCAACAGATCAGAATAGAGCCGACAAGTGCTGACTTTGATGATTTCGATCAATTCTAAATAGGTTTTACCGGGCTGTAAGATTCCATGTAGCATAGTCCACAGACCAACAGTTACCTGCCAAGCAGTGGCTGGAACATTTTTTCTTATTCCAACTTTCTGTGACCATGAAACTCAGTGTGACTGTAGTTCTTAATTAATTTTTAACTGCCTAGGCGGTACGACTATGTGGCCTTATCCAACGCTGTTTTCCCTTACGTTGGCCAAGTCTAAAATACGTATGCGGGCGTTTCACCTTCCCCGTACTGTCCGTAACAGGCCTTGCTCTATCTACTTACATGCCGCATACGTAACGCCTGCCGGTTACAAATCCTGGCGCTATCCTTAATCCGCTGAGACTCGTTCGCCTATCCGTTGGAACCATTAATGAGCTGCCTTTGCTGACGTATAACGTTAACATGTTGGTCGTACCTAGCTTCATGAAGCACCGTATCTCGGTCCATGGTTCACAATATTCATTGTTATTCAACTTAAGGTTTCAAAGATGGTTCAGTAAACTTTTTATTTCCAGAAGCATATGTGGGTTTTCATAATATTGTCCATATATCAGGACGATACTCTTGCGTCTTAGAGCTATCACTTGCCAGCAGCCACATTCTTTACCCAAAAGCACAGGCCTGTTTGAGCCACTTGGTTAAAATGGCAAAAAGCCACAAGGAAACGGTTTCGCAAAATAGCTTTACAAGCTGCGTTCATAACTGCTGTCACATTACTTGATGTTGACAACTTTCTATCCTCCATTCCCCCAGCTAGAGCCTAAACGGCCTCGCTTTTCAAAGCCAGGTAACAAGGAATCTGCTCCTGTACCAATAAAACTTACCATGCAAGCCGATTTGAGGTTTAGAAGCGCACTCCGGGCTCCCGCTACAGGCTACTCGCTAAACTGGTGACCCCCAATCCGGAAGAACTTTAAAGCCGGCTATACCACGTTCCTCCGTGGTGCTCCTCCCATTTATCGTACATTTTCTCCGGTTTATTTTTGCTTACGGTAGCCTATTTTTGCCATATATTTTAAAGCGTTGCATCTTTAGTCCCTAAGGTAGATTCTACCCTTAGCGTTGTATCTGGCTCTGTGCCACCTTCATGGGACGTTGGTCCTCTTTTGTGGTTCGCTCACCTTGCCGCTACGTTTTATAACCACAGACTTACGTCCGACTACGCGAATTATGGCAAGCTCATGTCCTATTTCCCTAAGGAGATATCAACGCAGCTTCGTGACGTTATCTTTTCTCCGACCGAAAACCGCTATGAAGCTCTCATGGAGGCCACAATTAAACGTGACTCGCCCTCTGAGAATGTTTACCTGCAACAGCTTTTCAGGGATCTGCAGCTGGGCGACAAACTGCCCTATATCCTGCTATGAGACATGCAGCAACTCCATGGTCACTCAACTACGGATGAGACTTTACTTCGAGACCTATAGCTACAGCGGCTACCGGTACGCACCCTAGCGCTTCTTGCTATCGTGAGCACCGTTTTGCGCGCTTAAATAGCAGCTTTAGCGGATTCAGTCATTAAACGCTCACAGCCACAAGCCGATGCCAGCAAGATTAATGCCGTCGGGTCTTAAAGCACTTCTATCACTAGCGAGCAGTCAAGTTTAGAAGCTTTGCAACCAAATTTGCGACAGTCGCTATGTTCAAAAGCTTACTATGAACCGTCGTCGTCATAGCAGATCAAAATCGTCCTTCAAACCTTTCAAGTCCAGCAACAGGCAGGCTTGCTGTTGGTACCATCAACGGTTTAGTACCAGAGCTCGTAAATTTGTCAAGCCTTACAAATTTACCGAGAAGCATGGAAACTTCCAGGCCGGCCCGTAACGGCGACGGATCCCACTGGCGTTAGGGAGTTAACTTTCAGCACCGAGTTCCTTGTCGACAATAGTGTCGGAACAAGCGTTATACCCCGTAGCTCAGGTGAGGTCATCTTCTACTTGCCGACCAAGCTGCATACTGCCAATGGCACACCAATCGCACCTTTCGGCGATAAGCTGCTAACGCTTAATTTACGCCTCCGGCAAATCTTGCGCTGTCCTGTCATAGCAGTAGCCGTGCATTTTGCCACCATAGGCATAGACTTCATTCAACTCTTCGACCTCATTGTCGACGTGAAAAGGAAGATACCTACTGACTCTAGGACACAGCTCAGCGTTATCGTGACTAGCGTCAACGTGGTGGTTATCACTCCCGTTGGCGTCCCACCTCAAGCTTCACGGCATTTTATAAAACCTTTCACCAAGCATCCTTAACTTGTTCGCGTTCCCAACGACATACTTGGACGTCAAACGTCACGCATCACATTTGCACTAAGGGTCCACATTTTTCGGCCCGCCCTCGTAGACTTGCCTGCTGCTAAGGTTGCTCGAACTGGGAATAATCTGCCCATCCAAAGTCCATGGGCATCACGCTTACACATGGTGCTGCAGAACACCAGTGACTGCCGCCCCTGTAGTGACTCCAAAGCACTCAAAATAGTCACCGTCCAGGATAAACGCCTCATTCCGCACATACACTACCTAACCTCAGCTCTAGCTGGTAAGTCTCTCTTTAGCAAAGCCAACCTTGTTCTTGCTTTCCATCAGATACCCATGGCGCTAGACGACATTGCTGAAACAGCAGTAATCACGCCATTCGGTCTATTAGCGTTTCTCAGCTTGCCATTTGGCCTCATTAACGCTGCTCAAACCTTTCAGCGTTTCATTCATGAGGTAAAGCGGGGTCTCGAAGGCTTCTTATCTTTGCTAACTGACCTTCGTTTCATGTAACGACCTTGAAACGGTGCATTTTTGCTGCGTTTTGTCCTTTTGTTCATTGAAACCTATATTGCTGCGTTATACGTTGTTATGTGTTACAGTAACGTAACACCTATTATCTGTTACCTCGTGTTTGCTGTTTTTGGACCATTGTCCAAGCCGTCTTCCAAAAGTCATATGTTCGTGTCTCGGTTTCACTGCTTTATCCCACCTTTTACTCGAGTTTTGTACTGCTTGTTCGTGTCATGGTGAAGAAACGCACGTCACCCACATCTGCCAAAGGGAAAACACTGGAACAGGCCGTCCATGGCGTCAGTGAGGCTGGCCCATCTCAAATACTCGATTGCAAAGTAGTGCTTGTAGACCCATTAGCAGAAGCTCTGCTACAGGTTCGTGTCCTCGAAAGCCAGGTAAGCTCGCTGAAAGGATAGTTTACATCTATTGTGACGCTATTATACAAAGCCATGCTTTTGGTCCATCTGGACAAAATCCAGACTTTGGTTAGCCAACCTGATATGCTAACTGCAGGTGATATATTGAATGACATTACGCTCGAGGTCAGCGAAAGCATCCGTCGTGCCAATAACGCAGTCGTATTTAACGTACCTGACAAGAAACGGCCTAAACGATGTGTTGCGTACACTTCTCGACGCTTGTAGACGACCACATGATTGCTGTTCAGCCACTCGCCAACGTAAGATCCCGGCCGCTCTTGTCCAATAGCCATGCAACTTAGCAGCCCGAGCTGGCTAAACAATTCCTTGACGCTCGATATGTTCTGAATCAGCACTCTAAGCTCGGACCAATTCTGATAAAACCGGCCAGAACATCGCCGCATAGATCAACTTTGGCTACTTATTCAATTTCTCAGAAGAAAGAAACCAATGTGACACCATTCATAGAGTACCAACACACAACTGCGAAAAAAATGCAACCCACCCCGTATCTTCCTAGATGGTGTGCGACGTTGACCTAGGTTCTGCCTAATCCAGTCTCGTCTAAGCTTTCTCGCCTGTTTCTTACAGCTTCTGGGCACCTGTGGTATACTGACTCATGTTTGGCACTTCCACTGATCTTTCATTTTTTAGTTGATAATTGCTCCTCCTCAGTTTTTTCTAAAGGCCTAACAATTCGATAATACGCGTAGTTGGTTGAGCCACTTAACCCGCTCTCACCTCAGCGGGCTTGCTTGTTGTCAGTCTGACGCTTTTGTCGCGCAGTGCCTCATCTGCCTGTGCTGTTTCCTTACCTCGCTTAGAGCATGGGTGATTAGAAGCTCGGTTTACAGCATATTCATTCGTGGTACTTTGTTTTTTACCTTAACCCGGCTTAGGCTGTTTCACACTACCTTTTCAAGACCTATCATCGTGAGGCTATGTTAACCTGCCTGATTACTCTGTCCTTGATTCCGCCTTACCCTCACTTTATGAATCTATGCATGCCGCCTGGGATTAGCTTAGTAGCGACTGATCCATCACCTCTTTTGTCTCCTTGAACCTCTTACGAGACTTTTCCTATACTTTGTCTCGAAGTTTTGTACTGAATTGCTGCTTGCATCATCAAATCTCATCCCCACGTCTGCTAGGCAACATAGTCTGCTTTCTGCCTAATCCAGTATCATCTGAGCTGTCTCGCTTGTTTTCTTCTAGCTGCTAGGCGACTGAGGTACACTGACGCATGTTTGGCTCTTCCGCTGCTCATGTTACCTTTCCCTGTTTTGATTGCTATTCCTCCTCACTTTTTACCCTAAAGCCATTTTAATGCGATGATACGCTTATTTGTTTGAGTCACTTATCCACTCTCACCTCATCTGGCGTGCTTGTTGTGTGTCTGATGTGTTTGTCTCGTATTGCCTTTCCTGCCTTTGCTGTTTTCTTACGTCTCTTAGACCATCGGGACTTAAAAGCCTGATTTAAACTATATTCACCCGTGGTATTTATTCTAATTTTAACCAAGCCACGGCTGTTTCAAGCAACCCTTACAAACCTTATCATTGTGAGTTTATCCTAACTTGCCTGATTACTCTGTTCTTGATCCCGCCTCACCCTGACCTTATGAATCTATGCATGCTGCCTGGGATTACCTCAGTAACGACTGGTCCATTCCACCCTTCGCCTCCTTGATCTACGTATGAGGCATTGCTTAAACTGTCTCAGTCGTTGTGTCACGTAATTCTGCTTGGCTCTTTAATTGTTACCCCACATCTCTTAAGCCAAATAGGCTCTTCTTTCAGCATAATCCATTAGCGTCTAAGCTGCCTCGCCTGTTGTCTTACAGCTTCTGGGCGACTGAGGTATACTAACTCATGTTTGGCACTTCCACCGATCCTTTTATCTTCCCCTGTTTTGTTTGCTGTGGCCCCTCATTTTTCCTTAAAGCCATTTTAATGCGATGATACGCTTATTTGTTTGAGCCACTTACCCTACTCTCACCTCACCTGGCTTGCTTGCCGTCTGTCTGATGCCTTCGTCTTGCATTGCCTCACCTGCCTTTACTGTTTCCTTAGCACGCATTTTACATTGAGGCTTACAAGCCTGGTCTACGGCAGATTTTCTCGTCAAAATCGTTTAATTTTTCTGACCTTAACCTGGCCTTGGATTAACTCAATAGGACCTGCTTTCCTTACTTGGTTATTGCTCTGAAACTATTGGGCTCTAAGCGCGGCTCTGTCCCTAGGTATATGACACCTCTCATTTTCATTCAACTGTCTGGTTCTTCTTCGTAGAATGCTGTTGCTGACTGCTGTTCATAACTGGTTGCATCTCCTTTTCTCTCGTCTAGCGTGGGGTGGTAACTTGTTGATCTTTCATAGCTCTTTGCTATAGACACCAACCACCTTGAAACTTAACATCAGGGCAGCCAATGCCTATACATTCATCCCAGTTCCAGGCTTTCCTAATTTAGTTTCTCGTTTTTTCTTTTGCTTGCCCCCGCCTTCTCCTTGTCCTTATCCATGTTCCCATTCCCGTTGATAGTTATTAAGCAACCTTCGTCCGCATAAAGAATTCAGATGGCCGCAGAACACAAAATACCAAATATTTTCTTTGCTCATCATGCACCATTTTCACCAGGTTGTAACATATACGACTTTTACATTCACACCACGTGTTAGCACAGGTTTTCTTGGAAGTTTCTGCTGCTCTTTCTTTCTTTACCTTTCTCTTCTCTTTCCCGAGATCTGAAGGTAGCAACAGGAACTTACCAAATAGCCATCTGGCTTGTTTGTCTGCCACTAAATAAACCTACAAAGACAAAAGTGAAACAAACCAGATCTCCAACCCACTCACTCCCATCCTGGTCTAATATCACTGGACAATTCGATCTGAAGGTCCTTATCCAGAAGCTTGGATCAGTCAAGGCCTGTCTACAAGCAAGCCTACAAAACGACTGATTGCCACAATGTACCTGAAACAATCTATAACTAACTAACCCTTGGTCCCGCCAGTCAAGCTTCCAATGGCTCGTTTATGGCTTGCCAGACATCGCAAGCTGCTCAATGCATAACGATAAGGTGGCTTCCCGTGACACCAACTATGTGGTTCTGGTCTACTCTGTTCCAGTAAATGTTTAGCAACAGTGCTCCAGGACGTGGTGGTTTTTCGCCTAGCATGCGTTTTCCCTATAAAAAGCCAATGATGTCAGCTTAATAGCATTGCGAGGAGGCAGATGTGACTCACCTCTAAGTAATGCCACGGCCCCATGATTACCCAACCAACCTACTACACTCCCACCAAGGATGTCTGCCAAAATTTCTCATACTATCCACGCGATCAACCACGTTCGTAGTGGCACATATGCAACCTGGAATAACAGAGAGACACATGCACTTCTACATACATGTATGTACTCTCAGCCGCAATGTTCCTGGCTAACTTGCAGCATGTTTTATACCATCTTAGACATTTAGTTGTACCTTTAACATAAGCGCGCCTATATAGGCGTGTCTTGCACTGCACGAGAATAAAGAGTTTATTATTTATTTATTCTCATCGCCAGCTATTTTGACGATGAACCTCATTATGGCCTCGACGCTGTCCTCCAACGCTTGAAGCAACGTAGGGTTACTCTCAACCCCGTTAAATGTGAGATTAGCCGAAGCTCCATGGACCTTCTTAGCTAACTTATGTCCGCCTCCGAGATTGGAGCTCTGCCAGACAAAATCCAGGCACTGAATGCCTATTCTGTTCCTAGTACCTTCAAAAATTACACCAATGCCTTGGGGTAGCCAAGTATTATCAGCGGTTTATTCTTAACTGCGCGAACATTGCTCAACCAGTGAAGGACTTGCTCCGCGGTAAACAACACTTTTTATATTCGGGACGACGCTAGACTGCTTTTAAGATGCTCAAAGAAGCTATCCCCAACATAGTGCTTCTCGCCCACTAAGATACCTCTACACCACTCTCCTTGACAACTACCACATACGATACTGCCGTCGGTGCAGTTCGTTAGCTAATCATCGACTACCGGTGGATACCTCTAGGTTTCTTCTTGTAATGTCTACAACCTTCCGAATCGTGTTACAACACCTTCGGTAGCGAACTGTCCGCTATCTACCTAGGTCTCAGACATGTCAGTCAGTATCTCAAAGTCCGACATATTACAGTCTTCACTGACCACAAGCCATTAATCCTCGCAATCAATGGCGCAAAAGACAAGTATTCCCCGCGGGTTACTGAACACCTAGACTACATTTCTCAGCTTACGACAGACGTACGACATGTCTCAAGTGCTCTTAAGCCAGTCGCGGATGCGCTGTCACCCATTCATCAGCTCAGCTTATCGCTGGCACCAACCTGGGTCTAGCCGCCATGGTTGCTGCCCAACCAGTTAATCCTGGCATAGACAAGCTACGACGCAAGACCTAGTTGAAACTACACCGTTCCACTAGCTTCATCGGAGAGGACAATTCTTTGTGACGCCTCACAAAATTCAGCCAGACCTGTAATTCCTACTTCTAAGCGTGGATTTGTATTTGACGGTTTGCACAGCCTATCTCATCTCGCCATACGTGTTTCGCAGAAGCTCTTAACCGAACGCTTTGTATGGCTCATTGTCAACCGCGCTCTTCGCCTTTGGGCAAGCGCATACTTAGTGTGTCAATGCGCCATGATATACAGACACACCAAAAGCCAACTTGGTGTATTTCTTGCTCCTGACTTTCATTCTGCATACGTCCATGTCGACGTTGTCGGAACTTTGCCTTCACGCAAAGGCTGTGTACCTTCTCACCTGTGTCGACCAATTCACCCGTTGACTCTGGGCGAGTACGATGGCCAACTGCTCAGCTGAACCAGTTGCGCAAGCCTTCTTGGAAGGCTAGTATCTAAGTTTGGTTGCCCAAACATAGTCAGCACCGACATGGGATCACACCTTGACGGATCTCTCCGCAAAGCTCTCAATGTTCTTGGTTGGCAACACAATCGAACCACAGCCTACCACCCCGCAGCTAATGGGATGTTAGCAAGGTTCCACCGGCGACACAAAGCATCACACTGTGTCCCGTCTAGCACATCCTGGAACGAAGCCCATCCACTCGTCCGCTTAATCATAAGCAACACGAGTAAAGCGGATTTGCACACGACTCCTTCGCTAGTCTTTGGATGTGAACAACGCTTACCTGGTAAACTCGTCCTACCAAAGGCGCCAACAAACGTCAACTATGACGACTACGCAGCTCGCCTATCTCATCAAATGCAACAGATTCAGCCTGTGCGACCCAGAGCAAGGAGCTTGCGTACCAACGTGGACGAACGCTTAACTACTTGCACGCACGTGTTCGTTTGCACCGACAGCTTACGCAGGCCACTTCAACATCCTGATTCTTGCACGGGCCGTGTCATACGCGGAAGCGACAAGACGTGTACCATGGCCTACAATGGTAAGACTGAGACGGTAAACGTTGCTCGACTCAAGCCAACATTCCTCGACAAGGTTGACTCTTCGGTACTACAAACACCTTCACGTCGTGCGCCATCACGGCTCGCACCGCGACCTCAGACCAGTCAGTTCGCTCCAGCAGAACCGACAGCCTCAACCGGCGTCACCACTTCACGAGCTCCTATCAACCGAAGTATTAAGGAAGTGAAACCCGCGGTACGCTTTTCGATTTGGTTAGCGTTGGCTAGTTCCCATAGGCCACTCCTTGCAAGTTTTTCTGCTCTTACCAAACGTTCCGCGAAATCTAAAAAACCAAAACCGCTTAAACCTACAACAAAAGGAGCAAAACGTGTTGAAAACACAAACAACTTTGTACATTTTTCGCTTTGCACTCGTTTACGTATTGCTGTGCATTTACCCTGCTAATACATTTTGCTTTTCAAATACGCCGTCGGTTGTTTATACCTCGGTTTCACGTTTCGGTGGACCCCCGCACGTCAATCGGAAGTGGAAGGAACTTCCTGCTCAACCACCTACTTGAACTTTACAAACTGTTCCCCGCACCACTTTTTACCGTATAGACACCGGATGAAATGCCTGAGTGTGAGCCCGCTAATGTCCGCTCACACGGTTCTGTCTCAGCAGCTACATCAGATTTCAAAACCTGGCCTCGTAGAAGGCTGGCTTGTGACAGACCGTCCTCACGTAGATCGAAGGACTGCTTACACAATCTCTTCTGGGGGAGGACTATGTAGCAATCTGGAGGTTCCCGGTTTGGCTGTGTAAAATTCTAACTAGAATTATTTTGTTGTACACCTAGGCGGGTGGTGTGGTTTGTTTAACTGATTGCTGAGTTCGAATGCTTGATCTGCTTATCAAAACTTTTGCTTGGCGCTCGTTACGGTTGCAACGCGCGACAACCCCGTATGTAGTGCATCCTCCTTTTCCCTATATAGAGCGTAAACGGTGTCGCCTTTTTATAGTTAGGTAACATGGAAGCTTTTACTTTACCAATAAAAGGTACCCCGCAACGCGATTTGCGCTTTCGGTTCGCTCTCCGGGCTCCGGCTATAGGCCACTTGCTAAACCTCAACTAACCTATCACTCACAAGCAATAAGGCCTTGTTCTTCTATACCTTCTGCGTTTTGCATCGCTGTCACCTATGTACACCTACTATCATCGGTGGTTTTGTCTATTTATTTGGCTTTGATAGCATTTCTTTGTTTTTCCTAATGTCTGGTTACTTTGCCTTCGTGAACCGTGTAAAACCATTGTCGGTTTTTCTTTACCAACCACTGCTGTTTCAAACAATTGTCTGACGGTAGCCATTTTTCCATTTTGCAATACCTATTCGCCACCATCAAGGTTTACTTAGGTCACCGCCCATCTTCCGTCTCAGATAGCCTCAAAAGTTATTGATAGTATTTATCAGATACAAACTAAATCACTGTAAGACAAACTTAAAGTAGCCGCGCTCAAGCGCACTACGGCGTCTGAGGAAGTGGGGTACGCATGCTACTTTCCGGTAATCGCAGTCCGTCTCAGCTGCTCCGACACATCCGGTCACTTGTGGGTTCCTCTGCGCTTGATGACTCCATATTCGGACAACGCTGGACTAAATTCTTTCCAGCAAACACCACGGGATACCAGCAGTCCACGCTGATGAGCTCGCGTTAGACAAACTAGCTGAACCGCCCAATAAAGTCCAAGGACGGTTCTTGAAACTTGGTGTGAACAGTGTGTCTGCCCTGAGTACAACGACTCCATCTGGAAGTACCGCACCTGATACTATTAAGGAAACGCCCTCTTGGTAACAACTCGCCTTGTCGCACACCGCTGGTGATCGACTTGCCAACCGTAGTTCCTTCTCAAGGAGTATGCACCGTTGTCAACCCTGCGCAACGCAATCACGATCGCATTGCTACTTCCGCCGTTGTTTCCGTGCTGCCCGTGGCAGCTGTTGTCTCGGATGTAACTACCCAACGACATTCATGGATTGTCGGCAGGGAAACGACAACGCCAGCCGGTGATGGCGACAGCCGCCGCTGACCAACCCATTGGTCGCCGCTTGTACTTTTACCATACCACCACCGGACAGCACTTTGTGATTGATACTGGTGCAGAGGTAAGCGTTATACCTCGATCCCTGGAGAACCGCGCTTTGAGACCAGCAGGAATTACGTTACAGGTGGATAACCAAACCAAACGTACGAGGTACGACCACAGACTACTCAAACCAACTCTTGATACCGACTTTCTCTTCAAGTGCGGATTTGTCTTAGACCTGCATTGTGGCAGGCTGCGTGACAATGCCACATCATAATTTTCTTTACAGGTGAATCGCTGACTTTATTTCAAACAGGCTTCAAGTACTCTTGCCTGACTGTTCACGCTATTCGTCATTACTGCAACATTTTCCTTCCCTGGTTGGAGCAGACCAAGGGCACTCTGACCCCCAAGCACGATGTCTGTCACCATACCGACACAACCGATCCTCCTGTGTATGCCCAGCCAAGAAGCCTTCTACCGGGCAAACAACCAGCAGCTAAGATGGTGTGCGAGCACATGCCTATTCGCTGGATCCTTCACTCTTCTAGAAGCTACTGGGTAGGTCCGGTTCATTTGCTGCCCGAGTACAGCAGTGATTGGAAACCAATTGGCTGCTATCGGGAGATCGACAATGTCACTCTTCTCGATATTTACTCACTTCGACATATGGTTTTCATATCGGCTTGCACGGAAAGACTCTTTTCTCTACAATCATGCACACAGTCCCATTTCTGTTGCTCCTGATGACATTCCAAAGAAAACCAGTTCTACCCTTTTCAACCACTAGGAATAAGTCCCTATGCCATTCGGCTTGCGAAACGCTGTCCAGACTTTTCATTGGTTCATGAATTAAGTCCATAGGGTTATATTTCGTTTCTGCCCACACAAAAGACATTCTTTTCACCAGTTCGAACGATGGAGAACACCTGTCACACCTCTGTCTGATTTGCAAGCGCATTTCTCAGTATGACATTATGAATAGTCTTGACAAGTGTATTCCTGACCCAACCTTTGTCGGCTTTTTGGTCATCGGATCGAGCAGCATAGTATTAACCCACATCCAGAAAGGAGGCAAATCATCGGACTACCTACTACTTTGCCCTTTCGAACGTTTGCATCCTTTCCTCGAGATGCTCAACCACTACAATCGTTCCATTTCAGAGTGTTCCAAGCTACTTCTGGCTGACAGATTTACTAAAACAAAAACCGTTAAGTTTGAACCAACAGCAGAAGTACTTGTGGCATTCGATAAGAACAAAAAGACTTAAACTGACATTACCGCGTGCTGCCACTTTAGAACCAAGGTTGACGCACCTCTCATTCTTAGGACTGATGCATCACAAACGGCCTTTGGAGTCGTTTGGCAGCAGCCGGTCAACGACCACTCTGAACCTCTCTTTTTTCTCCAAAATGCGTCAGCCAACTGAAACCCTATACAACGCAAGCAGTAGAAACCATCTGGCTATTTATCTTGACCATATGCATTTCCGACATTTGCTTGAAGGACAGGCCTTCATTGTCCTTACGGAACATAAACCGCCAGCATTTGCCTTTCGAGGTTCCACCGATCGCTTTTCACCACGTGCGACGTGTCATCTAGTCCACCTATCGCCATCCACGACAAACATACTTTAGGATGATGCCACTAACAACACTGTTGCTTGCGCAACGCCAGGCATCTTGCTTTACCATTTCTTACTTCAAGCCAGTAAGCTAAAACACATTGCAGCCCATCAAGCAGCTAACCAGGATTTCGCAAACTTGAGAGCAAACTATTTATTGAAACTCTCACAATGTCACATAGTTAGTCAAGACTGTTAGAACTTCACGTGTTTACGCTATTCCGAATTAAACAGCCAAACATTTCTCCGCCATTATTCTAGCCCAGCCGATGAAAAGTCAAAAGTTCAACGGCCTTGACCACGAGAAGCCTGTTAACAACAACGCTACCAAACGTAGCAGAAAATGCCGCCAAACCGTTTTGCAGCTACGTCAGATCAACACAAAATATATCGGAGGCTCAATGACCTCTGACCAGTAGAAAGCAAACGTCAACCGGTAAAATTAGCAGCCACCTTATCAAAATTCCGGCTGCTTGTGATCCGGTTAAGGAATGGAAAGTTCCATAATCTACGAACGTAATACACAATAGAAGCTAATCGAGTAACTGCTATCGTAACGGGTTTTATTTATGACTCTACCTTGCCCCGGATATCACTCCTCCTGAAGCGGCTGCATTTTTGAGGGATGCTAGCTTGAGATTGGCCCGAAGCCGCCGAAAATGAGTTCTACGCCTATCGGTCCATCGCCGTGGCTGTAGTGTTCTGGACACAAGTTCCGTGCACTACGGTCTGGTATTATTCGTCAGATGACAGGGATCTTTGATGGGCTGTGTTAGGCAAGTTGAACCTATCCGTTAGCAGGTCAAATGAAAGCTCCGTGGATTCTATTGCTTGTGAATGACACAGTGTTGGTCGTAGTTTGTTTGCATAGCATAACCGTACCTGCGTCGCAACTAGCACGGTGTAATTGATGTTCCCGCGATCGCCCTTGATCGTGAATTGCGTTCGTTTTGCGTATGCTTCCCGGTAATCAGGTACAAGTCCTGCTTGGCTTGGTTCAAAAGAACGTCGCATAGCACCATGGTTAGCGGCAACCGGTTTCGGATTTGCCTGTCAATGTGGCCAGCCACAGGGCGACTGCGTCTACAGAGGGACCACGGGTGGCATGCGCTGCACCATCCACAGCTCCAACCACACATCCCATATCCAATGTAAACTTGAAGGAATAAGACCGGAAGGCATGCGGATGGGAACCATGTTTTATCAACAGAGACGGCCCACACTCCTTTACAAACAAACGCAAGCACGCTGTAGTTGGGAAATCCAGCGCACACAAGGCGGTGGCTGGACCGCAGTCCGCTCTACACTGAGTGCATGGAACCACGCTTCGAGCCTAGCACGGCCACAAGGACCGTGCACCCCGTCCCCTCCAGCAATGACCAATTGTCTCCTGGAGCCAGTATGGACGAGGTAGTGGGTAATAGACAGGTAGGTACCTTGTCAGCATGCACATCAAGCGCAGCCACATCAAAGATATCAAGCACAGCACCATGCCGCAGATTAAACTCACGTGCCATGTTGAGGTTCCTTTCACCAGCTGTGGACTCTGAGGACAGCAGCCGTGTATCAAATGGCATGCAAAGTTTTCTCTTTATCATTGCCTCCACTGGTGATAATCCACACGTGGGTTGTAGCTTATGTGTAGACCAGTAAAGAAACAGGAACCTGTCGATCACCTCTGCTGCATCTCACCCCCTCTTTGCTTTGAAAAGAGTACATTGAAATCTATCCACGAATCTTTCTGCTTAGCCATTCGCTTGTGAGTGGAATAGTGGAGACCGCTGGTGTTTGATGGCGCGGCGTTTGCAGAACTTCGTGAATGTGGCTTCAGTACACTGTGCTTCATATTCCGTCATGCAAGTTTCAGGGCAACCGAACCTGCTGAAGATTTGTCGCAAACTCGAGACTGTTCCGCCGGCTATCTTGCTGCCCTTGTTGGACCTTTCGAGCCACTTGCTATAAGCGTCGATCACTATGAGAAAGTTCTAGCCATTGATTGGGCCTGCAAAGTCAACAGGAACAGGGCTCCATGGTTTAGCTAGTTTAGGCCACGGGTGGCGTTCAGCCTATAGCGGTGCCTTTGAAGCGGTAGAGTAGTTGCCACAACTTCCAGCTAGCTGCTCCAGCTGTCGGCCCATAAACGGCCAATAAACATAACTTTGGGCAAACGCTTTCATCCGGTTGGGCCCTGGATGTCCTGCATGGAACTGTCGCAGCACTTTTTCTTGCAACGCCTGCGGGATGACTGCTCTAGCTGAGAACAAGATGCAATCGTCCACAATGGAAAGCGAATGTCTTCGCTGATGGAACTGCTGCATTTTGGCAGATGATCACGAACGTCGCCAGCTGGTTCGGTGGAAGTGTGTCACCTTCTTCAGGATTAGACCTCCAAGTGTTTTGGACCGCGCATCATAGGCAGCCAATTACAGGCCATGTAATGCCTCGCTCACAAGGAATTTGACATCAGGTTCGATCTCAACTGAGGCTATAATGGCGTCCTCGTATGCTTGCTGCTGGGAATCAATGTGGCGTGACAACGCATCTGACTGGCTCATTGAAACCGTTGAGTGAAAATCGAAGCCAAATCATAGCCCAGCAAGGTGTGTGCCCATCGTTGAAGTTGATTGGCTGCATGAGCAGGAATTCCCTTCTTCGAGCTGAAAATGGCCAGCAGCGGCTTGTGATCCGTCAAGAGTTTAAAGCGACGACCATATAGCATCTTTTAAAACTTTTTCACCTCAAACACCATGGCCAATGTCTCCTTCTCGAGCTGACTGTACTTTCGCTCGGCATTCGTCAGCGCCCTGGCGGCTTGTGCGATCGCCTCCTGAGATCATTCTGGGAAACTATGAGAAACTACGGCACCGATCCCTAGACTGGACGCCTCTGTGGCAAGGACAATTTCTCGGGGCGGGTCAAATTGAGTCAGCCGTAGGTCTGAAGCCAGCAATGACTTGACCAGCTAGAAGGCAGTCTGGCATTCTGGCGCCCAGCTCCAGGGTTGGCCCTTGCTGAACAAAATGTTCAGTAGGACACGTAGGCGTTGTCTTTCGGGCAGAAAAACGCTGTAGGGATTGGTTAAGTCACAGAATGAACGCAGCGATGGCAATTAGGCAGGCGGGAGCATTTTTGAATAGCTCGGCTATTTTCTGGATCAGGATGACGACCGTCTTTTGAGAAAATGAAGCCGAGAAATTTGATGGTTGGTGCAAAAAATTGTACCATTGTTTTAATGGGTAAGGAAACGTTATGACCGGATGCGTTCAAGCACTTCAGCGAGCCGCTCAAATAGTTATTCCGCCGTTCAACCCATGAAAATGATATCATCCAGGAACGCCGCGGCTCCAGTAGCTCCCGTGAGCATGGTGTGCATCGGATGTTGGAAGATGGATGGTGTTGTTTTGACTGCAATAGGGCGGCGGTTGCACTAGTACAAGCCACGATGACTGTTGATGCTCAGCAATTCTCTCGAGCTTCCATCAACCTCGTCCTAGATGTAGGCATCGGAGCAGTTGAGTTTAGCGAAACACTTCCCAGCATTTTGCTTAGCAAAAGTATCCTTTGGTATCGGAAGAGGGTATTGATGGCAGGTCGTCTAGCGCAACATTCAGGCCAGTCGGAAAATCGGCGAAGGCACCCACTTTAACGTTTTGCTACCTCACAGCAACGACCCACGCAGCCCATGTAGAGTAGTTTACGGATGTGATGAGACCGCTGTGCTCCAGTCGGTTGAGCTCCTGATCAACTACTGTCATGGCTGCACACGGTACCGGTCTGTTTGCTCTAACATCTGGCTCGGTTCCATCGCCAAAGCACAACTTTGCTTTGAACTTAGTGCAATGACCGAGGCCATCTTCAAACAAGGCGGCAAAGATTTGCGTGAACTTTCGTCATGTCTTTTTTTGAAAATGATGCATGGACTAGGTCGCTATGGACTCTATCTCAAATCTGACTTATTGGAATATCAAACAGTTGTAACTTTTCTATGCAGCCAAGCCGAAAGATGTTTAAGTTTGCTCGGTCAGTCAAGTAGCAACTTCCTGTCTGTTCCTCTGCGTTGAGTGCAATTTTACAAGTTATTTCTCCGACCAGTTTCAGCCCTCTACCGGATGTGTCGTGGGCGACTTGGTTTTACTTAATTATCTTCGGCCTCTTTCAGTGCTTTCAAGAGTTCTTGGAAATGATCGGTATAGCAGATGCTTTATTGAAAAGCGGTCTGGTTGGGGTTCCGTTGATGAGCACAGGGAGAGCTCGGCTGCCCATTCTAGTATAGCTCTAAAACGTGACAGTCACCGATGGTGATTTTCCGCCCGGCTTCCTTAAGTTGTTCCTTTGGTAGAACTGCTTCACGCTGCTTAGCCGGGAGTGATGACAGAAGTCTACCTTGTGGCCGCTTGTATGGCAAGTAACACAAACGTGACGCTTGAATGGACAATTTCGTGCGAAACGTCATACACCACGTGACCATCCAGTGGTAAGTGTCTTGTTAGGCACTCTGTTGAACATGTTGTTCGAGCCTGCCCTGCTTGCTTTTGCACCGCATGAAGGGTTTCGGCAATGATGGGGCGACTCTGCTCATTCCTGGCGGTGGCGTGTTTCAACGTAATCAACGGTTTGTGTTCGCCTGCAAGAGACTCCCATGTCAAGCCTGGATCTTCATCCAACTGAGCAAGGAGCCGAGTGCGGATTTCCGCTTCATGTACAGACTGTAAAGCACTGAAAAATATGCCACACTTCAACTTGTCATCCATCCAACAGCGTAACTTGAAACATTCACATTCACGGTTAACCACATCTGTTGGTGCCCATAATCGTCCGTACCGCACTTTAAAGTGTTTCGACAGTGGTAGCGAATGCTAAACCAAGACGCTGACTCACCAAACATTTCGTTAAGTGTTGCCATTGAATCGTTGAAAGTGAGGTCCTTCGGTTCTTTGGGCAGGGGGTGGTCAACAAATCTTGATTGTTCCTTAGTACCGAGCTTGCAGAGCAATGTGTATTTCCATGAATCATGACGGTTGAAATCTGTCAAATACATGTCCTCACAGCGTTTAAACCGCGCTTCGTAAGTGCATTCGAAATCAGCGTCATAGTAAACGTCCTTAATTGAAGTCGTAAGATGAGTAAGTGAACCAGCCTGCGTGTCCAGTGTAGCTGCTACGTTTGACTGTTAGTTCAAGCACTGCAACAAAATTTCAATCCGTTTCATTCGTGCCATCCTCTGTGATCGTTAATGCAGAAGCATCATTTGAAAGTGTTCAGCAGAAAATTTTGTAACATTTTCGTGCTTGTCCGTCGTTATTGTCAGGTCTTCACGTTGGCACGTTATTCTGAATTAAACACCCAGAACTTCCTTCGCCAATATTCCAGCCCAGCCGACGAAAAATCAAAAGTTCTACGGCCTTGACCACGAAAAGCCTGTTATCAAAAACACCACCAAACGTAGCCGGAAACGCCGCCAAAACGTTGCAGAATTGCACCAGACAAATATATTGAGGGCTCAATATTCTTTGGCACCTAGCAAACGAAGGTCAAGTGGTATAATTGGCAGCATCCCCATCAAAACTCCGCCTGCTGGCGATCACGTAAATTAATGGAATGTTCTGGAGCCTTCGAAATCAATGCGCGATAAACCATAATCGATTATTCGCTAAAATAAAGGTTTTCCTTTGCGTCTTTACTCTTTCCCGGCTACTGACAATAAAGTCTATTGTGATTTATCTAGCAAAAATACCTGACCTTTTGTTCCACAGAGGTACCATATATTTGTTTTCTAGAATTTGCCATGTCTTTCTCACCCTGGCACGCTATCCACTAGCAAGTTACTCACCGACCGCTACATATGACAGAATACGGCGTTCGGATATCCGAAAAGGGGCCGCAGCCTTGTTTTACTGGTCAGGCTAACAAGTTACCTTGGCACGCGTTTACCGTACCTAGCAATTTTGCTGTACCTGTTGCCAGGTTTAGACATGTGCATCTTGACCTCATTGGAACACGCCCCCCATAACAGTTTCCATTACTTGCTGACCTGTGTCGAGCGTTTCACAGGATAACCTCATCCGGTACCCTTACGAGACATTTATACCGAAACCATTTTGCGGACGTTCGTCGAGTTCCAGATACCTGTGTCTAACACACCATTCACGAGCACAACAAACAGAGGCCCTCAATTAAATCCTGCCTTGATTCGAGACCTAAACCGTTTACTCGGTTTTTCTCATCTGCGAACAAGTGCCTACTATCCAACTATCGACGGCCTTGCTGAGCGTTTTCATCGTCAACTGAAAAGCGCAATTTCCAACTCTCCATCGAGCACACAATGCGTTGAATGTCTACCAGTACCCGTTTCCGATAATCGCAACACCGTCAAGAAATATCTCTCCTTTTGTTCCGCTAAACTGGCTTTAGTCACACCTTTCGGGTTTATCACTAAGGTGGTGTTAGATTCCAGTAACTAGAGAAGGAGAACTAATTTCCTATGTGGTACTACTGCGACGATATTTTACTTCAGTCCAGCCAAAACCACCTACGCACAATGAATTTAAGAACTTTTGATTGATAAACTATTAGCCTTGGAGCTTCTCCTGCTCGGACCGAAGGCACAACCAGTTAGCTAAAACCACCAGCTAGGGCTAAATGGTTTTGGCTGCTGTTGAGCGTCCAGCCATTTCCTATCCTGTCGGTTTCTGTCCGCTGGCACATTGTAAAGAGTAAATTGTATCGACATGTGGATAGGCGGCTCGCAATGGGCCCCTATGTATTTCCGTCCGTAGTAAGCAACGCGGCGATTTGCTCGCCATCTAACGGGTGGCGTGTTGCGATCCTATGAGCACTACCGCAAACTGGAACCTACCCACGACAGGAAACCGCGCACAGAATCAAAAAATGCAACGCAAATCTGGCACTGGTCAATAACCGCAATTCCTGAAGCAAACGGCAAGACCTCAGGCAGGTGAACTATTTACAAGCCAAAACGAGACAGACCAGAAAGTCATGAAAACTATGATTGGTTAAGGCTATTCAGTGGCCTGCTCAAAGCAGCCAAATCCAGTACTCGTCCTGCAGCAAAAAAGATAGCGCGCACCGTATAAAAAGCAAAAATTGATGGCTAGCAAATATTCCATGGTTCTGCTGGATTCAAGCGTAGTTCTTCGGAAACATGGCCATTTCCCAACACCTCCCCTCTTAAGAAAACTCGTACCTAGGATCTAGTTCAAATGACCCTGTCAGACGACGCTTCCAGTAAGTCTATCCTCTGGGTAGCGAGGAGACGCGTCCAGTCGGTACATTTCGTGCCAAGATCAAGCGACTAGGAATGAGCCTGAAGGTGATAACAATTTTTTGAACTGCAATACTTTCTCAGTGGCTATGACGCCATCATGTAGTGAGCAAATTTGCTATTTGTGTTCCACTGTAGAGGACCGTTACCTTATAAGTCCGAATGCGGAGACCAAAGATAATCTTAGACGAAAACTCAAAATGGTAGCACAATCAAGCACATTTGCTTTATAGTTTTTCCTTTAGGCAATCTGTGTCCGATGCCGACTAGCGATTCGGATATAAAGCAGACTAATGAAAAGACGTGGCAGCAGCGCAAGCAGAAGCGGCAGCAACCGGATCCAGCACCACGCGTGCGCGACGAGATGGTTGTTTCCAAAATTTGTGAATTTGAACAAAGGGTACAAAGTGGTCGATAACGGAAGTAATAAAATCGGAGGTAAACTATAGTGTAATCATAACCTCGACAGAACTTCCCACCTTGAGCTTAGGCTGGTAAGCGACTCACCGTATTCCGTTCATGGAACATATTATGCTAGTTTGGAGTGAAATAAACCAACACGACCTGGACGTATGTGGATATCAATGCTTGTTGTGCCCAATGCTGAGGCTGCTGTTGCATTCTTGATGCTTCTTCACGGCAGTTGGGCTGAACCAACTTACACTTAAACTACGTCTCTTTCAGCTGTATAAATTTCATTCCAGTTTGTTTGATTAGTTTTGCCTATCTGAATAGTCTTCTATTAGCTGGCCCCGTCGCTTACGCTAATTGCGCTTATCTTCGGCAATTTTGTTTCGTTTGTAGCGTTTTTGGGTAACTTGTGGACCTTTTTTCCTTATCGCGGATTCATTCCTAGCCAACTTACTTCATATGGTAATTTAGGGAAGAGTTATGCCACCGTATCTGTATGCATTATTGGATTAATTTTATTTCATTTTGTCGTTTCAAGCGATTGCTGTTGCGTGATATCCCCGGTGTGGCTGCGCTTGATGTGCATGTTGACAAGGTACCTACCTGTGTATTACCCACTATCTCGTTCATACTGGCTCCAGGAGACAGTTGGTCGTTGCTGGAGGGGACCGGGTGCACGGTCCTTGTGGCCGTACTAGACTCGAACAGTTGTTCCATTCACTCAGTGTGGAGCGGAATACGGTCCAGCCACCGCCTTGTGTGCGCTGGATTTCCCAACTACAGCGTGCTTGTTTTTGTTTGTGAAGGAGTGTGGGCCGGCTCCGTTGAGGAAACTTGGCTCCCATCCACATGCCTCCCGGTCTTATTGCTTCGTGTTTACACTGGATATGGGGTGTGTGGTTGGAGCTGTGGATGGTGCAGCGCATGCCACCCGTGGTCTCTCTGTAGGCACAGGCGTCCTGTGGCTGACCACAGTGAAAGGCAAATCCGAAACCGGATGCCGCCAACCGGGAGGGGCACAAGGCTTTAACATTTTGGAACCGGGCAGACGTTCGTGAGTGGACAACGGCCCATGCACAGGAGGATTGTGAGTGATTGAGTTTAATTTGGATCCATCCAACGTTGACTCGACACATGCAGGTTAAGGACAATCAATACTCCCACACTCCATGGATCCATTTTTATTCAGCACCAAATATTTTGGGTTACGCGCTAACACCATGAATGGAGCTTCACAAGGCTGTGTCAAAGGTCTTCGAACATCGTCAATTCGAATAAAGACGAATAAAGAATTGTGAGTGTTAGCATGTATACGGTACTCGAGCGTGCTTATTTGTGTTGGATTCGGTCTACTTGATCAAACTTATGCTTTGAGCGTTTAGCATATGATGTAGACTTCGATTCGTTGATGACGCGTGCGTCCAGCATCATCTCGCCTGGAAGTATGAGGCTCGGCAAAGAAAATTTCGGCTTTGCAACATCCGATATATTCTTTGATGGTATCGCGAATACTGAGAGGAATAACTGGAAGGAGTTAAGACCGAGGGGCCTCAGGCAAACTAGCTGTAATGGCAGCTTTCCTTTATGGCTAAAATCGTTCGATAAACTTATTGGCAGCAAGATTATAAGCAGTCCTCTAAAAATGCGTACAACCGAGCAGTCGCCCCCTCAACTCAAGGAAGAGGGTGGAACTGCATTGAGATCCTCCGTCAGTAGTGACAGTGATTGGTATACCGAAGAATAAAATCCACGATTCAACGAAAGAATAAGCAAAAGTTTTAGAGGATATATCACGTAAGGGAATTGTGTGAGCAACGAGTAAAGCGATCAACGCAAGTCAACAGAAAAGGGAGACCGTTGGAAGCTGGTAACGGTCTTACTAGCTCAAGGTGAATGAGTTTGAAACGAGCTTCGGGGAGTGAAAAGGTACCAAAAGTTGTAACAATGTGTCTGTAAAACTTGCTGCTCTGACATCTAAGACAGTTTTCGGCTCATTTTAAGATGGCTGTGCACATACGCTGTTAGGTGTAGCGGTCGGTATTCGGTTTCACAGTAGATCGAATACTGGGTGCAAGAATCCATAAAGAAGGCCGATAATACTGTGGAACGAAAGTCCAGGTTTACCGGTGGAAATATCGGAGTAGATTCTTGCGTCAGAATTGAGCACGGGCGGTTGCAGATTTAGCGAAGTATCGTAGCGAAGCTGCGTTACTGCTAGGTCACTGGCTTGGGCAATAGTCCTTTCCAGTAGATCAATGAGCGAGCTTGAAAACATGTGGATGTGATCACTGGATAATGCGTCGCCAACACATTTGTTAAAACAGTCAATAAAACGAAGGTCAAAACAACACGGTGAGATGTAATCAAGGTGTTGAGTTTGTCTAGATGATTAGCAGTCAGAATGTGCACGAAAAGCGCACACAAACGGCTTACGTGTTCTCAAGATGAAAAACGTTTTCCTTGTGTAGGTGACGAAACTGCTTTATAGCCACGACGTGGCAAGGAGCTTGCGTACGAACTTACTGTACCTGGCCTGTGCAAGTTGAGACTTCCATGAGAAGAAAGACAAGGGTTGCATTTCGTTACCCTTGGGCTGCGCCAATACGGCACTGACGGCGGCTTGTACAGTTTCAGCCTTGAGAATGTGAGTGACGTTATCGTCCGTTCTCAAGTAAGCAACTGAAGTAGGTTGGCGCAGCCTTTACTTGACTGCGCTAAACGTTGCTTCGGCGTCTGGTGTGAACTTAAACATTTTGGGATTGCTTTGGAGCAAATCCGTTAAAGATTAAAGAATTGCAACGCAGCCATGTAGAAATCGTCCGTAGTAGTTAATCATGCAGGAAAACGACGTACGTACTTAACGGATTAAATAAATAAATAAATAGTTTATTCTCGAATATGTCGAGGCAAACCAAGCAAGGCATGATCAACATTTACATGCAATATTGCTTTGCAACAAACGCGTTGTTATGAGTGTAGTCGGCAGTAAGCCGAAGGCTGTACAGGCTGCGGAAATTGTGTGAGTAATCATGAGGGATAGAGTCTTCATTGAATGGCGAAAGGTTGGGTTCTAGCGGGCACTATATGTGTAGTGAAAACGATACATTTCGGCACGGAGTAACATATTACTGAAAGTGTCTGGGCAATATTGAACTATGATGCCGGTCGACTTGCCAGTAGGACGTTCTGGGCAGTGACTTTATTCAGTGGCCAGTTACATCCGCCACTTCGCAGTGTTGTTACACGGACATTTGTGGTTTTTTATAGGGAGAACACTTGCCAGGCGAAAACCCACCACCTCCTGGAACACTGTCAGAAATCCGTCTGTGCACTAATATACAACTGGCAGCCCAGGTTGTCGACTGATTTCACACTGGGATATCCGCAGTCAAATGACCTTCAATTTCCTCTGTTAGTTGATCAGGTATCTTGGGCAGGGACGCCATTATGGCTGAGGCTAATCGAGGATAGGGGCTTCACGAAGAATCGTCTTTGTGGGTGTCCAGGTGGGCCAAACGTCAATTTTTGCGTCCGGATTTTTCAGGAGTATGTATTCTTTTCAGGAGTGTGAAGGCCCCGAGTCCAGCTATCAACACTGGATAACGGTCATGGTAGTGAGTGCAGTTGTGTCCGTTTGTTGTACAGCCATGTGGTTCATAGGTTCTTATGAGTTGTCCTGTCCCGGACAAAAGCGGTTCTCGGTCCAAGCCCAGATCCCCTAGAAGTTCCGGACCTCGGAGAAAAGAGAAGGTGAGAGACAACCAAGGCCGCAACGAACAGGTGTGGAAACATACATGGTTAAAAGCCTACGTTATAACATTTAGAGTGGAGACGAATGATGTACAATGTGCAGCAATGATTGTGCTGAAAGTGTCTTTTGAATGTTTTACCAAAGCAATGGCCCTATAAGTTGGTTGCTACTATCTACATGGAATACAGAGCGTTGCGCCATTAAGCAGAAACTCACATAAGTTTACCATGATGCGACTATTAGGTGGGAAGACAGAAGGCAGAGTTCAGGGACCAGCGGCGTTTGAATGGTGGATGGACGGCTGGTGGCCAGCCTACGTCGAAAGAGATTCAAAGGTCAATTGGTGGTAAGTCAGCGGATAGATAGGACTCAAGCGCTGAGTAAAAATTATCGGGGAATCAAAACAGAAAGACGACATGTGGGTACTAGGAGTTTAAAGCTGTGGCCTGTTGAAATAGGAAAAGCTTGTGAGAGCTAACCTCCTACAAAAGTAAGTGTTGAAACCTTTGCTGCAAAAACGGACCCAGATTACTAGGTGAGAAAGGATTGATCGATAGAAGTGAAGTAATAAAGATCAATTAAAGGAAAGCGAACATGCGGAACAAATGTATACGTAGCGTCGCGCAGAGAAACGAGTCATTCTAGGGTGCTAAGAAAATGGTGAGAAATGAACACCTAGAAATGTGAAGCTAACGGGCGTTTGTGTGCTGACCAGGTGAGAGTGGTGAAGAACTACGAGGCTAAGAAACGTTAATTGACGGAAGGGCAGGGAATAGCCGGAATGCAAGCGTGGAGTAAGGTTGCCTAGAGTATCAGAGCAGGGAGGCGTAACCGCAGCAGCTAGGGCGCTAAAATATATAGTATCAAGCTGAATAGTGCCAGCCAATGGTGGCCCGAGAGCTGGAGGATTGCAGGTAATAAGTCTAAGATAACACATGGAGTAAGGGAGAAATGAACATCTAGCAAGGTGAGGCAAAACAGCGGCTTGCGCTGAATACATGAATATACCTGCACGACAGAAGAGAGCTAACAAAGGTTTCATGAAGAAAGGACAGCGAACAATAAAGCCCAGGCATACGTTATGGCTCTTAAATAGTTCAGAGCAAAAATATTCTAGGACGCGGCGACGCGCAGATGATGAAGTCATGCTGTGGTGCTAATGTAGTGAAACTAGGGAAGTCTGAGCATGTAGAAGCCTGTGAGAGAGCTGAACTACAAGTAATTAGCTGTCACAGTCAAGTAAGTGACGGCTGAGCATCAAACAAGGAGCGAGTAATCAATAAATGAACGGCTAGAATGAAGAGGCTAAGGAACAGCTTTGGGTGGACCACATGAGTTATGTTTGAGCTGCAGGAGAGAGCTAAGAAAGGTTTCATGGTGGAAGGACAGTGAACGGGTGGGGCGCAGGCATAAAATATGGTTGTTAAATTGTTCAGAGCATAAAAGGCGAAGACGCTTCGAATCGCAGATAAGCAAATTATACTGGGTGCTAGTGGAATAAAACTAAGGAAGCCTGGGCCGGGAAAAGTCAGTGAAAGAGCTGTACTACCATTAATAAGGTATCACAGACGAGTGACAACTGGGCATCTAGCAAGGAGCAGCTGTGCATTGACCGGAGGGGGTAAGGAAGGTCGCCAGACGAGAGCTGAAAAGGTCGAATAAAGAAAGGACAACAGACAGGAAGAATGAAAGGGTACAATGTGTTGATTGAGGGAATCATATCATATAATGCTGAACCACGGCGGTGCATAGGTTCACAATTCATGCTATGGTGCTGGGATAGTACTACCTTGGAAAGAGCCTTGGAAAGCTAGTCCTATAGCTGGACGCTTGCAGGTGAAAAAGTCGAAGACGTTACAACAATTAAGAGATATGAGAACGTCTAGAATAGAGGATAAGGAGCGGCTGTGCGCTGACATGCTGCGTTAGGAAGGAGTGTTAGGAGAAAGCTGAAAAGTTTACATGGAAGGGCCTCAAACAATTGACGTGCATGCATACATTAAGTCTGCTGAGGACATCGCAGCATATGAGTCAGAGGCGCGCAGATACTGCGTCCTGTTAGGGTTCTAAGATTTTAGTGCTAAGGTAGACTGGGCAGGAAAATGCCAGTGAAAGATCTGGACTCCTACATGAGCAGGCGTCACAGACGTTGCAGCAAGCGACGGACAAATGGTCGTTTAGAAGGGAGAGGCAATGCAGCAACTGTGCGCAGGCCACCTGAGTTATGTTTGCTCCACAGAAGAGTGGTAAGAAAGGTTTTATGAAGAGAAGACAGCGAAGAAGCGCAAGCATACGATATGGTTGTTAAATAGTTCAGTATGGCGTGTGCTTTATCACTCAATGGGCTAACCCCTTTAGCGCTAATTCTGTGACCTAAGAAGTCGATGGAACGTTAGGCAACTACGCATTTGTCAGGATTAATGGTAATACCATGGTTTTTGAAACGAAAGAAATCTTCTCGTAGATGTGTTAATTGGTCGCCGGCCGAAGCTATTGCGACAAAAACACCCTCAATGTAAACAAAGACGATGTCGTAACCACGGAGAACTCGATGCATGAAGCGTTGGAATGGTTGCAGTGCATTTCAGTGAACGGATGGCATACGGATTTACTCGTACAAGTAACATTGGGTGGCCACTGTCGTTCTTGCAATGTCTTCCGGGACCATTTGAATTTGGTGATACACCCTGACAAGAGCAATCTGAGAAAAGATCGACTTTCCAGCCAAGCATAACGAAAACTGGTGTATATGCGGTTTCGGGTGTCTGTAGGGAACTGTGGCGTTATTCAGTGCATGATAGCTGCTACATGGGCGTCAATCACGTGTCTCGTTCCGAACAAGGTTCAATGGAGATGACCAACAACTGCTGAAAGGACGGCTTATCCTGAGCCTGAGAATGTGTTTGGACATGTTCTTAATGGCCTGTACGTTGTCAGGCGTAAGTCGTAGTGGATTCTCCATCACGCGTGGATCAGTTGTGAAGAGGTGATGTTGCATCTCGTACTTGAGTTCTGCCACGTTGTTATTTACCTCGGCAACAACAATTGGAGTATTGCGGAAGATCGCGCATAAAAATTCGAAGTCCAATGTACTTAACTGCCTAAGCTTGCCGGAAGCAGTTAACGAAGTGGTATTATGACATAACTTCCTATAACGTAGGTCTTTTTCAAGGCCAAATTTGCTACGACAATCAATACCGAGGAGCGGCTTCTGCCAGTCCTTGATGGTAAATTAAAAGGGAAGCTACGACGTAGTCCAGGACTGAGGGTAAGAAGTTCACGGCCAGAACTCGCGATTTTTGTTTGGCTATCACCCTGTAGCTCTATTTCAGTCGGCTGTGACGAGCGTTTTTCCAAAGAATAGGTACTAACGCTTATCTCTGCGCCGGTGTCAACCATTACGTGGAGTTTGGCCGTGGAGCCAAATGCGTACAGGAGGCGACTAATAATTTGGCCAGCGGCAGCCGTCGCCATCACTGGCTGGCTTCGACGTTTCCCGATTTGGAATTAGCGAACGCCCTCAGGTGAGCACACCCTGGGCTGCAGTTTCTTGGGGGATTAGCGAAGAGGTAGTGGAAGCAGCAGGGAAAGCGCCATGCTCGTCTGCGGTAGTTGCTGTGGGGCCTGCTTGTGGAAGAATGTCTTTGGTGCGGTTTTTCACCGCGGCCAAGTTGAGCAATGCTGAGCTCAAACTACGAGAGCCTCTCAATAATAAGGTCCAGTGTGGCATGTGTTGAAGTGTTTGTGGTGGACGCCTCAGCCTTATGGTACACATCGCTTTTAACGAAATTTTCGTGTACCTTTTCGACTGCTTCCGCCAGTTTGTTCGGTGAAGTTCCTCAGCCAAAGCAGCTAGTATCGCAGGCGTGTTTGGCGGAAGCCAATTAAGCCAGAGTTGGCGAAGAATGGAATCATACACGGTTGCTGAACTGGCGATCGGTCGCATACGTCGAAGGAGCTGAGACGGTGCACGACCAACAATCTCGACGCCAGAGAGCAGCCGTTGTCGGCGTGCCTTATGGGAAGAGGCAGTGTGTCTTAAGATAACTGCTTTAAGCTTGTTATAAGGTGAGTCAGTCGGTATATGGTCGATCATATTGATTACTTCTGAGACCAGGTGTGTAGGTGCATGGGCAGTAAAATATGGAAACATGGTAGACTGTGAGATGCCGTTACGGAAAGGAAAGATAGATTCCGTCTGCATGAGCCAGACAGGTAGGCTGGACACATTGAAAGATTGCAAAAAATATGTGACGACATTTTCAGATAACTGTTCAAACAAAAGTTGCTCAATCATGGATAAAATAAGGTAACCTGTCCCCAAAAATATACTGGGTCAACAATTGATGTAGAAGACTGTTACCTAATAATTCCGAGTGCAGAGCCCAAAAGCAATCTTAGGATAAACTCAAAATAAGAGAATGCTCAAGCACAATTGCCTTATAGTTCTTTGTTCCGACCATGTTATTGTGATGCCGACTAGTAATTCAAATATATAAATGTGACTAGTGGAAAGACGTGGCAGCCGCACATGTAGTAGCAGCGGCACACGAAACCAGCACGACGCAAGGGCGTAGGTATTGTTGTTTTCAAAACTATTTAAGTTTAACAAATGGTACAAAATGGTCTGTAACGGAAGTGATAAAAACAAAGATATAGCATACGCACAACTACTACAGCACCCACTTTTGCGACCTATCATTTTCTTCATGCACTACCCAACCACGGCTATCAGCTACCACCGCTGGTACCCATGCGGGAGTATCTTGCCATTAAGCACGACCGTAGACCTGACCACCAATTGCGCATGTTTTTTAACTAAATGCACTGGGGCAGCCGATGGTTTCTCCCATGGCAACCTTTTCTCAAAGATGGTACGCAGTTTCCGCCCATAAGGCATTCGGATATGGAGGATCCATTTGTCGTTGTCAGAGTTGGAGTGTTCTTGTAGGGCATGCGGAAAGCCTGAATAGTTTCATCAGTGGTTCTATTCCCTCGCATTTGCAAAAGGCACCGTTTTAAGGTGTCTACGAACCGTTCATGCTGACCGTTTGATTGAGGATGGTACCGTGGGGTGTGAGCAAGGTTAATAACACTCCGACTGCAGAAATTCCCGAAAAGTGTAGATGTAATTTTGGCTGCGTTTCCTGAAACCAAGGCATTTGGAAACATATGCTGACTGAAAATTTTGCAAAGAGCAGAGACGGTGGACAATGCTGTTGCATGTGCGAGCTTCATGCTTCCGGGCCTTTTGGACGTTACGTCGATTGCGAAGAGATACATAATGCCGTTGATTGGGCTAGCAGAAGTGACGTGTAGGCAAGACCGTGGCTTATCCGAGTTGGTCTACGATTATAAGGCGAAGCGTGGTGAGTTCTCGGCAGCCTGTCTGCAGTGGGAACGTGGCTAAACCAACGTCTACCTTTGTATGTCAATACCCGAGTAATAGACGTAGCTTCCGACGATGGCTTTCATTCGCCCTGCATCAGGATGGTTCACATGAAGTTAACGATCGGTCGAAGCTAAGAGAAGAGGCCAATGCGACTTGCGCACACTAAACGGGAAACAACTGTGGACAAGCTCGCTCAACGAAGCCAAAGCTGTCGTGAGTCTTCAGTTGGTGCTTTCATAGGCCATCGGGTGCGAAGACAATAAAGGGCTTCCTGGAGGACATGATCGATGCACATGCTCCTTTTGATGTCACGGCGTGACCGGAACTGCACAAACAGCGTCAGCCAGGTGCGAACGAACATCCGATTCGCTGAAGACTGATGCGATAATGGCATCTTCCTGCTCCTGTCGATTTGCGTTGCTTAAGCGAGACAAGGCGTCGGCCTGACTGAAGTTTTATGTTTGGCCTAAGCTAATACCTCGTGGATTGCGTACCGCAACCATGCAGCTCATCCTTATGTTCATACCAATATTTTACCCATTGCGCCATGCTTTCAGTTGCATAAACAAAAAACATTCTCAGCGTAATATCTGTTACACACCAGCTTGTCTCAAGGAAATATCTTAAGGTAGGGGTTTTCCAGTGCTTGGTACCAGGACGGTCCTTCTTGGTCTTCTCTCGGCCTGTTCTCTCTTTCCGTTTTCTCTGAGGTCCTGAACTTGCTAGAGAACCGGAAATTAACTGAGGAACCGCCAGCGCCTGAGCTGGGACGAAATAACCAACAAGGACTTACCTGGACCATGGCTTTGCTTCAAAACCAACCAGCTTCACCCAACACCTCAACCACCGATGTCCAGTGAGGATAGCTGGACACGAATTCTTCACACTCCGGATATCATACATAATCAGAGAAGGTGAAACCACATACACTGGAAATTCTACTTACTTGCAAAAGCATTTCGTACTCGACTGGCATTCATGTTCACTTTGGGCTTTGACTGTGCCATTTGTTTAGCCAACAGAGGGGTCATTCAACTGAATAATTGAATGACTAAATGGCTCATAAGAAGCTGTGTTAGTTGTACATGTCCTTTCAAAGCAATCGACGACGAGGTTCCAGGACGTGGTGAGCTTTCGCTTGGGAAGCGTTATCCCTAAAAGAGTCGCGAAAGTCCGTTTCTCAACAATGTGACCTGGTAGATGTGATTCGCCACTGAATAAAGTCAGCGTCTATTGTTACGCTCTGGAATAACGGCTAGAGTTACTTTTCCACATTTTTCTGGCAAGCACAACAAAGATACCTTCAGTCTTCACATACTCTCCCCACGCCACCTACTGTGCTCTTTCTATTTACTCTACACACACTTGAAACCATTTTATCGGCACCCCACTGCTGACTATTTTCCCCAAGAGTGCTTCGATTGTTTCTTCAAATTGTACAACTTTTGGCCACAGCCAATTACTGCGTTGGAACATAACAGTTGCGCAACTAATTGCTTGTAAATTTTGCTCATGCCGGAATTGGTGTGCCACGATGAACTCGAGAATGAAATATTTATTTATTTATATCAGACATTGTTCAATAGAAAAATTGCCAAGCGCTGCAACCGGCCGGCGAAACATGTCAGGATATCCTTCATAGAGCCAAACTTAGCGATTAACGGCTTAGGGTCAGTCAGTAAGCTAAAGTGGCAGCAATAGACCCTGTTATGGAAGTTTCTCACGGCAAACACTAGTGCCAAAGTTTTTTTGATTTCAGCATCATACTTCTAGTCTGGCCTAAGGATTGGAGATGTATGCATGATCGCCTTCTCCTATCCAGCAGGAAATACATGGGAGATGTCGGCACCGACGACGTAACTGGAGGTGTCTGCATTGACTACGATCGGTAGCTTGGGATCAAAAGTTGTTGGGAAGAGGTCGGAACCTAATATTGCTTTTAGGTGGTTGAATGCGTGTTAACCTTCTGAAGACCACGACCAAACGCTGTCGATTTTAAGCACTTTATTCAGTTGTGCCCTTGCCCCATGCTGAGGCTGAGGTTGCATTCTTGATGCTTCTTCACCGCAGTTGGGCTAAACCAACTTACACTTAAACTAGGTCTTTTTAAGCTGGCTAAATTTCATTCCGCTTTATTTGGTTTGTTCTGCCTCCCTGAATAATGTTCTATTAACTGGCAACGTTGCTTACACTAATTGCGCTTATCTTCGGTAATTTTGTAGCTTTAAGTAACTTGGGACATTTTCTTTCAAGGATTGTTGTTAACGCACTTACTTCATATGGTAATTAGCGAAGAGTTATGCCACCGTATCTGTATGCGTTGTTGGATTTATTTTATTTCAGCTTGTCGTTTAAAGTGAATGGCTGTTGTTTGATATTCCCGGTGTGGTTGCGCTTGATGTGTAGTTGACAAGGTGCCTACCTGTCTATCACACACTACATCGTTCATACTGGCTCCAGGAGACAGTTGGTCGTTGCTGGAGGGGACGGGGTGCACGGTTCTTGTGGCCGTGCTAGGCTCAAAGAGCGGTTCCATGCACTCAGTGTGGAGCGGACTACGGTCCAGCCACTACCTTGTGTGCGCTTAATTCCCCAAATACAGCGTGCTTGTGTTTGCCTGTGAAGGAGTGTGGGCCGGCTCCGTTGATGAAACGTGGTTCCCATCCGCATGCCTCCCGGTCTTATTCCTTCGGGTTTACACTGGATATGGGGTATGTGGTTGGAGCTGTGGGTGGTGCAGCGCAAGCCATCCATGGTCCCTCTGTAGGCGCAGGCGTCCTGTGGCTTGCCACAGTGACAGGGAAATCCGAAACCGGATGCCGCCAAACATGTATGTATGTGTGCCCCATGCTGAGGCTGATGTTGCATTCTTGATGCTTCTTCACCGCAGTTGGGCTAAACCAACTTACACTTAAACTAGGTCTTTTTAAGCTGGCTAAATTTCATTCCGCTTTATTTGGTTTGTTCTGCCTCCCTGAATAATGTTCCATTAACTAGCCACGTTGCTTACACTAATTGCGCTTATCTTCGGTAATTTTGTTGCGTTTGTAGCATTTTAAGTAATTTGTGGACATTTCTTACTTATCACGGATTTGTTGCTAACCAACTTACTTCATATGGTAATTTAGCGAAGAGTTATGCCACCGTATCTGTATGCATTATTGGATTTATTTTATTTCAGCTTGTCGTTTAAAGTGAACGGCTGTTGTTTGATATCCCTGGTATGGTTTCACTTGATGTGTATGTTGAAAAGGTGCCTACCTGTCTATTACCACTACATCGTTCATACTGGCCCTGGTCCCTCTGTAGGCGCAGGCGTCCTGTGGCTTGCCACAGTGCAGGCAAATCCGAAACCGGATGCCGCAAACCATTCAGTTGTGCCCTAGTATTGTGAAGGATGGTTAAGAACTTGCCGTAGTGAGTCACTAGCTCGAGGAACGACCGTAGGTGTGATACATCCTTTGCTCGCGAGTTCTCTGGATTACATGCACATTTACAGGGTCAGGACGGCGGCCATTTTTGTCGATGATGTGACCTAGTTATTTTAATTTCTGAGAGGAAACACTGGCATTTTTCTGGTTGCAGCTGGTACCTGTATTTATTTATTCGACGTAAAAGCTCAGATGCCCTCCGGTGCAGCTCCTCAGTGGTGCGACTTATTATAATGATGTCAGCCAGGTAGGTTGCTGAACCGGTTGCACCAAAGATCATAGAAGCCATTATTCTTTGCGAAATAGCACTAGAAGACTTGACGCCGAAAGATAGATAGTTGTACTGAAATAAATCACAGTGCGTGTTAGCGTAACAGCTCTCGAGACTCCGGGGATACTTCGGCTTGCAGATTAGCGTCAGCTAAATCTAGTTTGGCGAAAAGAGTTCCTCCGGTAAGCATGGTTAAGGTATCCTAAGGAATCTGTAGTGAATGAAAATGGGCTTTCAAAAAAGCATTTACTCCGTTGAAGCAATCAGCACTTATGCGAACTGAACCTTTTGCCCTTGTGACAAGCACAATTAACGCGGCCCATAGAGAATAAAACGCTGGGGATAGAACGCCCAGTTCTTAGAGGCCGTGTATTTTCCGCTCTAACAAGTGGCGGTTAGCATAAACTACTGCTCGCTTTGGTCTAAACGAGAAAACACAACCAGGCTTTAACCGGAGGGTTGCTTGAGCCTGTTTGCAACAGCTAAGACACTCGCGAAAGACAGTGGTGAAGCCATGGACAATGGGCTTTGTTGATGGGGCTTGAAGTTGGCGGCAGATAGCGTTTAGAAGCAGAGAGAACAGACCCGCCTGGCAATCTAATCCAGACCAAGGATATTGAGATTGATGTCTGAAATAAAACAAACAGCTTGGTGTCACTGTGCGTGACGAAGCAAGTAAGCTGGCCGATAAGGTGAATCAAACCATCACATGCAATGGCTGCTTTCTGAGAGGTAGCTTGAAAGGGTGGGCTACCTATGGAACTTCACAACTCTTTAGAAATTAGCGTGATGGCGCATGCGGTGTCTAGTTGGAGGTTGGCAGTTAGTCATGGCTTTTTACAATAACGAATTTCCGGCGAGAAGCGACATCCAATTTGAATGTAGTTGAAAGACTTCGAGAATGAACGACTAGAGTAGGATGTCTTGATCGCTGCTTCGGTCTACAGGTTGCTTAAAACTGGCCTTGTTCTGACAAAAGCCATCTTTGTGGTCAACTTTATCACAGCACTGACACCGGTGGCGTCTGAACGGGCAAACACGAACGAACTGGCCTACGCCGCAGTGCTACCACGGCGAAAGAGGTGGTCTTTTACTGGTGAAATGGGGTGGGTGACTGGTGCTGACAGAACATTTGGAGGCCCCTACAGCGTAGACGAAATTGTGAGGTAGGCCAGGATTCTGGCCTATCCTGCTTCGGCTTTGAGTCACTGGCATCACGCAGTCACAGTTTGCAACATTGTCTGGTGATCCTGCTGTATCCCGCTCAAAAGTCGCGTGAGTAAATCGGCAGCCTTTGGCAATTGAGGGCGGCATATGGACCCAGGATATGTAAACTGATCGCCTGTGAGAGATCATAGCTTGACGTAGTTTCATCCACAATTAGCCATAACGGCATAGGAGAGGAACTCGTCTGCGTCAAGGTTTACAAGTTTGTGACACTGGTACGGGATATTGCTAAGTGTTGCTTGCTTACCGATTATTTGGGTAAGTAGCTGAAACGTTTCATGGAATGACCCATTCCGCGGATTCTATGGTAGGGAGTAAGTAGAATATTTTTCGTGTTCAGAGGAACCGAGTTTGAAGTGCGGAAGTCGAAGTTTTCATGCGTCGTCACGATGGGCAAACTCAATGCGGCATAAGTCCCTGCATCTTTTGTTACGTTGGCCACAGATTCGAACAAAATCTCAGTGCTATTGTCATGAGCTATTTCACTCTACCCAGTGATAAAGGATTGTCCAGATGGTCCTAGCGATGAGGCGGCAAGGCGTTTAGTAAGAAACTCCATCAGCCTCCTCCCAGGCTGCAGTGTCAGACTGATAACACCAATGTAAATGCGCACTGATAAAACAAAGCCCGTCGCCAGCTAGTTGCGATCATACGACAACTAAGGCAATTAGGAACAAACACGCACGGAAAAGCCGAACACCCACACTAAAATCACACGCAGAATCATAAATGCAACACGAATCCGTCACAAGTCAATAGCCCCAACCCCGGAAGGAAAAGACAAGACCTCAAACACGAGATCTATTCACACTTCAGCAGGATAAAGTCCAGAAAGTCATGAAATGTCAGGATTGGTTTAGGCCATTCCATGGCCTTGTCAAATCCGCCAAATACGATGCTGGTTTCGCAACGGAATCGAATAGGGCGCACCGGTTAAAAATTAGGGTGGTGTCTAACAGAATTTCCATCGCCTTGTCTGATGTTAGTGTAGTGCTTTGGAAATATAGCCATTTGCCATCACGTCATTACGATGTATTGGTACGACCATGATGCCGGTCCGAGCGATACCAGCAAGTAGTCTGGTATTCTTGTAAGTACTTCTGCCATCCAGCGGTTTGGCTCCGTGGGTCGCGGAAAGTTTGTAGCCAGGGGAAGCTAGTGATTGTCCGTGTGAACCACAAACGGCCGACCCAACAAATATGGTCCAAAATGTCTTAAGAAGTAAATAAGAGATAGTACGTCAAGACGCTTGGCAGAATGAGGCCACTCACGCTTGGCCACTGGACGGCTAACATAGGCTATCACTCCCTCTATACTACCTTGCCGCTGCGATCGTACTAAATCTATTAGTCTGTCGAGCCTTGGTGTGGAGGACAAAGGGTTCAGCATTCGCTGACACATCTGGAAACGGCAACCTAGGTGAAGATGATAATACAGCAATCATTTAGGAAACCCAAACCTCGAGTCGTCACAGAATCGATTTACAAAGTCATGACAACTTGTAGAAAGCAGTAGCCCACAAAAGCCATATTCGGCGTTCCTTGGAGTGTGAACACACCAACAACCACATGGCGTCAGGTAGACAAATTGCGTGGAACACTTGCAAGATCAGTGTGCAACAGGTCCTAAACTTGCTGGATCCGTCACGCCATGTGCACTTGAATTGAAGTTTCGCCGATTCAGGATCCTTGTGCATCGCACACTACATACTTGACGTCGCTCACTTTACCGATTAGAGGAACCTTATCAGTTGACCTAAGCGTAGTAACCTCGATATGAGGCTATGCAATTGGTGTTAGACTGCCTTCGATAGTACATTCCAGATTGGATGACGCACCATTGAAATATACGGCTATCCCGCCTCTGACACCACTTATGCAGCGTGGTATTTCAAGCTAAGTTTAGCTTGAGAACAACAGGAGCATCCCGTATGTCTTTTTTCTTAAGTGCGTTGTTGGTTCAGGACAGAGTTTGTGGGATCAAGTTGAAACCGAGGAGAAGCAAATTAATACACTAGGAGAAGATCATGGTCAACCAGTTCACGCCCACGTGGCCTGCAAAATCAGCATCTACTGCACCGGCCACGTCAATCAGAATAAAAAGTATGAAAACCGAAACAACGAAAACAGAATTACGGTTTTACTGTAAGTGCAACTGCGAAGTACGGTAATAGTATCCACAATAAAGTCATGGAGCTGGAGACGAAAGTTAAGAGCAAAATGGAAACTTTGATGCTACAACCCAAGATCATCGAGTGAAGGTGCAAACTCCTTCACTATTGGTAATAGTACCACTTCCTTGAGTAGTTCATTCCATGATCCTACAATCCTACGTGATAAAAGAACTTCAGATCTAAAGTGTTCGGATTTGGACTTATAAAGCTTCAGTGAGTAGCTCTGAAGAGTTTGTATCCGGCTGGGCCCAAACTGGCCCGTCAGTATAAGACGCGTATGGATTAAATATCCCTAACGGCGCTTGTGGTGCAACAAAAATAGCTGCAATTTGAAAAGCCTATTGGGAAACGAGTGCATTTTTAACCCACGCACTATTTTTGTGCCAGTCCTCTAAGCTCGTTCAACTGCCACCTAGTCGAGAGTAATCACGGCGGGCAGACGTGCACGCAGTATACCAACTATGGTTCAGAAAAATGATGAGAACAATATAATGAACATTTTTGATATGATTTCATACCATCTGTGGATCATCCATAGTACTCAAAGGCCCTTGCGAGTAACTATAGTCCATTGCTCACTGGCTGTAATGTCATGGGGTAAAGAAATACCCAAGTCTTGTTGGTGGGTCATCTTCGTACTGCATTTCCGCTAAGTAGATAACAATTAGCAGGTGTACAAGATCTTGCGCACGGGACCGAGCATTTGGCTGGATTTATTGGCAGCTGCCTTAAATGCGAT
>OX104063.1:182860010-182876799 GCA_944474145.2 Dicrocoelium dendriticum
CACACAGACTGTGAGTTGTGTTCCAGATAGGGTGAAAGTTCTAGTGATGTAGTCGGATACTTGGTAAAGTATGTGTTCAGAAAAATTGGAGGAGTTAGAATACCTAATTACCAGGTGCCGAACTGTATCAGAGGTTAGGATCACGTCACCTGCAAGCGTGATAAAACCTTCGTGATGTGGCATCTGTAACCAATTTTCTTACGGGACATTACATTAACAGACGTTCACTAGAGATAATCAGTGCGAGCATGTAACGCAGGAGCGGTCTGAGAGAAAGCCATAGTGTGAGGGATTAATCAGGTTTAGTCGTGTTAGAAATTGTCCGACGTTCTTCTAGCCTATTTTTCTAGGGCTCTAGAAGCAACGGAAGTGTGTTTTTTCGGGTAGTAACCGGCCACCTTTGTGCCTAGGCATTATGATGAATTTCTTCCACTGAGATGGGAAGCAGCCAGTAGTTAGCGGTAGAGTGAGGATATGTACTAACGACGGAGAGATAACTTTCCACCAAGCCTTATGATAACTGGGGGATACCATCTGCACCTGGATGATTTTATGGGTGCTATGGCGTTCTGCACCTCTCCCAATCTCACAGAAATATTACAGAGTTGCTCTTTTGTTCTACCTTGGAATGGGAGGTGAGACAGCTGAGTGTCAAGGATAAAGGAGGCAAAGGTAGAGTTGATTGACTCGCATATATAGAAGATATCACACGTTAATTAGCCATTGTCTAACGTCAGCGTTTCAATTCCCTGTTTGAGATTTAGGATTTCTTTTTTCTTGTATCTCCGTCAGTGTGCGTACTATTTTAGCATTTCTAAGTGTCCGACTTTCTCCGTTGATTTTGGTTGTCTGGGTTAAACGTTCTAGCTGCGATGGAACGTCGTGTATATGTGACAATGTAACGAAACTGTCGCTCATGCAATATAACTCTGTTTCTTTAGTTTGTAGATGGAAATTGGGTGTTTTCCGCCCGAAAACTGCGGCGTTGTTGCGTAGGTTGTGCTGACCGCTATGCTTTTAGACGTTGCTCCATACGACAGGTGCCAGTACATCTACACATAGGACATTATTGTTGTTAAATTCATTTGCGACTACGGCAGAGTTATGAGTTGAAAATGAGGTTACGAATTCTTATCGGCATTGCATTTTATAGTTCAAGTCATTCATTAGCCATGTTACGTAGCACAGTGTTGTGATCACAACCAGGTAGTGGATTATCATTGGATCCCCAAGGGATCCTAGTCATGAATCCACGATCTTGGGTAGGGGCTGAGTCCAGCCATTGAGCTGGATACAGGATATTATTTCCTCAAGCCCCGCAGTGGCTCTGAGTGTAAGCAACAACCAGTTAACATATGGCAGTTGAAATCTCCGCACAACTTTGGACTTGTAGGTGGTACTGGAGGCAATATTGATCACATCAATTAGCTTTCGGATTTCGCAGTGAGTTGCTCGGGGCAGTCGACGTATACAATCAACCAGAAGATCACTGGATGGAATCGCCAGCCATAGTGTATCTTCTAGGTCACTGGGCACAGTTTGACCAACAAGAATCTCAGTGTGGCCATTACAGATATATGTGGAATGCCACTTTTGTGTGAACGATCTTTGCGGTAAAGGTGATAGCCTAGGATGATGAGCTGGGTCACTAATTTCTGATGTTCACCACGTTTCAGTAATTAAGGCAAAATCAGCGCATTTCATAAACATTAGCGTCAGAAGCAAATCAAATTTAGGTAAAAGGGAGCGAAGGCTATTAATGACATTTGAGAGCGTCTGTTAAATTGGAATAAAGGTGCTGAATAAAATTAAGTTCTTCGTCATTGTATCTAAGATCTGTGTGCTGTGAGGTAGTTGAGCCGCACTGCGCTTTGCATTGTGCTGAATCGAGTAAGGTAGGTACCCCAGTAACTAGATCATTCTTTAGTTCATCATAGCTTGTGGTAGTGGCTTAATTGGTTGGAGAATCCGGTAATCCAAAAAGACATACAATTGTGGCATACACAAGTGGGGAATAGTGAAGTCTAAAAGGTGTTTTCGCTCGCTGTATACCATTTTCGGTTTAGTAATGAAGAAGGTGGTGGTAGGTAACTTGTGAGTTAAGGCGGCTAGAGGTTGTGCCCTTGTGCGTATGACTTCGTAAGGTCTACCACCATTGTGTTGATTATTTCGGCATTGCACATAGAAAGGTTTTACCAATCCAAAGCCGCGGGACTTGGAGTCATGCTCTGGGATGCTGTGTGTAAATAGATAAATAAACACTTTATTCCTCGACGGTGCGAGGCACAGTTGTGGTCTGATCAATCTGTACGACGAGATCAGATAAAATGTTCATGTTTTATATAACGGATAAATAAATAAACGGGATATTTCTCGTCATGCGAGACAGCCAAAATACCAGTCTGATCAATTAGTACAACAAGGTTGGATTGTGGACGGATTTTTCAAGATCTGTTGTTTTCTCACTAAAGTGTTTGAGGTGCTCAACCATTCAAAAGTAGTAAAATATGGAGAAGTTAAGAGTAGGAATAAAAGTTGTTATAGCCGTCAGGCCAAGCAAAGTAATACGACCCTTCATAGAACCGTCTTCCGGAGACCTGCTTCCACACTTCAGTTACACATGTCATCTGGCCATGTGCTGTTGTGGCTTAATGCAAGTAGCCGATGTTTTTTGATTCGTTTTTTTCTTGTTGGCTGTTGTCCTATGAAATTTTTTCATCATCATGGTGTCACATATATTAATATGTATAAATTTAAGTGGGGGCTTGTGTAATATGTTAAGTTCTCCCCATCATACAACCATCAGTTTGCTAATTCGAATCTAGCACTTTTAATATTCGCCAGTGAGTTCGCGAAAACTCACATTGCATGAGTGTATTGCATTTTTGGAAGCATTTATCCATCACCACGGGTGATCAGTCCAGTCGTGGCCAACAGTGCTAGGAGAGAATTAAACAAATAGTAAAGAGATGAAGAAACAGTAATGAAAAGAGGATGGGCTTTTGGCCGAAGTTATCCCATACAGATTGTACAAACTATTACTGGAGACATAAACACTGAAATGTACACCTTTTTCAAGGCATTTTCAGGGGAAATAATTGTGATGGCTCCAACAGTTGTAGGAGAACAAATTTGTTTTATTGGCCCTAATGAATGCCGCAGGTACACCAAATATTTTCTCCAGGGTGGGAGAGAAAACTATATGCACTGTAGCGCAAGTTTAATGTCATTCCAAAGGTTTAGCTGCGTTCGTTAAGAGAAGTTGATTTTGAAAGAGGTAAGCGTTCAGATTGATCGTAAACAAGGATGATGCTGGTAGGTTTTCAGATAGGGCCCTCAGTTGAATCCAGTCAAAAGCGGAAATAATATCTATATTGTTATCTCGGAGCACGGAGAAATGCAGCACGTACCTAAGCGGTGGGCACCAACAAAATGTAGAAAATGATTAATATTTCAGAACGAATCTGAATCAATTTTCTTGAGAGGAGCTCTGGGACATATTTCCGCTTTGATAATCGTAAACTTCATGGTAATAAGGATATTTTTTCTTTAGAAAACAGCCTTTATCTACTGATAAACATGCGGACGGTAGCAAGGTCTGACAACAACAGAAAGAAAAAGTACCCAGGTATTAAGACTATATCCATCTTACACCAATTTCGTACGGGGATTCATTTGTCATGACAGTTCGCAGTAAAACAACCGCTGTCTCTACGTTTAGAAATGATTGTATAGCGTGTCGGAACTTTATCCCTGATTAGATTTCGTGTATCTCAGATGGAAGTCTGTTCAATAGTATGGAGTATCGGTTAAGGAAAAATTTGTCGGATAGTTTTGTTCGTGATCCCTTCACTTTTACTTCGTTGTTATTATTTCGAGTGCGATACATTGACAATTCTGCTCGTCGTACTTTTGGGTGTGAGGAGTGTATTTTTTGGGTAATTGTATCAAAGAAGATGAAAAGGTTAATTTTCATTCTTCGCAGCCACATTGGATCATGTTTTTAGGCAATGCAACGATCCAAATAACAAAGCGTGGTGGAATAGCCTAGTAGACGCTTAGTAAATGATCCTTGTGCACGTTTGAATGCCATACGATCACACTAGAATTGCAGTAACTGATGGAGCTATAAGCAAACAGTGGACGCGTTTTTATTCTATACAGTGTTAATTGATTCTTTCAAGTTGAATGTTTTATACAGAAGCCCAATATTCCGATGGGCTTGTGCTGCAGTATGTGCGGCGTGTTCGGCAGAGTTAAGGGTGTTTGAGTAGTGGATCGCTAGGTCACGGGTAGTGTGGCAGTCAGACAACGGTTTACCATCAATAGTAAACGAACCTGGTATGATGTCACATCTGTAGGATGCTACGTGCCATTTATCAGCAGAGAATGTCATCATCCTTCTGACACTTCATGAGTCGAGCGCACTTAACTCATGCTGGATTTCACTTAGCATTATACTGACCTCAGTTGGATTAAAAGTAAATAATTGTTGTCATCAGCAAATAGGAAAGGTTTGCCTGAGGTACGGATATCAAAATATCGCTTACATATACTAGGAATAAAAGTGATCCCCAAACGCTACCTTCTATCACGCCACTGGTGACAGGCTTTGGCGTGCTTGTTTCGTGTTGAATCTGAACAGCCTGGTTTCTGTTTGTGAGGTACGAATCAAACAATGAAAGCAGAGAATCAGCTTTCTGATGCTCACCCCAATATCAGTTCCAGTGTTGCACTTAGAAGCCTGAAACCGTACACTTTGCCTCAGCTGGTCTAGCTAAATATCTACACACTTGTAGTGGTCGCTTCAGAGTTGATGAGTTTCGAGTGTTTCCAGATGAAGTTCTGAGGGAGCGCTTAACACTGCATTCGCCTACTACTCAGTCGGATTTAGATCTATTTTTAGAGATGAGAGTATAACGATCTGGGTTTTGGTTTTGAGTTCGACAAGTCGCAGGTACATCTACTGCTAAATTTTGTCTAAGCTCGTGATTGGCAGTTTGGTCGCAAGTGGTGGATGGAGGTAGTCTGCAAGTATCTCATGACTCGGTACATTATCAGCTTGATTGGCGTTGATGGCGAGGGATACATCACTACTGCTGCTTTGGAACCTTTCAGGAGGACTGGAACACCATCATTTAGTATGGATTACGCTGTCGACATTACTGATCCATACATCATTACTGATTCCATTAGTCCGAACATGGGAAGTTTCAGAGGCTGAGGAGCCAGTCGCCTTTGATGAGGTGTTTGGCCATAATGTTTTGCGACAATTAATCTTATTGCGCACAAATCGTGGTGCGTTGGTATCGCCTGCAAACTTCAAGAGTATTGGGCATGTGGTCACGTTTTCTTTCTCTCGCAATTTGGGACATTAACAGCTTATTCCATTCATATTGCATGCTGTTAGAAGAGCACTTTTAATTGTCAATGTTGAGCTTATCAGACAGGTTGAAGATAATAACATTTTGCAATCTGCGTAGGTTTTCTTGCTCCCCGGATGTGACTAAAGGTAGTAAGGAACCAGCCGTGCATTATCGGTCTAGTGTAACATTTGCTTCTCCTCTAAGCGGTGCACAGGATGATTAAACTTGACCATAACTAGCGCTAAATTCATGAATTTAGTTTTGCGGCCTAGTAACTTCTTTTTCGAGGGCACTCACCCGACTGGCCATTCCAAATGGGATGATGGTCGCGGACTTGCGCTAGTTCAGAGCTACATACGATTTCTTCAGTTTTGATGATGAGCGTCTCGTTTTTACAGCCATGACGGATGGGTTAGTGACAGTGGCATCCTTGTGTTATATAGTCGTTTCTAGTTCACTTACAACTCAAGTAAAGCGTTTCTCGTCTTCGTCCTCACCTAGCATTTCTAGTTGATACTCCTTAAGGTTTTAACATGATGAACGTACAGCTATTAAATGCTAAAATTGGGTAGCAGGACAATCATAGGAGGACGAGTAAAAAATATGGCGTACTATTTCAAATACAGTATGCGATACAAACCAACCGGTTTTACTTTCGCCCTGTTTCGTTGCTGGGCTAGTTGTTTGGGTCTCTAGGTCAGGATGATATGTCCGACGCACGTTTCGGCTGAGCGGCGGGTTCGTTAGCCTCACTTGTTCGTCTGTGTCCAGGTCTCGGGTGAACGCTCCTGAGCAGATAGGGGATGACGATCTGATGCTTTCGTGATTGGCACCCGTTGAGACACGCTCGCGACATTGAGTAGAATTCACAAGCGCTGAGGTGACAAGGACTGGAGCGTGTCGCTAGTTTCTGTTCGGGTTTGGATGTGATGTGATCCGCACGTTGTAGCTAGGTCCTATAGTGGGGAGCAGATCTACAGGTAGTATTCGCGAAAGCGGCTGCAACTATTACGGAATAGTGGGTATTGATGATGTGGAACTTGTCGGATAGTTGTGAGTGCTCATTCGTGGTATATATACTAGTCTGTTTTCTTTCACCTTTATTTCGATTTCTAGTGGCTAACATGACTACTGAAAATTATTGTTTTCCTTTCCCTCTCGGAGGAGTCTTTATGAATGCACTGCAGTCCTCATCTGCCATTGGAACATCTGTTTGTTGTGTACTTCCGTGTTTTATTTTGCCAACGCTGTAGCCTCTGTAAAACATGTGATGCATTATCGCTGCTGTTGGACTATGCTTGCACCAATACTCAAATGCTGTGACGCGCCCGTTGTTTATTTTCTCCATATATACCAGGTTCCCGTCCCATCACGTCTATTTCTTGCATCGTCCAGGGATTGATTGAAACATTACTCGAATATTGTGCTGTGAACAAGCAACACCTGCCATTTAACTGCCCACTCGTCACAACGAGACTGGACGTTACCGGGGTGCGCCCGTTAGTGTATTGCTTCGACTCATTGGGCGGTACCCCTTGGCCCCTTAAGAGCTTCTCCTGCCGTATTGGTCACTGGTTAAAGGCCACACAAACTCATTCTCTTTGTCCTCCAGATAGAAGTTGGGAAGTATGATGCCGTTTATTTCTGTAAAACCGGATCATTCTCATTCTCCCACTGACTTGCAGAGAGGCTTTTGAGCCAAATGCTTCTGATGAGGACCCTGCTGGTTTTCCTGGCACTATCCTAGCTGTTCCACTCCAGTAAGCGCACCAGGCCTATCCTCACACCGGCCCCAGAAGCAGTTTCCCAAGCATGTACAAACTGTGGTCCGAAGAGCTCACGACTCTCTTAAGTACGTGTATTCTCTCTAATGCTTCGTCTCTTTACAGGCGTAATCGACGAACGTTCAACCATTCAGTTTCGAGCTGGACTTGGGTGTACATGTGAGAACGTAAAACCATCAGTTAGCGCACACAGCATCATCTGAACTGCGAGTCGAGGGGCCGGTCACGTCGCTTGCGACCTCGTTTTTGCACTGGTACTGCGTTCGGTTGTAGGCCCGTTGCAGTTGTTTGACATTGACTTAGCGGCCATCTGCAAGCTGGTCCTATTGACGGCGCACTAAAATCTTGGCTTTCCTTTGTGTGCCTTCTTTTTCTCAGCCGAACGAACGTTTCTGGGTGCGGTCGTACAGCCAACTTTTCATAGATGGACTGTTAACGTCGGCGACACTCAAGCTGGTGGGGATCGTTGTTTTCGGGCCCGATATAGCTGCGTTTCGTTTCTTCTGGTACGTCCTGCCAAACCTTATCTCCCCAGTGTGCGGTCGGTCGCTGTGTAAGGAAACGTACCATGTGTAAACAAGCAGAATTACTGCATCTTCCCATTGCATGCCGAGCAAACGTGCTGCCTGTATACTTTCTTTTGGTGAGAGATTTGCTCGCTCTATCATGCCATTAGCGACTGCGATGTACTGAACCATTCGTACGTGTTTCGCATCGTGGGGTTGTAGGAACTAATGGACCTCGTAGTTCGTGAATTGTGGCCCATTATCCGTCACAACTTCGAAGAGCCAAAATCTAGTAAACGGATTCTTCAACCGTCGTATAACTGTTGAAGTATTCACATCGCCACGGAGGTGAATTTCAAGCCATTTGCTACAAAAGCACGTGACCACCAGATGGTTTTGTGGTGCAGCATGGAACGGTCCCATGATGTCGATCGTCACCTTCGACCAGAGCTTCATTGGATTAACGATAGGCTGTACGGGTGCACCAACCGGATTCGAGCTCTTATCGGCTTTCTGACGCACGCGTCCACAATTTTAGACATCCTGCAGCCGGCGCTTCGATCGCACGATGTCTCTCGTGTTCACATTGGATGATTTCCGCTGGTAGCTTTCCCAAGGGGCCGTGAATTGCGGTCCCTGCATAAGACAACCATAAATGACCGCGAGTTCATGTCGTAAAGCACAAAACGCGCAGTTTGCCACAGCTTCCTATAGCGAAGCCAGGCGTCGGAGAATTAGCGGGACACGGCCTGCCCATTTGGACCGCTTCTGTTAACTTTTTGCAGCTCTGCCTTAGTCACGGTAGAAGGCTCGTTTGACTTTTTCTTCGTCATCTTCCTTGTCTTGATCGTCCAGTGAAAGACGGGTTAACCTATCTGCGATGTGATTCTCGGAGCCTGGGTGGAATGTGTTTTGTTGCGCCGATTACTCCGAAGTGGCCTGTGACCGTTGGTCTCCCTACTACGTGGAGTAGTTAGTACGGCGTGATCTGTACATAGTGTAAACCTCCAACTAAACAGAAAAAGGTGCCATTTTTCACAGGCGCAGACACATGCGTGGACATCTCTTTCACCAGCGGAGTATGAAGCCTTTGTATAGGATGACTTACTGGAAGCATTACTTTTTTCTTTCCGTCCTACATATGAGGCCGGACAGCTTCTGATACATGTTTGATGCATCCGCTGAGAAACAATTTCGTCAAAAATGGCTAGCATTTGAGGAGAGATGAGATGTCTTTTGATTTATTGTAAGGTAGATTGCTGTACAGAGCCCCAGTCAAAGTTGGCCTTCTTTTTGTTTAGCATCCTCAAGGGTTCCACTAAGACAACAAAATCTTGACACATGCCAATAAAATGCTTTACTTCAAACGCATTATTCGTGATGAATGCTTTTCTGATAGCTTAAGTGTTCGCGGCACATGGTCGGATTCCACCAGACAATATGATGTGCCCAAGGAATTCCACTTCCGTAGCAAAAGATTTGCACTTTGCAAGTTTGAACCCAAGATCTAGGCTCTCCAACCGATGTGATACAGCGCGTAGTCTAGAGTTGTGGTGTTTTCTAGAGGTACCAAAATGCAACTATCATCCATCTAAGCGACTTACCCGGGTTGATCTATCAGCAAGTGATTCGTGAACTTGTGCCAAGCTGCCAGTGCGGAGCCGTAGCCCATTCACAAAATTTCGTACTGGAACAGACCGCTCTATGCCTGGAAAGCCATCAAAGGCCTCGACTCCTGTGTCAATGGCATGTGAAACAAATGCTTTATTTACTTCTATTTTGGAGCAACATCGTACGCTGGTTATCTCGACCAGCAACTCATCAACTGTGGGAAGAACGAATTCCTCGACGACGATTCGACTATTCAACGCCTTCCAATCATTACATATGCGCACGGTATCATCCTTCCTTAAGACGGTGACTATGGGATGTATCCACTAGGAACAGTTAATTTGCTCTACGAGGGCGTTGGATACCATCTCTTGTATAACCTTTTTACCACTTCACATCTAGTCAGTGTAATGGGACGTGCTTGCGATATCGAAATCTTTGAAACATATGCAGTTGACATATGCGGATGGAATCCGGCCAATTGTTTCAGGGAGCAATTTGCATCGATGCATTGGGTGCCATAATCCGCATTCCATCGATAGACGGTGTTATCTTAAGAGCAATCATGGTATTTCGCCCCAGCAATGGGCTAGACCATTTTCAGAAGACAATGTCGGATGCGTCAGTATTAATCCGCGAAAATGCACACGGGCATTTGTTTAAGAGTCACTTTTGTGCGACGGTGCTTGTAATGGAATGTCCTGCGAATAATTATCATAATGGCAAGATAGAATAATTGTTGTGGACAATGCCGAACCGAATTCCACAGCAACTAGCACATTGGTGTGGCGTCCATGGAGCGTGACTGTACGGATGTCAGGAGAAAGGGGATTAGACTGCATCACAGAAGATTATCGAGTTGTTGGTCAAGGTACTTTTCTGACCAAAAAGATATTTTCTGTAGGGCATGGAGAAGGGCTAAAGCGACAGCTTCTGACGAAAAGGTCTAGCTTACCACAATTTTCCCAGTCTGCTATGCAGGCCGGACATGTTTGACAGTCCGCTTTGTGGCGAGAACTTCCAAATCGATAACACAAAATGTTTACCTGTTAAGATGGCGCTGAAGTTTTGTTCTGACTTGTATTTCTGCCATGTGTTTTACTCGTGTTGTACAGACGCGATTGTTCCAGCGCGGCTGTTATGAGCCTGGCGATCTTAGGGTCTGCCCAGGAAAGCTTCGAATGATCTCCGGCAAGTAGGCTTTCTCATATGCGATGATCAGTGTTGCCGGTTATTACTTGTTGTGTCAGCATAACTCCCTCAACTCTTCTCTTTGAATTGCTGTCGTAATCATTTTTCTATAGCACGGAACAAACGATAAAAAAGTGGTTCAGCGGTTCAACCTTCTTGCCTCAGACGACAAAATTTGTAACGTTCTGCAAGAACTTTAGGTCACGCTCCGCAGGATCGATTCAAGATATCCAACGCGTTTACGAGCGTGTCCACCTTTTGTAGTTCAATTGCGTCATAATTACGGTAGCCCTCATTGCCTAAAAGGGAACGACCAAGTTTTAACTATTGATTCTCATTGTAAGTTGCAGTTGACGGCAATAAGTCGAAGTAACTAGTAAACGTCTTCCATTGAGTCCATTCGCTCTCGGTAGGTTTGACATTTGAAGAGCGCCAGAAAGTTTCCTGAGGTGGATGATGAAATGCCATTGTAGCGGTTCGGAGCCGCGACGCTAGTGTTGTATTCCAGTAGGCTCACTGGGTCTATCCGCACACCGACCTCAAAAGCGGTACTCCGGACACGCACGAACTGTGACCAGAAGAACGCACGACTCACTTGGGCCCGTGTATTCTGTCTAATGACTCGTCTGTACAGGCGCAACGAGTGTTAGCGGTCAGTCCACAAACGTACAACCAATCAGTTCCGAGCTGGGCGTGCGTGCACATTTGGAACTATCAGTAAGCGCACATAGTACCAACCGACATACAACCATAATTATTTCATCAAACTTCGGCCCCATCCTTCATTGGTTGTCGAGCAGCTTTACAAGGGTCGCCTTATCTGCTGCATCTAACAGCACGGATAAGCTAAAATATGCTATTGATGTAGTAGAGGCCTACTGTCGTTGCATTCTTGCCAGCCGTTCTACATTCGACTCGGTTGATGCACCTGCTCTATGGCTTTACTTGCTAAGGAACAGGGTCCTGAAAAAGTATACTACCATCCTGCGCGCATTCTACCTCCACATCTCCAGCATATTGAGGGTCTATGGCTAGGTTTCTTCGTCTTTCGCTGTTCGTAACGATGTGCGACTGGGCTGCCGTGTCCCCGTTCCTCCATTGAAAACCTCCTGTCGAGGGCTCTGTAGAGTTACCGACATGCTTGTAATTACTACCGGGTAAGGGAATGCTAACTTAGATTATGTCTATGGCATCTCCCTACTTGGTGACGACTCGTACAGTATACTAACTTTTCTAAATCGTTTGATGTTTGAGGCTCGCTCCATTGAAATGCAATGTTGCTCCATACTTGGTACGTCCGTTCCCGTGTACACTCTTGAAGATGAACATCATGAACGCGCTGGCAGCTTTGTATACCTGGGGAGCTGCATGTCTGCTGGTGACGCTATCAGCAAGAAAATCTATTTCCGCATCGCCAAAGTCCGGTCCTCGTTTGTCACCAGACAACACTTGTGGCGTCTTCGTGCTATCTCTCTCTTGGTAAAGAGTAGTGTTTACAATGCCATCGTTTGAGCAGTGTTGCTATATGGCAGTGAGTTATGGCCAGTTTGCGTAGATGAAATGCGCCAGATGTCAGCATTCGATAATGGGTGCTTGAGGAGAATTGCTCGTGTGTGGTGGCGACGTATCTGCGACTGTAAAGTCTTAGGGAATGCGAGTATTCCCTTCAAGAAGCTGGTTTTACTGCGCCAGTTACAATGGCTCGGCCACCTGCGTTTAATCTACCGCGCCCTGTTGCCCCGTGGAGGATTCTGTTGGGAGAGGCCACGCAGTGGCAACCATCTGTCCGGCGACATATGAAATCTTTGACTTTACGTCCTGTTACCGTTGGAATCATATACCTGCCTTGTTTGGGACCTAGGATCGAGGAGAGTTGGTGGCTCGAAACAATTTAGGTTATGGTGCGTAACTGAAACAAATGAAAGATCTATGTCCATGGACCTTTTCGGTACACTGCTGGTTTAGCACGCATAAATTGGTACCGTTTTATTCTAATTTGTTTCCGTACCATACGGATTTCGAGCGCATTTCAAGTGTGCATGTCAAAGTAATTGGCGGTCAGTATTGCTCTTTGTGCATAGATCATGAATTTGCTACTGGCATTGGTTTTTGATCACCATACATCGTTTTTTATTCCTTGCTCATTTGTAGCTTAGAAGGTTAAACTCGAAAGACGGCTTTTTTGACATCAATTTTGTTCTCTTTTCCAGGCCAATTCCCACTCTGTGAAGCTTACTTATATTCACTGCATCCTTCTGATGGCCCTCAAGGCGTTTTTATTAGAGAAGGTGAATTCCCCGTTCAATTTTTTTCACTACATACTTATATCATAGATGTGTCTGCTTCGAACCAACAACTTTCGGTGGCCAGACTTTGTTTTCAATTATACGATTTACCACACGATTGTGTAATCATGTTAGTGCCGCTACAGAAATCGGCATTTGGGAGGGAGCATCCTCGAAACATCACTTCGGATACGATCCTGGTAATCAAAATGACAGAGGTTTACTTTTGAGTAATCTGAGGTCCATTTGGAATTTACATGTCACAACTCAACCACACGTCGGGTACTCCAAATGCAGTATTGTATTCCTTACCGCTATGTAAAGCGTTTCTCACGGAACTCAGTGGTCGGGTGATCAACGCGTCAGCCGTTAGTCATTAGGCCCTGAATTCCACTCTCAACCTAGACGAGTCCAAGCAAAAAGGAAACCGGTCATGGGGTGTCATTGTTGGAAGGAGAGATGTCGAAACCCCTCCATTTCGGACATGTTACTAGTGATCGGAGTGACTTAGGTCTCTTACCGCAGACATTCCAAGCCTAACTTTGGAAATTGTGTCTAATTTTTTACAAACGAAGTCTTGGTTTATCCCCAGCAATGTTGTTGCTTCTGCGGCTTATCCCAACATAGTTGCCTTATCCTCCTAGGTCTCTCGTGACTGTGCATATCTTTCTGCGTCTTTGGCGTCGCTGGAGCTTCGTTTGCTGACCAATTGTCACTCCATTTGTCACCGCGGAAATCGCTAACTTTGGGCCGGTTTTACCTATCTCTATCTAGGGTCTATGCTCTACTAACGCTGTTCAATATCATTTTTATAACAGAAATGAGATTGGATGTTGCTGATTACAAATATGCAAACCAAATGTTTCCATCACGTCGGGTTTTTGTTTAATTTCAGTTTTTCATTTCAACTGAGCACTGTGTTCCATGCATCGTATGCTCGAATGTGATTGGTCCATTGGCTCCCTGTAATCGTGGAAAACAAGCCCCTTGGCCAGGGTATCCACCTGATACTGAAAGTCGATTGCGAGCTGTGTTTCCTTAATTGACATCTTGATCATAACCGAAAGACGCTGCGGTGTCAATGACTGAAATCATTTTTATTACGTTTGTGGACAGTTTAGTACAAAGTCGCAGCGCGGACCCATTTCTTCACTTCTGAAGTCTGCCTACCACGCATATTTCGGGATGAAACTGAGAGGTCAAAATGCGAAGTGGGCGCCGCATATTGTCTGTGTGTCGTGCAATCTTCATCTGACTCTCAAGGGCAAAAGCAAGATGCCCTTTGCAATCCGCATGGTGTGGACGGAGCCGAAGGATCACACGACAGACTGCTACTTCTGCCTAACCAGTGTCATTGGAATCTCAAACCGAAACAAGGACGAAATTCATCACTCGATCCTCCTTCATCAGTTATTCGACCTGTTCCTCATGATTGCACCTTACCCATTCCAGTGCCTCCGATGAACATGTCACTGATGATGAGTAGTGATTCCGCATCGTCAACTCACATCTTGCCTATAGACGAGGCCGAGTAGCTGGCATCCAGGCTGCAGCAGTGGCGTTTACTTGCTGCAAATACTAAGGTTAATGTATACAGGAAGCGAAGTGTTACATTGTCCGATTTCTGTGACGCGAGAGGAACCTTTTGTCACTGTTTCGGCGTGGAAGGGCTGATGAAGAAGCTTGGCGTGATGCATATCAGTGATGAATGGCGTTTGTTCATTGACTCGTCCAAGAGTAGTCTTAAGGTCATACTGACCCACAATGGAAATGTGTACCCAAGTGTGCCTCTGTTGCATGCCACCAATATGAAGGCGACTTACGAAAGTGCGTATGTAACAGATACTCGCTACACTGAACTGCGATAAGTACTGTTGGAACATTTGTGCTGACTTCAAAGTCATTAGACTCCTAATGGGTATTCAAGGAGGCTTTACAACATATTGCTTTTTTTGTGCTTATGGGACAGTACAGCAACTTAACATCACTACACAACATAAAAGCGAGGAATAGTCACGGCCTTTAGGAGATCTTCCCTAGATTTTGCGTAGAGCAACGAGCAGTAGGCAGGCTTATCTGCTTCACAAAATCAAGCGTATGCGCCGGCCCCATATCCTATCTCAGACGCATCAGAAAAACATGAAACTGCGAAATCGGTTGTTAGGTGTGACTCAGGGTTATGCACCTGGGGAGTTTCACTTCACCTAGTTCCTTCATCCCCGACAACCTATTTCGCCATACTTCTGCGTCGTCAGGAGCAACTCCTTCGTCCCAGGCACGCTTGTCCCGACAAAGTTTCTGTAACGGTAGCTTGGCAGGCATGACCACAGCGCGATGAATCCCAGTGGGTCATAGAGAAAAGATACGATAGACAAGATGGCTCTCCTTGTCTTCGACCCATACTTCACATCAAAGCGGAAAACGAAACAATCATCACCGGAATTCCATTCCAAACCTAGAGTTCGTAACACAGGCTTGCCTGACAACTCAATCTCTTTGATCACATCAGCAATCTCTTAAGGAGGAATCGCTTTATACACCCCACCGCAGTTCGAAACCCACTTTCGCAATCTGAAGCCACCACGCCCGAGCACTTCTCGATTTTGTGTAACCAACTATACTGCTTCTCGCAGGGTTGGAAGCGAAATCAAACAATCCTCTGCGTAGAAATTGGCGTGAACAGCATCTCTGAACATCTGCCTGTATTGTCCTCCCCACTCATCAGCGGTACGACGCAGAAGAATTTGCACAAAAGGGGACGAAGTTGCAACAAAGGGATGTGCGATCATTTGGTACTCCAGAACATCTGCATCTAGATCTCCGTCTCGGCACCATAAGAAACGCAACGCACCTTTATCCTTCGCCGGAACATTTACCTACATGAACATTTCTCTATGTCCGCTGCAATAGCCACATTTTTATTTCTGAAACGCATTAGAATTCCTATAAGGCTAGAAGTGACATCCGGTCCCTGTAACAACCGCTCGTTTAACGAAAATCCTTTATATCTCGCAGCACAATCCAAGACCACACGCAGCTCATCAGGCTTCTTAAGATTTATCACGGCATGGTCGGCTACCGTTCTCCATGGCTCAGTTGCATAAGCTGCGGGCTAGTTGGCACAAGCTACTAGCAGTCATGGGTTCGATCCTCCGTGGAGGACCGAAGGATGCGTACCACTGACGAGCCCCAATAGGGTGAAACGGGGGTCTGGTGCTTTTTCGGATAGGTAGTTGACTTATCTAGATTGTCGGCTGACTGCGACGAACAAAATTACTCACAAAAGTCCTTCTACTCATAAGTAATCTAAATTCGCCCCTACGGACTCCATGAATGCTATGTCGATTCATAGCTGCCGTAACCAGAAGTCCTGACACCGGAAGGCCAAACGCTGTCATCTGCATGGCAGTGGACCTTGGGTCGGGCTGTATCGCAGTTAGCTAACAATTCACGATAGTCAGATACCGTCCCCAATGGCGCAGTTGCATAAGCTGCGGTCTAGTTGGCACAAGCTACTAGCAGTCATGGGTTCGATCCTCCGTAGAGGACCGAAGGATGCGCACCACTGACGAGCCCCAATAGAGCGAAACGGCCGTCTGGTACTTTTCCGGATAGGTAGTTGACTTATCTGGATTGTCGGCTGACTGCGACGAACAAAAATACTACCTCTGCTACTACCACTAGACCTATGACTAACTGACAAACTAGAGCGGGAAACTGCGTCATCCGTGGCAACATCAAAAGGTTCGACTTGCCCAGTATCGCCAATATTCACAAATTTCTTTCTTGACGGCTTTCTTTTTGATGCCATTGTTTTGTATCCAACGTAGCACAAATAATCCTGAGTTGTTTTAGCACTGTTACCGACAAATCGGTCTTGGAACCTGAGCAACTCCTAGCGTAACCGTGTCCATCCAAAAGTCAAAGCCGAAAGAGCTCAGGTTCTGTTTACAAATGCTTAGACAACAATTTAATAACAAACCTCAAACAATTTCCAGACCTAATGTGTACAATAATTCGGCTCTCAAATACAACGTGCCGTCAAC
>OX104063.1:182877297-182895919 GCA_944474145.2 Dicrocoelium dendriticum
TGGTCACATATATTGGCGGCCCACCGTTGTCGTGTTCCTCGATATCAAAGGTGCATTCAATTCGGTGGATAGACATGCACTTTAGGACTGTCTACTCAGGAAAGGTGTACCTGAGAAATATGTGAATATTATCCGAGCATTATATGCGCGTAGCTCGGGCAGAGTGAGGGCTTACGGCAAGTTGTCGTCGCCCTTTAATATCTCCAGCGGCGTGAGACAAGGATGCCCGCTGTCACCTTTCCTCTTCAACTTCGCTGTTGACGAAGTCATGGAAATCGCGTTTACAGGACACGACATCGAATGTGTGGATCTGCTCCCAGGAGAACGACTTCTTGATTTGGAGTATGCTGATGATATTGCCCTGATCTGTGACAGCTCACACACGTGCCAAGCGGCACTGGACAGATTAGCACTAGCTGTCCGTCACTTCGGGCTTTGCTTCGCACCCTCGAAGTGCAAAACGTTTCTCCTACGCTCACCCTTGGTGGGGATCAGCTAGAAGTCGTTCAACAATTCAACTACCTGGGAAGTTGTATCAGCGCCCGTGGGATTGAGGATGAGATCACGAACCGTATAGCAAAAGCTCGGGGCGCTTTTGCTAACTTTCGCCACTTATGGCGCCGGCGCGACATCACTCTCACCCTGAAGGGTAGAGTGTACAATGCAGCGGTACGTTCGACGACCCTACTGTACGGTTGTGAAACCTGGCCGCTTAAAGCAACGGACCTGAAGAGGCTAGTTACGTTCGACCACCGGTGCCTTCATAATTTAGCTCACATTTGGTGGGAACACCGCGTGAGCAACGAGCGTGTTCGACGCCTTTTTTATGGCACAGGAAAAGGAACTGAACCGCTCAGCACCGTTATTTCACGCATCAGGCTCCGATGGCTCGGCCACGTGTTACGCATGCCAGCCCACCGACTCTCGCGACGTGTATTGTTTGCGCGCCGGGGGTGTGGATGGAAGAAGAGGAGGAGTGGCCAAGCGATGACTTGGTCCAGAGGAATGAAGGCCCTCACTTCTGAGCTGGCCTCGGTTGGAGCGTCTCGGCTCCCTGGTTGGGGTCCAAAGGACGATGAACACGTTTGGTTGGACACACTTGCTGACATGGCTAGGAGCCGACCTCAGTGGCGTTCGTGTTGTGAGTTACTTTGTCCCACGCCATTCCTCTTAGCCTCCCCCTCCAACCACGATCTCATTATTTAGTCTTATATAATCTTGCATAATATTTTTTTTCTTTTTGGGTGCACAGCAGCCGGCTGGTAGCTTACCGGAACGATGCCCATCCGTTACCGGTAGCTCAGCCAGCTTGCACCAGTTGCTTTTTTTTCTCCTTTTTTCTATATATTGCGGCACAGTAGCTGAGGTGTTCCCCACCTCTAGCTAACGTGTATGATGATGATGATGGGAATGTCGGGCATAAAGATCAATAGAGTCCTTGTCTAATCTAGAGCAATTGTTATGGTACCAAAACAAGCATCTGTCGCACTGAATTCCCTCTTTCACCTCAACGCCACAAGTGTGCTCACCACATTTATAGCCAGCCACCGATGTCATTACAAATTGCACGTAACCGCCACGTATAGAATAATAAAAAGCTAGATAGTTTGATGGGATTAACTGACCAAATTAATGCAGGTATGACGGCTTAAGATGAATAAGTAGTCACAGCAAGTTAATACAATAGAAAATGCACCAATATTAAATAAAACAATAAACACAGCGAATTAACACCACCAAAAGTAACCAATGTAGCAGTCTGGAGATTCCTCGATTTGCCTGTGTAAAATTCTAACCAAAATTCTATAATTGTACACCTAGGCAACCGGTGCGGTTTGTTGAACTGCTTGCTGTGTTCGAATGCTTTACTTGCTCATCGCCATTTTTGCTTGGCGCTCGTTCCGGTTGCAACTCGCAACTGCTCTGTGTGCTGTGCTTGCTCCGTTCCCCTAGCTAGAGCGTACACGGTGTCGTTCATTTATAGCTAGATAACAGGGAATCTTTTATTGTACCAATAAAAATTTCCCTGCAACTTGATCCGTCTTCTCGGATCGCTCTCTGGGCTCCCGGTACAGGCAACGCACTAAATTGGTGACCCCGACGTGACACGAACACGCAACCTTCTGATCTGGAGTCTGGTGTAGACCTTGGCGCGCTGACACTCTAAGCATACGCGTGCCCAAAGGCGGACATCGCGATTGACGTTGGGCCATATGAAGCGTTCCGTTACGAGCTTCTGCGAAGCACGTATGCCGGGATGAGACAGGTTGTGTAAAGCATTGAAAACTAGTCGACGCATTGAGGTAGGAACTACGGGTCGGGGAGAAGTTTGTGAGACGTCACAAAGAAAGGTCCCCTCAGACGAAGCTAGTGGAACTTCGCGTAGTTTCAACGAGGTGTTACGTCGTAGCTTGTCTATGTCGGGATCAGCTTGTTGGGCAGCAGACATAGCGGCTAGATCAATGTTGGTGCCAAGCGATAAGCTGATCTGCTGAATGCGTGAAAGCGCATCCGCAACGGGATTGAGAGCACCTGAGACATGTCGTACGTCTGTCGTAAACTGAGAAACGTAGTCTAGGTGTCTAGTTTCCCGCGGAGAATACTTGTCTGTTGCGCCATTGATTGCATAGATCAATGGCTTGTGGTCAGTGAAGATTGTGAAATACTGACCTTCGAGATTGTGACGGAAATGTCGGATACCTAGGTAGATAGCTAACAGTTCCCTACCGAAGGTGCTGTAACGCGATTCGGCAGGTTGTAAGCGTTTAGAGAAGAAACCTAGAGGTATCCATCGATGATCGATGAGTTGTTGAAGAACTGCACCGACGGCAGTGTCGGAGGCGTCAGTTGTCAGGTAGAGTGGTGCAGATGTGTCTGGATGAGCGAGAAGCGCTATTTTGGAGATAGCGTCTTTGAGCTTCTCAAAGGACAGTCTAGCGTCGTCTGTAAAATGAAAAGACCGTTGTTTACCGCGGAGCAAGTCAGTCATTGGTTGGACAATGCTCGCGCAGTTAGGGATAAAGCGTCGATAATAGTTGACCAGGCCAAGGAATCGGCGTAACTGTTTGAAGGAACTGGGAGCAGGATAGTCCTTCAGTGCCTGGATTTTGTCTGGCAGAGCTTCGATACCAGAGGCGGATATGCGGTGGCCAAGAAAGTCGATGGAGCTTTGGCCAAGCTCGCATTTATCGGGGTTGACGGTAACCCCATGCTGTGTTAAGCGTTAGAAGAGAGCGTCGAGGTGACGAAGATGTTCATCCTCAGAAGAGCTGGCGATGAGAATGTCATCTAGATAAGGATAAACGCCTTCGAGTCCTCGCGTGATTTCATGAATGAAACGCTGAAAAGTCTGGGCAGCGTTGCTGAGGCCGAAAGGCATTCTGAGGTACTCGAATAGGCCGAATGGCGTAATGACTGCGGTTTTAGCAATGTCGTCTGGCGCCACAGGTATCTGATGGTAGGCGCGAACTAAGTCGACTTTGCTAAACATAGACTTGCCAGCTAGAGCTGAGGTCAAGTCGTGCATGTGTGGAATAGGGTACTTATCCAGGACGGTAACTTTGTTAAGAGCCCTGTAGTCACCACAGGGGCGCCAGTCACCGGATTTCTTCGGCACCATGTGTAATGGTGATGCCCATGGACTTTTGGACGGGTGGATTATTCCCAGTTCGAGCATTTGCTCGAATTCCGCCTGAGCAGCTTTGAGCTTGTCCGGGGTTAGTCGGCGAGGGCGGGCCGAAACAGGTGGGCCCTTAGTGCAGATGTGATGCACGACGTTTGACGTCACTGGAGGCAAGTCGTTCAGGATGCGAACGAGGTTAGGATGCTTGTTGAAAAGTTCTATAAAAGGTTATGAAGCTTGAGGTAGGACACGAATGGGAGTGATAGCAGCCACGTTGGCGCTAGTCCCGATAACACTGAGCTGTGTCCTAGAGTCGATAAGCTCCTTTCTTTTTAGCGTCGACGATGAGGTCAAAGCGTTGAAGAAAGTCTATGCCTATGATGGCGAAAGGCACGGCAGCGATTATGAAAGGCCAGCGAAAGGTTCGCCGGAGGCCTAAATTGAGTGTTAGCAGCTTTTCGCCGAAAGTTGCGATTAGTGTGCCATTGGCGGCACGCAGCTTGCTCGGCGATGGTGAGACGACCTCATCTGAGCTACGGGGTATAACGCTAACTTCGGCGCCAGTGTCGACTAGAAAATCGGTGCCGGAAGTTAAATCCCTAACACGGATGAGGCGACTTTGGTGTTGGCCGGTCGCGTCCGTCGCCGTTACGGACCGGTCGAGAAGTTTCCCTGCTTCTCGGCGAAGTTGCGAGGTTTGACACATTTACGAGCTGCGGTACCAAAGCGCTGATGGTACCAACAGCTAGCCTGTCTGTTGCTAGACTTAGAACGTTTGCAGGGCGATTTTGAGCGGCTATGAGGACGACGGTTCATAGTAAGCTGTTGCACCTGGCGACTAAGTGTCGCAACTTGTGTTTGGAGGACTTCTATAGTTGACTGTAAGCCAGTGATAGAAGTGCCCTGAGACGCGACGGCATTGACCTTGCTGGCGTTGGCTTGTGGCTGTGATCGTTCAATAACCCGATCCGCTAAATCTGCTAGTTGAGTGAGCGAAACGAAGCTCACTGTAGCGAGAATCGCTTGCGTGTTTTCCGGTAGCCGTTGTAGCCATAGTTCGCGAAGTAACGTCTCATCCATGGTTGAGGAACCAAGGAGTTGCTGCATCTCTCGTAGCAGGGTTGAGGGCAGTTTGTCGCCCATCTGTAGATTTCTGAAAAGCTGCTGCAGGCGAACTTTCTCAGAGGGGATAACACGCTTAATCTTGGCCTCCTTGAGAGCCTCATAGCGGTTTTCGGTCTGAGGAATGATAACGTCACGAACCTGCATTGATGTCTCCTTGGGGAGATGGGACAGGAGCTTGCAATACTTCGCGTAGTCGGAAGTGATTATGTGGTTGTAAAACTCAGCCTCAAGATGAGCGAACCACAAAAGAGGACCGATGTCCCAAAAAGGTGGAACTGAGAGAGATACAACGCTTAGTAGAGACTCTACCTTATGGTCTACAGATTCCATGGCTTGAAAAAATGACGCAAAAATAGGCTACCGTATGAAAAAATAAACCACAAAATATAAACAAAATAAATGGAACGAGCTCACCGGAGAAAAGTTCCGAATATCCGGCGCTGAGATTGTTCCGGAGTCGGGGTCACCAATTTAGAGGGTTGCCTGTACCGGGAGCCCAGAGAGCGATTCGAGAAGACAGATCAAGTTGCAGGGAAACTTTTATTGGTACAATAAAAGATTCCCTGTTATCTAGCTATAAATGAACGACACCGTGTACGCTCTAGCTAGGGGAACGGAGCAAGCACAGCACACAGAGCAGTTGCGAGTTGCAACCGGAACGAGCGCCAAGCAAAAATGGCGATGAGCAAGTAAAGCATTCGAACACAGCAAGCAGTTCAACAAACCACACCGGTTGCCTAGGTGTACAATTATAGAATTTTGGTTAGAATTTTACACAGGCAAATCGGGGAATCTCCAGACTGCTACACAAAGAGAAGCAATACTGGAACGAGTTCACGCAGTTACCGAAGATCCAAGATATCTTGGATCAATATTTGGTGGCGCAGAGTAAAAATTTCCCACTCAGTCACTTTGGATCACGCTTCCAAGCCAAATTTGAATGTAGAAATTTCAAGATAGAGCTTTTTCAAAATTTCAAAGCGCGCGCCAGGTACTCGCCAATGTCAACGTGGTTTAAAGCGAAGTAACCATTCGTCAATCGATCAGCCAATAAGCAGTGCAATGGAACGCGGGCGTGATGAGCGAGTCTAGCCTACTCATTCAGACAATGGCATGTTTCCTGGACGAGAGGAAGTGTAGATGTCTGGATGAGAGTTCGGTCAGGCAAACAAATGAAGTAGACGGGACCAGTACAGACTAAGGAAGCTGAGTGTGTAACTGCGCCGGATAGCACGCACAAGGAGTAAGACAGAAGGTGGGAGTAGCAAGTTTAACCATTGAGCGATGCAAAACGGGTAAACTCTTGTAGTTACTCAAGGTCCAAATGTAAACGAAAAACAAAGTAACAGATTTTATCATGCAAAGTCCAATAAGCAATCAAGGGATAGTGATTGGTCGCTTTGGGGTCAATCAATAGGGGAAATCTCCAGATAGGTTGAGCAAGTTAATTTGTCCGTTACACACATCTTATTGAGCCATCAGAGCTGAGTGACTTGGTACGTGATCTGTGCTTGCGTATAGACTGTTGCAAACATCTTTGCTGACTTCAAAGTCATTAGACTCCTAATGGGTATTCAAGGAGGCTTTACAAAATATTGCTGTTTCTTGTGCTTATGGGACAGTACAGCAACTCCACAACACTACACAACCGAAAAGTGGCCAGTGATTCAGTGGAAATGAGTGTACACCTCTTGTGCAATCTGATCATATCTACCTTCCATCCCTGCATACCAACCTTGGTTTGATGAAAAACTTCGTCAAAGCCCTCAGACGAAATGGTTTTGCGTTTCAATACCTGAAACAAGTGTTTCCGGAGAGCAGTAATGCGTAGCTCAAAGAGGGGATACTTATTGCGCGTGGTATTCGCCAGGTAATGGCAGACAGTGCTTTCGAATGCCAGTGGAGTTCTTTTGAGTTAGAAGCGTGGTGATCATTCAAGTCAGTGTGTACAGGAGTTTGGGGCAGATCAAAGGCAAGGAACTACAAAGACGTCACAAGAAAGCTCATTGCGGACTGTCAGGCTCGAATGTCACTCATAGTGAACTTTTTGCGTAATCACCTTGTCTTTTTCCCTGAGATCTTGGGTTCTGTTAGCGATGAGCATGATGAGCGCTTTCGCTAAGACATTTCAGTCATTTAGCAACGCTACAGTGTCAAGTGAATGTCTTCTATGATGGGTAACCTTTACTGGTTTCTGCTGCTCGTGGGCACTGGGTCATACAAGCGGCGATCTCGGCGAAGTCATCACTTCCCTGTATCACTCTACAGTCAGTAGTTAGCGGCGAGGGTTGCAGTGATGTTTTAATCGTATTTGCCATATGCATTCACGCTGTATATGTTGTGCTTCAGTACATTTACATATAACGTCGGAATACATTTCTACGCTTAGTGGGATGTATCCTATAAGGTGGCGACATTGGCGTTTCTGTTATAGAAAATAACTTATTTTTTCTTGAACAGTATAATTATGGGCGGTGGGCAGAACAAATTAAGCTGAATATGTCGTGGTTATACAGTAAAAATCTTTTCCTAACGAATAGGTAAGAATACTCGCAGCTGGATACAGAAATGTATCCTCCGATTATATGCCGACAGTATAAGCTCATTGAATTGTGAAACATATAATGCGTTCAGACAAAGCGTGAAGTCAAGAAATTGGTCGGGTGAATATTCAGCTACGGATATTTCCGTTATACAGATTGATGTTTATACCTAAATGGAAAGTCATAGAATAGAGACCATGAAGGAATTGGGAGTAACTAGTTCATCAACTAGTCCAATGGGGCTAAATGCGGTCCAACGTAACGTTTGATGTTATGCTTTGTGGCGTACTGTCGTACTACTTATTAATGTATATTAGTAAATTTGCTCCCGTGAATTCGGAATTCACACCATCCATGGCTGTTACATGTGACGTGGAGAGACCATTAGCTCCACATTGTATTCGCTGTCCAGATTCCTCTGCCCCTGCGGCTGTATACAGCTCGAATTTGTCTGACGAATGCAGTGCCAAGAGATGGACTCGGATTTGGCCCACACTTGCGTGCACATTGATGCATGAGATGGGAACTATGTTCACTAAGAGTACACAGAGCGACTAAAGCCATAGCCAGTTTCGCGGTAAATAAGTAAATCGTGTTTTCTGATTTTGGGCCGGACACGCCTGTTAAGTCATGATGGATCCGTTTTTTGAGCCTGAAACTTGCACGAAACTGTGCGTCCCGTCTAACCACGTAGTGCTTACCAGTTCCAGGAAGATTCCTTTCCTAGAAAGCTGTCAAAAGGTATGTAGCGTTGGTGTAAGGTCACACGTAGTCGGCGGACTAGTGCACATCACCCGCAAGTTACGTGACTGTGATCTGAGATCATATAACGGACGGCAAGCACGTATCAGCAGCTGTGAACGCGACTGGTATGAATTCAAGACGCGTGGTCGTCTTGTCAGAATTTGAGCGTTGATCGATACTCGCAAGACTGCCTGTGTTAGGCGGCGGACTCAAGTATGGAACCCTATGTGTGGCGCTTGCTATGTTCTTTCTTGGCGAATTGCTTTGGCTCATCTCGCAGTTAGACCCGAACAGATGGCCTCGGACACTAATCCTAATTGAACCATTGATCGAGTAGGTACCTTGTCGATGCTCTCACCGTGAGGAGACAATCCTATCACCTTCCGCGGCAACTACGCGGCAGCATTCCTCCACTGATGCAAGTATACTCCAGCTAGTTGATCAAAACACCATATATGCGCACGAATCGCAAAATCAGCCTGACTGGTAAGTGATGCAGGGTGCGACATCCTTTAGCTGTGCGTACACTAACCCAATCGACTCAACCGTCTCCTTTCCTCTGTAAACCCCCATAACTTCGTTGCTGTTTTACCAAGCCCGCTCCTCTTTGTCTCGGAGGGCCGCATGTCCTGTAGCCACTATGTAGCTGTCAGTGACGAGTGTGTTAGCTGTTTTCAACAAACTGCATTTTCTATACCCCTCTGTGAAGCCATTATTGGCGATCCGCTGCCATTTCTTCTATTCGCCCAAAATCGAGTTGTTTACTGACACTCACTTTAATTGCATCATTATCGCTATTCTAACATTGTTCTTGGTCACACCATGCGTATTATTGATTGGTACTACCCTCCTAGTGGGATGAACGAACGTGAGACAGAATGGCATCCCCCACGGAAAGTAGTTGACCTAATTCGATTTCGTACTACCCGACAGACGTAGGCACATCACGGTACTACGCGCATAGTTGAAACCTTCTCCTAGACCGAGCACAGACTTCACACGTGAATCCGACCCCGAGAGTCGAGAACAAAAGTTACCCTTCGTCACCGACACTCGCCAGACCAAGTAAATATAGCGCAGTCCAGCCTTGCTTATATACAACGATTGGTGAAATGAGCTTTTAATGTAGAATTATAAACGAGGCATAATTAAACAAATTGACTCTTGGGCCATTAACGGGAAATGAATGTCCATGATTGAAATGGAGCGAATCGGCAATATGGGAAAAGCTCTAGGGTCAATGACGGAACATGATCTGCTTGAATGTCGTCAACTAATGGGGCTTTGCAGGAAATGTTTCTTGTGTGTGAGGCTGCTGGAAAGGTGCACTGGCCTTGCTTGGCCCCGCCTGAGATCTTGTTCGTACATTCGGTCCCAGTAACTGTGGCGCGACTTGTTTGCATGCTTGCCTCTTTCTTTATCCACCTTACAATACTAGAGATGTTTCGGTATTGCGGCCACACCCATTTTGTGGATATGTCTAGATGAAGCTACACGGCAGCAGCATGCATCGCTCCGTACGTGCCACTCCATTTGATCAGCGTTTGCGACTCTGTTTCGTTACCTAACGTGCTCGACGCACTAGATACCATAGGCCCATTTTGCAGATGGCATTAATTTGTATTCCCATATTTCAAACGTCACATTCACCTTTGACATGCTCGGATCGCAGTCTACTTTTTATTATGTTAACAACGTACATCTGAGGCAGCAGACTTTCAAATGCATCTGAATTTGTGGTAAACATACTGACTACATCCATGGCATTAATAAGCTACTCGTGGCGTAGAGTTCGCTCGCCTTATCATTTCCATAGCGCTGATATTTCGTGTGGTGCGACATATCGCTGACTTAATGAATCCAGCCGGAGTCACCAATACGTATTGTCATTAGATTCTCCAGCTCGCACCTCTTCTCATCAGTGACTAAGGAAAGAACACCAAATTTCCGACAGTTAACAGCAGACCAGTGCATGAATTATCGAAAGAAATGTCATTTAATGCTTACTATCCTTATTATTTCCACTAACTGCTCCCCGCAGTTCAAGCGTCTTTCACAGTTCACGCATGTCGTTCGACGATATAGTTGATCAAATGAGTGTGCTCGTTCCGTGGTTCTTATAAGTATCAATGCCATTTATACCCAGGGGTTACTGAGAGTTCCTGATCGTCCGGTCGTGACTGGCAAACGGTTACAATTTCCACTGGTCAAACCAACACACGAATACGTCTGCTCTCTCTGTGGTATTATACCCGGCGTGTGTTGCGATCACCCAGCTGACGTGGCTGGTCACCCCTTGGCGCGCACTTTATCACGCAGGACAACTGTGAATATAACTAATCCTGTCATCCATACAATGAAATCATGTGCGCTTATATCCGTTGCAAACATATCCCGTCCGATGCGCAACTGGAATAACACTGACATTGTGCAATGTCATATTCGCACTGTTCTGTGGTGGTTTTCCCAATCTGATAGTATGGTCGATGTGATTCGATTCTCCTCTCGGTGAGCTGATAACTCCAAGGGTTGCGCTAGACAGCCACTGGGAGATGGATCTTATGGATTCGATCATTGGACGTAACAGGTACATTCGTCCATGAACGCTGTCATCCTGGTTGGCCGAACTTTCTGTGTGCTGCTGTGTGTTCCTTGTCGTTTTCTAACTTATGGAACATATTTGGAACCGACCGAGAAGTCAAGGTTTCAGAAAGGTTTGCGATCAATCGGCAGCTTTACTTATTTGCCAAGTAAATAAAGCGACCGATTGTTAGCAAATCTTTGAAACCATTCCTCTTCGTCTTTTTATCTGGATCAAATGAGGTACTTTATCTACCTGAAAACCTCTCTTTTGTAAGTGCACGAAACAGCATATATCGAAGCGTTTCACGGACAAAATGCACTGTATTTTTCGATGGTGATCTTGCTAAATGAACGCTTATGCCTGAAGTATGGTGTCACCGAAGACCAAGGTGAACCTCACAGACGGTGCTCGTTTGCTGATCTGAGCTCGACTGGTCGTTCAATCACGTGCACCAATAGCAATGAATGCAATCACCTAGCTGCTGGAAAACGCAGTTGAATCGACTGTAGTGACCTGGAGATTCCCCCGTTTGACGTTGTAAACTATTTTATGATATTCTAAAATATTCGTTTTCTTTTGTAATAGGGAATTAGGTGGTTTGCTTGTTTGAATGATGCTTCCGTTTGAGTCACACACAACACATGCATCCGTTGCCATCGCTCGGACGTTACTGGTCATCTTTGCACTCAGCATGCGTTTGAGTCTTCCCTAGCTGACTCTCTTCTGGTGCCTCATTTTTAGCTTTGGCTAGTTTAGCCATCTTGAGATCGAAATGACCCAGGTCGACTTCAAATTGAACCGAGCACTCAATAGAGTTGGCGTGTCACAATCAAATCACACGGTGGGTACTCCAAATCAAACTTCGAATTCCTTACCGCTGTTCCAAGCGTCGCTCACGAATCCTAGTGGTATAGTGATCAAGGCGTCAGCCGTGTTCCACCCCAAGTCAGGCTATCTCCATCTGATGAGTCCAAACCAGGACGAAACGCGGTCGTGGAGTGTCAGTGTTGGGTGGAGCAACACCGAAACACCCCTTCTGTAGTTTCTTTTCGTGCGTTCTGCTCGCTTTCGCTTGATGTTTGGCTGCGGGTCAGATACATAGCGCACCACCGACCGATATACGACCTCTGCACATTGGTGCATCTGAACGAACAAACGATGGTATGTCTCCTAGAGCAGCTATATGTAACAGGAAAGACGGGATTCTCCACACTGCGCGACCACCAGTATAACATGATTTTATGTGTGTTGTCGCTATTTAGTATTTGGACTGCCACACTTTTAGGCCATCCTATCTTAACTGTGAGACGACTGGAAATTCACCATGCCACCAATGCGTTTACGGCCAATTATGTCAGTTTTCCACAAATTTAATCCAAATGTCTAGCTTCTAAGTGATCACAAGAATTTTGCTTCAAATTAAGCATCCGTCCAGTGTGAATTAATAAAATTTTGTTCTCGACGATACGAGACATGCCTGTATCTGCATGATCAACTAATTGCATACATGTATAGAACGTTGACTACAGGTGGCTCAGGAAAATTAATAATCAGATAAAGAAAGGACAACTGAAATGAAATGATGTTGCTTGGCTTTTCATAGTCTTCTCACACACCTTATTATAATACAGCTAACTCACGGGAGAGAATGTGGTGGCGTAACGTACTGGGTCATATGAAACCCGGACCCTACTCGTACGCTTGGTTTGTTTTTATGGAATAGTCGAATAGTTTAGTCATGTTCTGTACAGACAAGAACTTGTTGATGCTTTTGCGAAATTCGTGTTCATGTGTGTAGGCACGTATTCTGTTTGGTAGTTTGTTAAGGAAAAATCTCGCAGACCTGCTTGTTCTGGACCTGCATTCTGTCACAGTTCTCTTTATTCCGTGTGTTGTAGACGGCTGATTGCATTGATATCGTGCTGAGGTTGAAAACATGTATATGTCTGAGTAAGGTATTGAAAGTTATCACTGCATCGTGCTTCATGCGCCGTCGCCTAAGCAGACCAAACCTAAGCTTATCATGTCGTTCAGGATATTCCAGTTTCAAAGGAGCACATGAAACGCATTTGATGAATACTCTCTGTACACTTGCTCCAATGCAATACGGTCACGTTTTTATTTCAGTTTGTTTACACCCCTGGACATTTTTTCAACGTGGGTCGAGCAAGCGAAGTATAAGAATGAAGTATAGTCCCTAGTAGAGAAAAACTCCTAAATAGCGATTTGATGCTCTACTTTGCCCTCGCAGTACCGTAGCCTACTTGTTCGCTGAAATCCAGTTAACATGAGTAGCACAATCTCAGGTCTCGGATCGTAGGACAGATATTAAGTGGTTTGCTGTCAAGAGTGAAAACACACTTGTGGTTTCGTATTGCACTTTGGACACCCCGGGCTTTCCAGAGTTCTAATATTAGTTCAGCACTTATATTCTGTGTATCCTCTACGCGTACTCCCATCTCTTCCATTCACGGGCCCTGGTAATACCGTCATCATCATCATTACACAGCTGAAGGTGAGAAACACACTTCAGCTATTGTGCCGCATTATAGAAAAATAAAGCATACGAAAAAATAAGATGCTGTAAAGTATAGAACGCTAAAACACACCAGCGACAGACTACCTAGTAACATATTATGCCTCAAGAGCGAGATCGTGGTTGTATGGGGAAGACAAGCGGGCTGAGGAAGGACAAAGAGACTCACAACACAAACGCAATTGTGGTCGGCTTCTTGCCATGTCAACTAGTGTATCCAACCAAATCTGTTCATCGTCTTTCGGACCCCAGCCAGGCAGTCGGGACACACCAACCGACGCCAACTTCATGGTGAGGGCTTTCATTCTTGATAAAAACGCAATGTTATCAAGTGAACATAAATTGTCAGTAATTCTTTCTCAGGCTTGTACAATTTTATGCAAAAAGACCAAATGGTAAACACAGTACAAGGATCGGTCAAGTACTGTTTACCAGTTCTTATGCTGTCTATTAATTTTTTTCTTTTTTTGCATATAATTGTACAAGCCTGAGGAAGAATTATTGGAAACTTATGTTCGCTTGATAATTGAGTTTTCACCTATCAATGGGTTTCATTCCTCTTGGCCAGGTCATCGCTTGTCCACTCCTCCTCTTCTCCCATTCACATCCCCAGCGCACAAACAACGCACGTCGCGGGAGTCGTGTGGGCTAGCAAACGCATGGTACTACCATGTGCCATTTGATAGCTAAACGAAGGAAGTTATGCACTTAGGAGCCGCTGTTTTCTGCACGACAGTGGAGGATGAACTGTGCTATCTCTCGGCTTAATTTCTTAGTCACGACAGTGGCATAGATCACTGATTACTCGTTGCATGGCCGTGGTTTCGATACTCCAACTTCTTCAGCAGTACTAACTTTAAGCCGTTTTACATCGGGTTACATTTCACGACACGTCCTTGGGTCCATCATCCTCTAAACGGTTTTCAGCTCTGCGCAAGACATCGTTGATTTCGTATTTTCTGTGAATTATAGCTACTGATGCTTCCGCTATGTGTGACATCATGTGAAGCCGCTTGTAGAATACACCATCCAGTTGCGAAACTCCTGATAAAAACATGATTCGCTGTTCTTGCGAATCCACGGCGGAGGACGACTAAAGATGTTAAGGGCTTGCTTCACCACCCTTATCAGTTTAGACTAAAGACTCTAGGAGTTCTTATTGAACAGTTTCGTCTGCGGGGTGATTGTATATTAATGTGTCAGATCCTCAACGTTCTAACCACCGATGCCGGCACTCATTGCAACTTAGCCACGACATCCCGCTAAGAGGCCACCATTTGAAGTTGACCACACAGTATAGCCGGTTGGAATGCCACCGGAAACATGTTCTCCCTTCATGTATCCCAGCCGTTAAACGTTCTTCCGCATTCTGTCAGCGCTCCACAGTGTAAGCTGCTGTCAAGCTACGAGTTGATCATATATTACACCTACATCACACAACACGGACTCAGTAATACATAAACAAAAACTTGTGTATTAGAGAAGATTGCGATGTGTCCATTGTTGCGCGCTACCTTTTCTTGATACCTTCAATTTTCGGTCTCACACTTTGCCTAAGGAACTCATTAAGCGTTCGATTTTTATTCATGCTAAATCCATCGTTCATCAAGGTAGCGGTGTAGTGGTTTAGTATACTGTGCAAATATCACATGAGAATTATTTTCGCATACGGTACATGTATTCATTGTCTCATTACTGGACCGAGTACTAGGTACTGCTGCTGATTCACCCCGTGCACACTATACCTTTTCTCAGCCAGTTGAATCCATAGCGCTTTCAACTTCCTCCTTAAGGAAATCATGTTCCTCCATAGCTCTTTCAAGAAGTTCCATAAAGCTTTCAAGTTGAATCCAACGGGTGCAAACACTTCTAAAACTTACTTGCTCTTCGTTGAGTGACCAATTTCAAAAAGCAGATATTATAGTAAACGTGCACATAGGCTGGGATGATATTGCTTTATTTGGATTTGGTCACACATTGGACCGTAGCGTTTAGGGGCGTTCGTGCCCGCTGGATACAACTTGAAAACGTTAAGATCTGTGAAGGAACATGATTTGCTTAAGGAGGAATTCGAAAGCGTTCTGGATTCAATTGGCTGAGAATAGATACAGTTTCCCCCCATTTTCTTCTCTCTTAAGGTGTTGCAACACTGTCCTCCTCCACCTCCATGTTTATCTTGTTTCTTTTAGGTGGATGCAGCAATTGTAGAAGTTGGTATAGGCGGTCGTTTTGATCAAACAAATTTCATTAGGTGAGTTCTACACTTTCGTTTGTTGCCTTTATGGTCTTCACTAACTTCGCGGAATCCATGACGGCCGTAGATTCTCTCTGTTCTGGTGGATGACTAAACAATTGAGCTTCCACCGAATTGATATTATGACACCGCCTTGTAGTCATTCCCCACAAAACTGTGTACAACTAGTTATGTCTGTCTGACTGCATATCATATATGAATGGCGCTTCCCAAATCCGACTACCTTAAGCACTTCGCATCCCACTGTTTGGATATCAGCTACACTTTTTGGACCCCATAATTTCTCATTTCACAAAGCTGGATCGTTTTATTTATCAACGTCACAGAAAAAGTGTCTCAGTCAATTTATCAATGTAACACTTGGTGTAAGGGTTGTGTGCGAGGGCAACCATTGGCTTGACAGCATTGCCGCTGACTTACCTCATTCTTCATGCTTGGATTCACGCGACCCACTCCGTAACCACCTCAAGACCTGTCAGGACATGACACACCACAAGCGTCCGTTGTGCGTTTGCTGCTGCTTTTCAGCTGGGTTACAGTTCTGACGTGTTTATCGCAAAGTTGTTGTTTGGGTACGGGTGCTACGACGTGAAGCAGAGGATATCACAAGGAGGCCATCTCGCCGAATCCGCTTTATATTAACACGATGACTTTGTGACTGATACTTTCTGGTAAAGTCCACGTCCCCCGCTCCTGAGTTCTTATTGCAATTACCTCATACCTTGACTGACCTTTCCGATTTCTTTATTCGCTATCTGATCTGTCGGGTTTGAATAGCCTCGCATTTGTCAGCTCTTCTGCACCTATTTCCTTTACTCGGATTCCTAACTGCTCCACCTGATGATTTTATTGAATATAATCATAGCAGCTCACAAGCCGTATTTTTCGTCTGTTTCTGCTGAATTTTCATTGTTATTACTTTTATTACTATAAGTTCAACTGTTTTGTTCTCTGGTCATCATTTGGGTGGCGTCAGTCAAAACAGTATGGTCCACCGCACCTCTATGTATGGCTTATAATTGAATACTTTTCTCTACCCGTAAGATCACTTCATGTTTTTTGAACAGTAATTTACTAATTACTACTCCTTAGAAGTTATTCCCTTCCCGTAACAGGAGACCCGCTGTTTCCGTTGTTACCGGTGTATCTCTGGAACATACGGATGTTTTGGGAGACACTCTTGAGAAGATTGCTTTAAACAAGGCCGGCATTTTCAAGGTATCTGTTGTATGGCTCTTTGCTCTTTTCCCTTACGTACAAATTCGGATAAAAGCGGTCTGTTTTAGGTTCTTCTCTACGTATACATGATGACAGTTGTTCCTCCATCACTATGATTGTTGTTTTGAGTTCCGCTTTATTTCACTAAGTCTCATCCTTTCTGAGTATCTGTCCTGTCACACTTTTCTGAGCCCCTCACTCATCGAGTGTGCCATTGTCGTTGTCTCGTTTAAACCACTCAAGTTGTGTGGTTTAGTTAGTTACGCTATTTTGTGCATTATTTACTCCCTCATCTCCGATTAACTTCGTTGACGACTCCTAAGCATGCGGAAGTGAATCGAAAGACTGCTTCGTTATTTTTATCCCCAATCAACTGTGTGAATTCGATGGACTCCGGGAAGTGCGGAAACCTGGGACAAATGAATTGCGTTTTTCTTGATTTCCTAGATACATTCAGGATCCCCAAATATAGATGTTTTTAGAGTTGTCCATATCACTTCTCAGAAAACTTTTCATTGTGTTCGATCAGTAAAAATGTTAGCAAAACTCATAGGTGGAGAACAGGATGAAAGTGGCTGTTGGAAAAAAATCAAGTAAAATAATACGGTTATCCGTGGAACCGTCCCTTGGGGATTTGCTTCCATGCTGGGTATTTCTTCGAAAGGTTTCATCCGCACTTTTACGTCCCATCTGGCTTTGTGCCGGTGTGGCAGAAGAGCAAATGAGCCATCATCTTATTAGCTCATCTTCTGGGTCTTTGTTATGTATGGTGAGTAATAGGCCTGCAGAGAGAAATAAGTCCCATATTTTTCTTTTTTATACTATTTTTAGCTATTCAGCTCATTTGAACTTCCGACTCATTTGAGCCTGTTCAGTGTCCATTCGCTTCACTTGGGCTTCGGCAGTTTCACTCCGTCACCTAAGGAGATCGGCCTAATCGTAGCGGACAGCCAAAAATTACTGATGAATGAATGGAATATATCCGATGAACCATGCTTCAGGTTGGACCTAGAGGTTATACAGAAAAACAACGCTAAACCATCTTGAGCCAGATCCAACGGTTCCAGGCTTTGCACCTTCAAAGTACATGATACTGCTGCAGGGCTGGACCGGTACGCCACCGGTCCTAAGTATCAGCGAACAGCTGCTGCAAGTGTTGGATCGGTCGACTTGCCCTGGGGCTGTGTCACTTCTGGTGGTCACATCACTGAAGAAGTTACTCCGTGTATCAGCAAGGCCTGTGTAGCTTACCAGAAACTCAACCAGCTACGGAGTCGGTGGGATATCAACTTGTCAGTAAAATGTAGGATGTGAGACGCTGCGATAAGGCTGATCTTGCTGTGTATGGATCAGAGACCCGGTCAGTTCATAATGAAGATATTGACCGGTTGGCCTTGTTTGTCTACCGGGGCTCTCCACGTCTGATTGAAACACTGGGTGAGCAATACTGAGATCCACTGGTTGGTTTTTGACAGGAAGCCTTCTGATGCCTTACCCTTGTGTTTGCTGAATCGTAATCGCCGACGTTAGCTAGGCCATGTCCTTCGTATGCGTCGTGCCTGCATCAAGTTGGGCGAAGCCGCGAGGTGGCCAGTCCATGACGTGACATGGTGGCATGAAGAAACTCACTGGTGCATGACGTCTTCATGGATAGGGTCCCCGGGATCGTTCAAACTGCGCAGTCGCATACTGAGTGGCGTTCCTGCATTCGGTTTTTTGCATCTAGCTGTTAATTTTCATTCCATCCCGATTAGATTTCACTTTCTCTTTGCTTCGATTTTTACATTATATTTACGTTCAACCTTATTTGTTTGTTGTTGTCAATCATTGTGCATCGTAGCAACTATAATCGCCTAACTTCTATGCTGAATCATAGTTATCCAACTGAACTGAACTGATTTTCCATTGATTTGACGTTATTCATAAATATTTCCTTTAGAAAAACGAGATTACATCCCCGAATACCTCAGATTAATACGTAAACAAATGAGCTTAT